>CM056947.1:28117672-28307421 GCA_029856935.1 Cyclocarya paliurus
CCCAACATCCACTAGCACAGTACTGAGTCAAGAGTCTATCTACCTTTTAAAAAGGTATGCTAGGGTCTTCAGTATAATCTTCTCCATCAATGCACTCAATCTATTTGCCAAGACTTCTGGAAGAATTATGTACATCCCACTCACAAGGCTAATGAGGTGATAGTGTTTTACCCTACCACACCTGGTCTTTTTGGAATGATAGCAATAAGAGTTGTGTTGAGACTTACTTTTCCAAGAAAGAGTTGTGATGAGACTTTTTTTCATATCTTCCAATTTCATGGCATTCACGAGAGACCCCCATGTCATCATTTTTTATCACCTCGTAGCAAATTCAAAAAAAGGCCATAGTGAACACATCCAAACCTAGGGCTTTGTCACCAAACATGCTTTTTACTTTTGCTTCTTGTTGATCTAAGGATTTGAATGCTTCTATCAACTCTTCGGTCTCCAAGTGAATTGTATAGACAATCTATACAATTAAGTGCTCATAATAACTGACCATGTGCATCATGATCACTAGAAGATTCGAAGTTGCCACTTCATCCACATCATCTCAATGACATTGTTCCTCCTATGCAAGTTAGCCACACAATGGAAGAACTTGGTACACTTATCCTCCTCCCTCAACCATAAAGCCCTCGATTTTTGTCTTCAAGAAATCTCTTCCATTAAGGAAACCCTTTCCAGGTCCGCATTCCTATGGGCTTTACGTCCGCTCTCTAGTTCAAAGAGAACCCTCATCTCCTACAAACCCTCTAAACCCTAAAATTCCTCCAAAAGAGTTATCTTGGTACTCCACATTGCCAAATATGCTCATTCCAAGCCTTCAAATCTTTTGTCAGCATCTTGAGTTTGCATGCCATGATGTAGCTTGGAGCCCCATAGTATTGATAGGATGTAACAACCCGACCCTAATACTAGGCTATAGAGTATAGATACATTTTATGTATTTTCCTATAGCTATAAATATTTTATTATTATTATTATTATTTCTATTGTTATTATTATAATATGAATATTATTCTATCTCTTTAAGAATCCTAAACTACACCAACTCTTACGTTCGGTTTATCCACTGCACATGCACGAACACATTCCTAGCTGTCTACGACTTCATACTTGGCTCTATCGATCGTGTCCTTTGCATGCACGCTGCATCTCTAGGGTTTCCTTTTGGTTCTCTAACATCTATATATATATATATATATAGAAACACACGCACACAATTATGATTCATGAAGAAAACCTCCAAGCCGTAACCTCCCTCGAAGCCTTCCTCCCTTGTACGCTGCCTCCTTCTCTTCCTCTGCCGTTAACCCCACGGAAACCACCATCATCACGCAGCAACGTTCTCCCTCTCCTCTCGACAGTTCCATAAACAAAGACTTAGACTAGGATTTATATTTGGACTCTTTCTCTCCTTCGGAAAACCTCCCAAAAACCGTAGGATTTATCCTCACGGCAACACTCTCCATCAGCCCAAGCAGCAACACGCAAACCAGACCCACGACCCCTTTCTCCACACAACAGAAGCACCTCACCACCGAAACCAGTTCCTGGAGTGTAAACCGAGAGCATCCAGCACCAGCCGAAGCAGCACGCACGACCAACGCGCCCCAACGCCTCTCATTTGCTTTAACCTACGGAAACGGAGCAATGTCACCGTGCACCCTCCACTAGCACCTTCACAGCCAACGCGAAACCGCAGCAGCCAACCACCGAAGGAAGCCGACCATCCCCTGTTTTTGCACACTGAAAACAGAGCAGCCCGAGCATCACGTGAGCCCTGCGAACCTCCACCACCGAGCTCCTCTCCACCGGAAACCACCACAGAAACCGCCGGCCATCTCTACCCCGTCGAGCCCACTTCGTTCCGGTAAGCCGCTGCCGTCCGCCACCTTCACCTCTCTCTGCGTACTCGGTGAACACAGCAGCCCCTCGGTACTCTCTCCCCCTCTCGGCGTCGCACCACCCAACCCAGTAGACCAGCGGCTTCGCCTCACTCCCGACCACCCAGAGCCGCCACAGCCCGTCTCCGTCGAGCACCTCCCTCTCGGTGAGCTCTCCCTGCTTCTCTCGCACTCGGCTCTGTTTGTTCCGTGTGTTGTAAATTATCAGCACATTTGAGCTCACAAACGGGCCTTGGGCCCTATGATAGTGGGCTTAGTTGTTTAGCATGTGTTTTAATAGTGTTTCGGGCCTTGTTTTAAATCTGATGGGCTAAATTCTTTATGGGCTAAGTTTGAGATTAATTAGTCTTATACTATGATAAGATTTGTAAATTAAATTGGACTGATTTTTATTATGTTTCAATAATTTTCAGTGACTTTTATTAAACTTAATATAACAAAGTTGAGTTATATTTGATTAAATAAATATATTAATTATAAGATCTTTTTATAAGAAGGTATTTAAAGAAATTGAAATCTATTTTAAAGTATATTTCTATACTATTGATATTTTAATTAATAATCCAGTTAACTATTTAACTAGATTTTTAAGATTTCTTATGTTATATTTTAAATAGAACAATTAAGAAATATGTTAAGAGTATTTTAAATGATATTAGTATTTATTAGATTTCTTTTTAAATTAAATAATTATGTTAATCATGAGATAGTAAATCTATTTTAAGAATTTAGATTTTATGACTTATTTTAAAATAGCCCTAGTATTTTACTAAGTTATAATATGTTATTAGTATTTTAAGTAATTCGAAGATATAAGAATTTATTGATTTTATAGTGTTAAGCAAAATATTTATTTGACTATCTTTCAGATTAGAAATTTAATTAAGTAAGATTATGCTACTAGTATTTTAAATAATTTAAGTTATAAACTTTCATTGATTTTACAGAATATTTTTATTCATTATATTCTATAGTGTGAATTTTATTAAGTAGAATATTAGGATATAGTTCCTAGACAGATTTAGTGACGTTTTAATACTTTATATAGGTGACGAGTTACGAAGTATTATTCAAGAAGAAACGCAGTGAGGTAAGTAATTTGATCATAAATTAGGATCATTACAGTTCAGTTTATATTTAAGTATTATTCAAGCCAGTTCATTGATAGCCAATTTTTATGTACCACTCGTGTCATATGCAAACATGTCATCCAACATAGCACAATCATGTCATTCCGCATCATGTTCAGATTCAGAAATTATAATTATGTATGTATTATATCATGCATCTCATGGTCATAAGACACGTAAACTATCTTAAGTTCAAGTGTAAGATAAGATCATATCAGTTAGTCAGATGGCCATTCAGATGCATGGTACCAATGCAGTTCAGTTCAGGGTGGTGTGCAAGCCACGAACTCAGTCGTGGTCCACCATAGTACGCTAGAGTACTATCAGCGGCTCCCCTCGTGGCCACGGGATGTGGGGCTGGTGCACAACCTCGCACACAGGGTTAAGTGCGTTGGCCAGTCAGTTCAGTCAGTTAGTCAGTTCAGTCAGTTAAATCAGAACAGTCAGTTAATTCAGATAAATCAGTCATGCATAGCATAGACATCAGTATGAACAGTCATGAATTTTAAGTTCTCAGTATGAAAAACTTTTATGAAAACCTTATGTTTAGTATGTTAACGATGTGATGGATTTCTTACTGAGTATTCGACTCATTTTTGTTTATTTTCATGTTTTTAACCAACCAGGTGATGATGATGATTACGAGCAGACAGGCCAGGATTAGAAGGAGCAGTTATTTTAGTTTCAGACCTTCTAGAATTAAATTATTTTATTGCTCTTATGACATAAATTATTCAGTTTATTCATTAAGTGTTTGAAGACATTTTATCAGACAAAATTTTATGAAATAAATCCTAAATTTGTTTTCTTAAATATGAGATCTCTTGCCGGGTTTATTTTATGAAAAAAACACGTGACACTCCTAGCCTACGGGAAGGGAGTGTTTCATAGGAAGACCACCATTGTCTAACTCTGTGATGAAGCCTTTGGATTTCAGTCACATTTTCAAACTTAAGTATATTCGACCTCCAATAATGCTGCCATAATCAAAGATTGAGCACAACATGGAAAGTTGTTTTAAGATTAGATCTGGGGATACAGGGAATCTATCTATACTCGACAAAGTGTGGTGCTCTTGATTACTAGTCCACGTGAAAGTGCCACCAACAAGGAATATCCAGTCAGTTTTGCTCAAAACTAAAATCAGAGAACTCCACCATGGTTGGGTTGAGATGGGAAACTCTTGATCTTTCACTTTGGAATTGAGTGGAAATCCACCCAATTGATCCCACAATTGTCTTCTCATATTATCTACATTAGGACCATAGCCACCAGCAAAAGCCCACAAATATCCATCCTCTATGTGCTTAAACGAACAAGCCCTAAAGCTCCATTAGATGGTAAATAAGACCAACCCACTTGTTGACAACCCCACAAACCCCTTAATGTACTTAAGAAGTTTCAGATTTGTCTCTTGCAAACATATGATGTATGTTTACATTTGCAAAGCTGGTTTCTACTTTTGCAGGACTTTACAATCTCATTCAACCACCTTACAATCCACGAGACAATTTTAGGCTTTATAAAACTACAGTCTTTGCCCTTCCTTTGATTTCCCACTACTAGAACTCCTCCTCTTGCCTCATAGTTGGTCGACCAAGCAATTGTTTTTAGCTCTCTATCTCTTTTCTTAGCTGAATTGTACTCGCCTCATAATTTGGATGGGTCTGTCCAGTCCTCAATGGCAACGAGTAAGGCCAAAAATTGGTCCTCAAAACCATCACGTGTGAGCCCTGCACAATGTTGGATCTCCTTTACTTTGTGAATAACCCAATCCAACACCGTCATTTTACTAATCAATTCGGATCTAAGGAGTTCAAGGGATGGGCTCCTCCCAGACATCTTCATCAAATGACCCAACTACTACCTCCAAGCCAAGACCTGAAACTTGCCAAGGCACCCCCTCACTCTCATCGTTCAGCCCCATCAAGATCAAATACTACCTATCCCCTTTTGCAAATTTGGCCGATCCTCATGCTGTCTCAAGTGAGTTACCATTCTTGTCCTCCTCATCGTCAACTATCTAACCGTCAATTTCTGCCTCATGGCCGAGCTGTGTATTTTTCCTTTCTTGTCACTGATGCCACGACCGGAAAATTGTTGGTCGAAGACCGACCACCCAGTTGCAATCTTTCGGCAATGATTTCTATGCAACCACCGACAAGCAAATCACATTGCTCCAAAGGTAGAACCCGTTTCAAAAGAGAGCGACCTGGAAATTCTTTGACCAGCCATCTCTTGGCCAGATACCTTAAGTTGGGTTGGGCTATCATCTTCCTTTTCTAGGCCCGAGAATGTTGCAGCCCAATCATCCAATTTTTCTTCTTCGTCCTCTCCCATGCTTACATGATCATGACTATCTCCTGCACCAGCCAGTGCTTTTCCATGCTCACGACCAAGCCCAAACCCACGTCAACCTTCTATATTAAGCCATCAACCACTTTCCTCAAATTCAACAGATCAGTTTTAACACTTTCTAAAGTCAGCTTCGCTGCACCTACTCCCTTGAACAATAAGCCACTGTCCCTTCTTACATAACTTCTAGACAAGCAGCATATCAGAACTTGTTCAGCACATCTCCACAAACGGTCACTACCTTCTCACAAATACTGATATTGTCCCTCTCATTCTGTACAGTTCCTCTGTAAGTCCCAAACAGCTCTTCATCTGCACTTACATCTGCTTGGGTCTCCTGTAATGGCAGAAACAGGGCACTAAGACATGACCGCCTCTTAGCAGCATCCTTCCCAGGAGCAACCACCATCAGCATTTAAACATTAACGTGAATGTTTAATGCCAATGGTCTCTACACTGCTACAGGCCTCACTATGCCCAGCCTTTCCTAGCCCCTTCCCTCTACTTTTTAGGGGATGATAATGAATCCTACCATGGCCAAATATCTCTCATAACCGTTCGAGCATTTTTGGGTGATATGCATGCTTCTACGAACAAGGAAGGTTCTAACATAATCCTTATTTCCTTCGACCAAGAACACTCCTCGGAGGAGATGGACCAGAGAACAGTAGAGATACTCATACAGAGAGGAAAAAAGGGTGGCTACCAACAAAAAAAATTATGGGCATGAGCATTATAGAAACTCAAAAGGGAAAGCATGGTGCACTACAAGTTGAATCAGCAGAAAAATCTCACTTCAATCAGATCATGTAGTCATTACTCCTCATGACATCATAAATATCCTTATTATTTTGATTGTATGAAAAAATAAAACAGCTTCTAGTAGATCAGAAATGACGTATGGGTAAACCTTTAAACTTTTTCCAAGTCTTGAAATAATTTATGAAAAGTTTTACAAAAATACCAGAAAAAAAATCCCACAGTATTCATATTGTTTCACATGTGCATGCCATTTTCTTGGTTCATATGTGAATTACTTATTACAGGAAATATAAAAGTCTAAACAACAGATGTAGCCTGGTTTGGCTGGAACCTCATACTATGACTTAACTCAGGATCCAATCTCCATAGGACTCATTGTGAGGTTTTGAGTTTAATGCCTAAATTGCCCAGGTCAAGTGAAAACTTCATAGGTACAGCAGTTTCCTTATCTAAGCCTTGGTTCCTTAAGATAACAATAGTGAACCCTATGGTGGTGGAGTTAACTTGTTACTTGACCAGAACTAGGAGTGATGGATAGCCAAACATGTTGGACCAGCAAGTCAAGCCGGGGCTCCTAAACATTGCATAAAGCTCTATCAAACAGACTCGATCCTAGCAACACAAACCACTTAATTCTGATTTGAAATACCGACCAGGGGCATAGACATCCTCGTCTTCAGCATCAAGTTCTTCAAGTGCTCCAATGCCAAAACCAGGAGCAACATTTCCTGCTGTTGAATTCAAGCTAATCAGTCAAATCGAACTCAACAAAAGAAATCCATACAATTGAAACAAAACAAGAATCAGATAAAGATCCAAATCAAAGTGCTCTAGCCAATAACGGCATGTACACCAACTGATCAGATGATAGATCTTACACTTGAAACCAAAAAGATTATCTTTGGCCATGTATGCTTTTTGATTTCCAGGCTCCTTCCCAGATATACGAGATCTTTTCTTTTCTGAACACATGTAAAAATTAAAACAAAAAAGAGCATTTAAGATATGGTTGCATTGTAGCTATCATAGTGTAATCAACAACCTGATATACATTTTCTTTTTATAAGCAACCGGATATACTTTCAGAGACATACCCCTAAACTCAGGAGCATGCTTATAAGGATCGAAACCTAGACCATGCAAGTCCTGCTTTGGATTGAGCACGTAAACCTGAAGTAAGAAAAGGTCATATATTTTATTTAGCTGCAACAGGAATTTCAATGTAACCATTTGCAACAATATAAAAATCTTGCATTAAAAGATCCTTGGGCAAAAGCAACTGAGACTGTGGTCGCATGATTTTATGCCAAGGTACAAAAGAATTTGATATTTTCAATATTTCGAGTTGTTTCTCAAAACAATTACAAAATCATTAGTGAGGCCAGATAGTCATAATATTCCATTGACTACTAGTTTTGATCTCAACTAAAATGGCTATTCTAGAGTGACTTTGCAATTCATTTAAAAAAAATCACTCAAATCATGCTAAAGGATGACCATGGTCCAGGAGGAAGTTTTCTAGCACATACAATGGAACCACTTTGGGGCTCCACAAACTTATTGGAGTTGGAAGATCAAACTACAAAAACAATACTATGCTAAGACATATAGAAAAATGGGCATAAGTTTAAGCGAATCCATAGAATAACTTGTTGAGAAAAAAATCCTAAAAGATCAGTTCTTCATGTATCTATTGATCAATATATGGAAAATTTCTCACAGGTGTGCTTTCATATGACAGAACATCATCATTAGCAGGCTGTTCCGTAGAAATTTCAATGTTGCCCTTGACAGGCTCAGATTCAGCAAGCTGTGCTTTTGCATCATCAGAAGAAAAGGCCAAGAAAGCTTTGCGAGCTTCTCTCCGAGCATCTGTGAGTAAGTAATGAAGACATGGAGTTAGATATGTTTGTGCTGAAATCTAACTAAACTAGGAAATTTTGCACTGAACCATAATATAATCAGATGAAACCATAAAATTGATGTGATTTCAACTTCCAGCTTAACAAGAAAACTAGGTTTTTTTCTGTTACGGTGCTGAGGATAGAATGGCAAACTTGAAGAATATTCTAGAGAAGAATGTAGCATCAGAATTCAATGTGTATCAACACTATGGTGTTTTAACAGACTTCACACAGAATCAATGTCTGACAGTTCCAAACCCCGCAATCTAAGATTTGCAAGCGGGACTGTTACACGTGAAAAACCCATTATGCATGAATGTCCAGCCAATTATAGCAAAAATAAATGAAACAAGGTAGCATACTTTTTTCATCCTGTGCATATGCTTATACAGACCCCTGTACTAATTTCTAGAACTCTAAGCCCCAGGCTGTCTCAGACTGAAACAGGAAACTCTTCAGATAAGAACATCAAGATGAAAACCATTGAAAAAACCTATAACCAGATTAAATTAGATATATATGTATATATGTAATGCTTTTCAACTTCCTATTAACCATCGTCCTTGGATGTGGCATCAAATTTTTGGAAAAATAATTTTTTTATTTTTCACCTACTTTGAAAAAAAAAATCATTTATTTGCCAATCATTTGATGCCACACTAGGGATGATGAATAGCATTTTTCAAAAAATTACAAGGAAGAATTTCATTTAGCACCTTCAAACTAACACCACCATTTTTCAAATTGCACCCCAAACTATCAAAACCAAAAAATTAGTACCCTACAGTGCCCATCTCTTTTAGGCCCCGTTTGGATTCAGAAAGTGTTTTATCTTATCTCATCTCATCATTACAACTTTTCTAAATTCTCACACAAAATATAATAAACAATTCAACTTTTCAAATTTCAAAACATAATAATATTAAAAAATAATATTCTAAAATATTTTTTTCAAATTTCATCTTTCATCTAAAACTATCTCATCTCATTTCTGAATCCAAACCAACCCTCAATTTGCATCCTACATTCCAACTGATCCTTTAAATATGACTAAGGCCCCGTTTGGATACAGAAACAGTTTCATTTCATCTCATCATTATAACTTTCCCAAATTTTCACATAAAATATAATAAACAATTCAACTTTTTCAAATCTCCAAACAATAATAATATTAAAAAATAATATTCTAACAATATTTTATTCAACTTTCAATTTTCATCTAAAACCATCTCATCTCATCTCACTATCCAAACAGGGCCTAAACCTTAAATCAATGAGTGAACCCGCTAAAATACCCTCCTTATAAATTAGAATAGCCTAGCCTAACTACCTTTTATTTTCACGAAAATGACAATAAAAAATAATGAAAGTACAAAAAAATTATAATAAAAAAAAATAAAAGATCCAAGCACCCACAAGAGATGGCCTGCTAGGGCCTATAAGGGCTGCCCAAGGGGAGGCTCAAGGTGGCCAAACACAGGCCGCCGCCCTCTTTTTTTGCTCTTTATTATGTTTTTATTTCTGTTTTGTTTCTTTTATCCAATTTTAGTGAAGGCATTTAAGACGATTCATTCAAAAATTTTAAGGTTCTGTGATATTTTAAGGATGTATTGGATGGAGGTGCAAATTAAAGAAATTGATAGTTTAGGGTACCCAATTGTTGGTTTTGGTGGTTTAGGATACAGTTTGAAAAATGGGCGAAAACTTGGGGCGAAAACTTATCTCAAATCGGGATAAAGAAATACCATATTGTGAGTTCAAATGAGAATCCTTAATTGAGTGACCATGTCGCCATCCCATCTTCAGCAACAATTTTACACCTATTCAAAAGCAGCAAACAGGGGCGTATCTTAGAATTTGTATCAAAATTACCATTATCACAGGCATCACTCTATATTAACTGAAACAAACCAATAGACTCTGTGACTGGAAGAATTATTTCATCAGGAACAAGCCCAGGAATAGCTGATGGCCTGCAATACACAACAAACATATCATAAACAGACCAGCAAGACATTTCATGCTGATGTATTTAGGAAGTAGAACTGTGTGTGCGTGTCCAACAGAGACTTAGAACTCTCAAAAGAAAAGGCATTACATAAGAGACTCAAATGGTGAGTGAATATTGGTTTTCGCACTTGAAAGAGAAATTAATACTTAATTTTAATTAAGTAAAGTGTTGAAAGAAACAATGGTTAATTTTTGTGCATATGTTGATCCATACTTATTTTTCATTTTGTTGTGCTTGTAGTCTAGTTTTTCTTTTTATTGGCACCAGGTGTCCAAGAACAAAGTCTCAACTAATCCCCGGGGTGATTGTAGTCTAGCTAATGTTCTTTTTAGTCATTCTCAATTGAAGCTTTAATTTAATGATATACGTTTTTATGGTATAAAATGCTAAATAGTCCATCTGGTTTACCTTTTGGACAGATTGATCCCTATACTTTAATATCAATTTTTGTAAATTTTTTCGTAGTTTTTTTTTTTTCTACTTTTTTTTTTTTATAAGTAAAAGTATTATATATAGATCAATAGGAGTAACCAACTACACTGGATGTATACAAGAAAATCCCTAACCCATATTGGGGAGCTTCTATTGCCCCAAAAAGCCCGCGAAAAACTACCAAAAATACATCAAGCCCGAGTTAGAAAAAAACACACCTCCCCAACCCCAACCCAATGTTTCCCGTAGCCCAACCTCCACCTGAATACCCTCTATGCGAAAGACTATAGCCCTCGAAAGCTACCGCCCTTATCGTCATAGTTGATTGCACAAAAAAGACGATTCAATTCCCTGGTTTTCTTAAAACTTGATTTGGTATCCCGCGAGTGGCTCTCTTCAATCTTAGAGAGTAGAGCTTCACATCCTCCACGTGTGATTCCCACAATATGCTGAATCTCATTAACCTTTTGCAATACCCAATCCGAAGAAGATCCATCTATATTGTTTAAGGGAGGAAGAGATGCCAAGGGGACAACATCTTCCCCCGACGTAGTTCCAAACGGCACCAATGATAAACCCTTGTTCAAATCCTGTGCCTCCTCAACAACTCCGTTGGTACTCTCCATTGGAGATTCTGGGTTGGCAACCAGTCCCTTCGCCTCTAGCGACCTTGTATGTGCAACTTTGTCTGACCCTTCGGATTTCTCAGATACCGAACATGTCGCCTTCTCCGCCATTAAGACTAGGGACACGTCAAAAACCTCCCCCAAATGTTCCGTCAAAGATTGCGTGCATTCCGGCGCAGGAGCTGAAGTCACCGACGAAGGAATGCCGAGAACGACAAAGGAGATTACAGAAGTGGAGCCCTTCTCAAACATGGGCCCATGGATCTTCGGCCTCCATTTCGGGTTTGGGAGGCAAAATGGGCTTATGCGGGCCAGCCCAAGTTTGGCCTTCCCTTTATCTGGCTTCAAACTATTACACCCAGTAGACTTCCTTTTTCCTATTTTTTGGGGCCGCATACCTTGGCCCAAGCCCAAGCCCAGGCCCAGGCCCAGGCCCAAGCCTTTGATTATCTTTAAAATCCAAGACTTTATCTTCTTTCTAAACAATTTCAAATCCTCCTTCATGCCGGTTACCTCCTTTTCCAGACTATGCAGATACCTCTGCAACTCGTTTTCTCCTGGACAGCTATCCATTTTAGATGATTCGCGTCTTGCCCCTTCCCTCTTCAGACCATGTCCCACCGAAGTTCCCTTGCCATGACTCCCTTTTTATGTTTTTGTTTAACCGCCAAAGGATGACTCAGAACTCCAACTGCCCTCTTCCCTGCACCACCCACCGCCACCTCTGCGTACGACTTGGACGGCCTCACAATCTCCTTCCCCTTCTCTACCTCTTTGTCCATTTGTGGTGCAAGGACTGGAGCTTTCTTAGCCAAATTCTATTTCAACTCCATAGAAAAGCTCTTCCAACCCTTTCCTTTCACTCCTTCCGGGATCGCTAAGAGACCACCACCCCCCCTACCACCACCATAGTCAGTTACTTCCAAAAAATGCCCATGAGCGTTCGACCTCCTATGAGCAAACAAAGCTTTGCTTCCATCCCTATGTCTTGAACAAGTCTTTCCTTCCCTCCAATAGAACACATTCTTCCACTGTATTGGCCAGCCAACAAGCACTGGCATTACTAAACACCATCTCCTTGGTTACCTTCCTGCCCCTTTCTGTAATGTGACAGAAATTTCCACCCCCCGTGGACATTTTAACACCTTTGAATCTATTAAAAGGTGTTTAAGAATGCCCATGATTATCCCAAAGCTGTAGAAACAATCAAGAAGGCTGGATGCTTCCGGTGAAAGGTCACCGGAACAAACTACCCACCCCGAAAAAAACAAGATATGTGGCGATGGCTCAAATTGCAAATTGCAGGTCGCCGGAGAAGAACCGACATCAAGGGGCCCAAACTGGATATTATTAGAACGAAGGAAAGTATTTCATTTGATGCCTATCTTGACTAAGTTTCTACTTTTAGATATTTTTTTATTTTCACGACACATGGCATGCCAAGTCAGCAGTCTTCCTCCGAATGGACTTTTGAATATAGCCTGAGGTTTCTTGAGAGTGAGTGTTTATCCTTAAGCTCCCGTTAATGTTCTGATACGTTAACTGATAGTTTTAAGATGGGTCGACCTTTAGAAGTTGTGCTTGAATCCAAATGCTTTATTATGTCAAAAAATGGTGGTGGATTGCAAGTGGTCGAGAGAAACTGGAAGACAGAACATATGGTGATGTTGGGCCCTTTTTCAACACAGTGGCTGGGGAAGGTGTTAGAGGAGAGTTTAAGAGGGGGGAAGAAAGAAGTGTATTCGGCAACTAGAGAAGGATATAGTAGTATTATAGCTCAACGTTGCTCAAATAGTAGAGTGAGATATCTTGAAGTTACTGAATATAATCAGGGGGGAGGAGGAATGTCATATGTTTCCCATAAGGTGAAAATGGTTGGGGCTGGAGGAAGATGAGGGAGGTGCTATTAGAGGTGGGGAACCAAAGCAGTGTTCCGTCTGGTGGAGGTCAACCGTGGGTCGGCAAAGGAGAGTTGAAGCACCATTCTCGGTCGTACAAGGAAGCACTTGCTCAGACGAAGCCGATAGTAAGCAGTGCGAAAGGTGGAAGGCTGAGTGAAGGCAGTGCGAAAGCCTCGGAAAAAGGAAAAGGGCTGTCAAATGTTGCGGTGAGCCATCCCCATGCCAGGAACTTAGTGGCGTGTCAGGAGACATGGGACGTCCGAAGGATGTTGCGGGAGATGCAGGGACAGTTGAGTACGTTGCAGAGAGATATGCTGAGGTAGTGGAGTTTGTCAGTTCATTTAAGGAAAGGGAGGATACGGGAGAGAAAGGGAAATCAATTATGTTGGACGATGGGAATAAGTCAAGGGCCCAGCAGAAAGTCAGAAATAATAAGGGGTGGGCTGCAGGTTGGCGAAGGGTGTCTCGGCCCAAACCGCAGAAGGCTTCGGAGGAGGCTGGGCCGTCTCAATTGATTTCGAACGAGGCTGGGCCGTCTGTCTGTCGGCCCAAAATGCAGATGGTTTTAGATGAAGCTAGGCCGGCTCAGTTAGTCTCTCGGCCCAACTTGCAGTTGGTTTCGGATGGGGCTGGGCCGTCCCAGATCAGGGCCCAATCACATGGGCAAAGGCTCGGGGAACCAGAGCCCAAGCTTTCTGAGCACCCGATAGCAAACCCTAGCCCATCGATCCCAGTGGACCTACGCAGCCTCGGCTTCATGCCGGATCTACGGACGGCAAAGTTTCAGGCAGTCGTTGCACAGACGGCGCCGACAGAGGTAGAGGATGCCGAAAATCAAGTATTGAGCCCTAGCCCAATGTTCCCAGCGAACCTCCACAGCCTCGGTTTCGTGCCGGACAACCTGAGGATGGCAAAGACTCAAGCGGCCTTTGCACAGACAGCGCCGACGGAGGTAGAGGATGCCGTTGATGACGCGTCGCCGATGCTTTGTGCGCAACAGGCACTGGTGGAGTTTGAAGTTAGTCTTTCACCGTCGAATGAGGCCCAGATCTCGGAGATTAATACCGATGGGGTGGTTTTTGCTTCTGCGAAACATTCGAAGGAGTTCATGAATTCAGTGGAGGATGAATTATTCATCCCTAAGGCTTGCGGTTTGGAGGAGATTTCTGTGGGAAAAGAATTTCACAAGTGTCAGAATAACTGGTTAAGGAATCCTATGCCTTTGAATTACTATTATCCAAATCAAGCTTCCGGTTGGGTCATTGATAAAGTGAAAGAGACTCAACATTTCGTAGGGATTAGCTGTGAGGGGTATGAAGAGCAGTTTATAGCTTTGTTAACAGCTATGGAAGCTAGACATCAACAAAAAAAGAAGGGGAACTCGAAGATCAGTAGGGAGCTTAATAGACTAAGGTGGTCGATGAAATCGATGGGTAGCTCCAGTAGGAATAGGGTGAAAGGGAAGGGGCTGATTGTTCCTCAATGAGACCTGAGATTGTATCTTGGAATGTCCGGGGTTTAAACGAAGTAGAGAAGTGTCTTCGGATTCAGCATTTGCTTCGTGAGTGGAAAGCGGACATTGTATGCTTACAGGAGATGAAGTTGAAGATGATCAATAGGAAGATAGTGCGGAGTTTATGGAGCTGTAATTATGTTGATTGGGTATATATGGCCTCTTCAGGGGCATCGGGAGGAATTGTAGTGATGTGGGATAGGCGGGTGGTGGAGAAAGTGGAGGATTATATAGGGAGATATATGGTTGCATGTTCCTTTCAAGGTGTGTCCGATGGTTTCTTGTGGGCTTTTGCAGGTGTGTATGGGCCTAATCTTGATGCCGACAGAAAAATATTGTGGAATGAGCTTGCAGGAGTACATAGTTGGTGGGAACTTCCTTGGTGTATCGTGGGGGATTTTAATGTGGTAAGATTTCAAAGTGAAAGCTTTGGAAGTAGAAGATTGAGACCAGCAAGTTTTGAGTTCTCAAAATGTATATTTGACCTGAACTTGATAGACCTTCCTCTCGCAGGGGGCCCTGCCACATGATCGAATAATCAGGCTTGGTCGCGCTTGGATTGCTTCTTAATTTCACCTGAGTGGGAAAGCCATTTTCCGGATGTAAGGCAAAAGCGTTTGGTACGCTTAACTTCAGATCATTGGCCTATTATGCTTGATTGTGGAAGTATTCAAAGTGGTAAACGATACTTTAAATTCGAGAACATGTGGTTAAAAACAGAAGGTTTTGTGGAGAAGGTCAAACTATAGTGGATTTCATATTATTTTGAGGGTACACCCAGCTTCATTTTTGCGAACAAACTGAAAGCCTTAAAAAGAGATCTGAATGAGTGGAATAAACAGTCTTTTGGAAATATAGAGGAGAACAAAATCACCAAGTGGATGGAAATACAGGATTTAGAAAGACTGCAATAAGGGAGGGCACTTAATGAGGAGGAGCAAGCACAGAAAACTGTACTAGTTGCAGAGCTAGAGAGGATAATTTTATAAGAAGAAATGTCTTGGCACCAGAAGTCAAGAGCTCTTTGGTTAAAGGAAGGGGATCGGAGCACGAAATTCTTCCATAGAATTGCAAACTCTCATAGAAGAAATAATAACATTGAGGTTCTGAAAATTGAGGGAGTAGAGTGCAGAGAAGAAGAGGTAATTCAAGACCATGTAGTTAATTTCTTTGAAAAGCTTCTTACTTAGCAGGTGGGGTGGAGGCCTACCCTGGATGGCTTGAATTTTGACACTATTGAGCCGAAGGATGTAGTTAGGATAGAGAGAGCTTTCGAGGAGGAAGAAGTGTATGATGTAGTAAGAAAAATGGTAAAAGATAAGGCTTCTGGCCCGGATGGTTTCTCTATGGGCTTTTTCCAAGAATGCTGGGAGGGGATTAAAGAAGATCTTTTGAAGGTGTTTCAGGAGTTATTCTCAGTTGAAAATTTTGAGAAAAGTCTCAACACTACTTTTCTCGCATTAATCCCTAAAAAGGTTGGGGCTAGTGAGATTTCAGATTTCAGGCCTATTAGCTTAGTAAATGGAGTTTACAAGATTATTTCAAAAGTGCTTGCTAATCGGCTAAGTGAGGTTTTGGGGAAGATTGTTACTAAGCCTCAAAATGCTTTTGTTAAGGGTAGACAGATCCTTGATGCGGTTCTAATTGCCAATGAATGTTTGGACAGTAGACTGAAAGCTGGTAACGCAGGGATTATATGTAAGCTAGATATGGAAAAGGTGTATGACCATGTTAATTGGGATTTCCTTCTATATTTACTAGGTAGGTGTGGGTTTGGAGAAAAGTGGAAGTCTTGGATCAGTTGGTGTATATCCACAGTAAGGTTTTCTGTGTTGATCAATGGAAACCCAGAGGGTTTCTTTCCGAGTACTCGTGGTTTGAGACAAAGGGATCCGTTATCTCCTTTACTTTTTGTTATTGTTATAAAGGCACTAAGCAGGATGATGTCGGCTTTGTTGGCTAATGGGTTTGTTAGGGGTTTTCAGATTGGAGCCCCGAGTAGGGGTATTATCACGATCTCTTATTTGTTGCTTGCAGATGATACTCTGATTATGTGTGAGGCTGATCAAGACCAGTTACGGACTGTAAAAGCATTGCTACTTTGTTTTGAAGTGGTATCAGGCCTAAAAGTGAATTATGATAAATCCGAGTTGGTGCCGATTGGAGACGTTCAGAATTCAAGGGAGTTGGCTGGTATTTTGGATTGCAAGATAGCGTCACTTCCTATGACATATCTGGGACTACCTTTGGGTAAAGCTTCGAGGTCGCGTTCGATTTGGGATACAGTGACTGAAAGAATAGAGAGGAGATTGGCAGGGTGGAAAAGAATGTACTTATCGAAAGGGGGCCAAATTACTTTAATCAAAAGTATACTTTCTAACCTACCCACTTATTTCTTATCCTTCTTCCCTATACCGGCAAGTGTAGCAAGTCAACTTGAGAAGATACAGAGAGATTTTCTGTGAGGAGGAGTAGGAGAAGAGTTCAAATTTCATCTAGTCAAGTAGGAGATGGTGTGTCGTCCTATCTCTACTAGTGATCTGGGTATTAAAAATTTGAGATTGTTTAATCGAGCGCTACTTGGTAAATGGTTGTGGCGATATATCAAGGAACCAAACGCCTTATGGAAAATAGTAATTCAGAATAAATATGGTGGTTTGGGGGAGGGATGGTGTACTAGAGAAGTTAGAGGAGCCTATGGAATGGGGCTATGGAAACACATCAGAAGAGGATGGGAGGCCTTCAAGCATCATACTAGATTCCAGTTGGGTACAGGCTCAAAGATCAGATTCTGGAAGGATGCATGGTGTGCCAATAGTGCTCTAAAAGATCTGTTTCCTACACTTTTTTTTATTGCAAGTGCCCAAGATGCCACAGTGGCGGAGGTTATGGGAATCTCAGGAAGGAACATTCACTAGAACATCAATTTCGACAGGGCGGCACAAGATTGGGAGATGGGGAGTTTTGTAGATTTTTTTAGTCTCTTGTATTCTTGTAGACCAAATATCCAGCATGAAGATGATTTGTGGTGGAACCCTGCAGTAAAAGGAGTGTTCGTTATTCGTTCTTTTTATAAGGTTCTCACACATGGGCCTGAGATACAGTTTCCTTGGAAAAGGATTTGGCGACATAAGGCTCCTCTCAAAGCTTCTTTTTTTGTGTGGACAGCGTCCTTAGGCAAGATTCTCACTACGGATAATTTGAGAAAAAGAAGGATAATCATTGCAGACTGGTGTTGTTTGTGTAAAAGAGGGGGTGAGTCAGTTAATCATTTATTTCTACATTGTGAGACAGCCAGGATTCTTTGGGATGAGGTGTTTGAAAGAATGGACATAGCATGGGTTATGCTAGAAACTATGTTGGATCTATTGGCTTGCTGGACATCTATTCGAGGTGTGCGTCAGATCAAAGCAGTGTAGAAGATGATCCCTATCTGCATTATGTGGTGTTTGTGGCAGGAGCGCAATGAGAGGACGTTTGAAGACAGAGAGATCTATGGAGGAGCTGAAAATTTTATTTCTTAGGACTCTTTGTACTTGGGCCATTGCTGTGGATTTTAATGGCATGGACTTACATGAATTCTTAGTTTCTAATGTTCCTGCGTAGACAGGGCATTCTTAGTGTGTAATATACTGATATTTGGATCAATAAAATTTGTTTACTTATCAAAAAAAAAAAAAAATTAATAGAATGTTAACAAAAGGGCTAATTCGATCAAAATTGAAACCACACGGACTACTCATTCTCTAATCCTTTTTATAAGTCTTTGACAAAAATAATCAAAAGATTGTGAATTAAGAGATGGTACATAAAAAGTAGATAAAGAAAATATAAGCCCGTACATTGCAAGTTCTAGGCTAATTCTGTTTAATAGGAAGACCGAATCAACTCTCTATGACCTCTCCGTCATTTAGAACACCAAGCATGAGAACATTTTCTAGGGTGTCCCTATATTAGGGTATCTGGCACCCATCTACAAGTACACTCTAGCATCAATAGTTTCCAAATCTTAATTGTTGGAGAACGGATCAAACACATCCAATATTCAGTCTCAGTCCTATGTCCAAATAAATCAGACTCTTGACTTCCTTTTTGTATAGCTAAAATTATGTTCACACCATATGGTTGGGTTGGCCAAGGATGATGTAATACCTGCTACTACTTAGCTTAGTCCTCAGAATCCCAAGTTCCAACACTTGCAAGTCAACTTGCTTGACCAATAGATAGGCATCAAATGAAATACTGATATAAATTATCACAGTTAAAGAAACTTAACCTCTGTTGTTGTTCCTTTTCAGCTTGTTTACGAGCAAGTTCTGCAGCTGTAAATCCAAATGTATCGAACTGCATAGATGTCCCAAGTGATTGACCGTCCAATTCCTAAATGTGAAAATAAAGGAATCAAAAAAGTTGATTAAGAATCTTGTAATTTTTTTTATAACATGGAGAATAATATATTTAAAACAATAATCTCAACAAAATAGCTTCCTCAATCTCTGTTTACTATGCCCGTTGTTAGACTTCCTAAATAGATGAGTTCAGCACAAGGCTTACAATATTACCAATTATAACTTGAGCTGTTCTATGCATCAATGAAAATACTCTTTCTAGGAAACACAATGCCATCATAATTAATACATAAATAAGTTCCAATTGTGTGATGCTAATTCTTTGTTTTCCTTTTTGATAACTAATTTTTAAATGGTAATTCTTAAACGCAGCCCCCCTCCATCCCTCTAACACCCCTATTAAAGCAAAGTGTTACATGCTCATATTAAAGCAAACCCAAGGGCGGGGTTTGCCCCCCGGAATCCACCACCGCCTCCCAAGAGCAGGGTGTTAGACCTCCATGTAAAGTGGCCTCTAAACAAGCCGCCCATGCCTTAGCCATGATGGGGACATGCCCCTCGGACAGCCCTTGGACATGCCTTGGCCCGTGCCTTGTCAAGTACGGGGTGCCCAGCATGCCCACGGAAAAGGCCACATGCATGCCTTGGCCCGTGCCATTACACCCACAGGGCGCCCAGCATGCAGGCCATGTGCATGCCTATGCGCAGGACAGGCCACGGGCCCAGCGAGGTTAGTGGCCGGCCAGGCATGCGCACGCCCATGCGCATCTACCTTGGCCGCAGGGCCCTGCACACGCCCATGCATGGCAGGCCCATGCACAAGCCCAGCTAGGCCATGCGCATGCACAGCAGCTGGCCCATGCGCACGCCCGTGCGCACGCACAGCATCAAGGACATGCACATGCCCACCAGGCGCACGCACACGGCCCTATGCCCCACACCAGCAAGATTAGTGGCATGCCTTCCAGGCATGCCATTCAGCACACGGCTCTAGCCCGTGCCATGCAGAGCAGGCCAGTGGCATGCCATCCAGCGCACGGCTCCAGCCCGTGCCTTGCCGAGCAGGTCAGTGGCATGCCATCCAGCGTATGGCTCCAGCTCATGCCTTGTAGCAGGCACACATGGCTAACCATCAGCAGGTTGAACATGGCACCATGCCATGCCATGCCCACCAGCCGGCCCTTGCATGGCATCATGCCATGCACTACAGCTAGCCATGCCGTGCCACTTAGCCATGGACCAGACCGAAGACCACCATGCGCCACCTTAGCCGAACCATTGGCTCATGCATGCCACGGCCATGTGGTCCATGCCACTATCTTGACTTATTTTATTTATTTTATTTCATTTATTTCAAAGGGACCTATTGGGGGTTTCCCAATTTTTTTGCTTATAAATAGGACAACTTTCATTTGCTTGAGAATCTTTTGGCAAAATCACTTGAGTGAGGACTATTGTTGAGAGATCATAAATGGTGCTTAGCACTTGGACTTTTTGGGTGCAATTCGTGAATCCCAAAAAGAGGATTACTCCATGCAATTCATTGAATTGGAGTAATTCATTTATCTTGTTCTAGCAACTTGGTGCAATTCGTGAATCTAAGTTGCTCTATCTTTTTCTTGTTATTTCATCAATATATGAGGTTTATTCAACACTTGTACAATTCGTGAATCATTTGTTGGATTGCTTTCATTTGTTCATTCAAGTGCATAAGTATTTACTTTGTTCTTGAGTGTTCATCATTATTCTTGGTGTTCATCCATTGCATGTCTTTCAGTCCATCCAAACCATATTTTCGGCCAAGCATAGTGTTTATCAACTTTCCATAAATTGTTGGCTCATCCACATTTGCCCTAGCCGAACCTCACCTTCCATATTGGTTTGAATTCAAATCCGGCCAACACATTTGCCTTATTTGAATTACCCTAGCCGCCCCTCATACTTACCATACTAGTGTTGCCATACTTGGAAACCCTAGTTGACCACATCAAACCCATAGCCGGCCATACCTTGTTCCAAATAAAATCCCAAGTTTTTAGGAAACTTTCCTAAAAACACTCTACTACCCATTCGGCCAACCCTAGCCGCCCATCACTATCTCCCAAACCCTAAACCTATCTTCCATCATCCAAACCCTAAACCTAAACCTAAAGTGGCGCCAACCCTAATTCAACCTAGTGTCGTGCACCACTTCCAACCCTAGCCACCCAAACACTTAGCCAATTTTCCCATCATCCCATACACTCATCCTAACCTAAACACTTAACCTCACCATACCAAAGTGGCCACCTTGCCACCATTGTTCGAGAATCAAGTAAGAGAGAAACGAGCATTCGGTCAACTCAAGGAGATCCTAGTTGTGGTGAACCTAGTGTTTAGGGACTTGACCGAGGTTCCTAACACAAGCCCCACGTTCGTGTGTCGGTTTGAGAGGCAACGCCGCAGAGAGGGAGAAGAAGACTACGGGGGGCGAGCGGGGGGGATAAGTTTAACGTAACCCCCCTCCCCCCAATATGACATTGTTTCATCGTTTCCCTTAAAAAAATAAATTCTTTACCAAAACGACGTCATTTTGGCAACAAATTTATTTTTTTATATATATAATTATATATTTTTGGGTTGGGCTTAAGCCCGGGCCCGGGGTTCGGAGGGGGCCGGGCCTGGGCCCAAACCAACCCCCCCCCCCGGGGGGGTGCCACTGGGTGTTTTCTCTTTGCGCAGGGGCCCCCAATCCATGCGGGATTGGCCGCGCCACCCACGCAGGGCCCGGGGGGTGGACGCATGGTGGTGGGGGGCAGGGCCCCGCCGCTCGCCCCTAATGTTTAGCTAGCATAATCCCTTACCCTTGTTTACTAAACACAATATAATCCTTCAAACTATAAATAGAATGCTTGCACCAGTACTTTATAATTTTTTTGTTACGAAATACATGTAGTCTCTTTACATCCCCTAACCTAAGTCATATGTATCTATGGCATTCATAGTACTTAAAAGTCACTAAAAGTCATATAATTCCATGGAGGTGCACCTTCCTTGTCACAAAAGAAATTGGCTGGAAAAAATGAAACAGAAGTGACTGATAGGTAAATAGCAAATCTTCTTCAGATAATTTTCCTATTGAAAAATGTTGTTGACACCTAAAGAACCCAAAGTATAGGAGTGCTTATATCCATTTAGTTACTCAATTTACACTTAGAATCTTTTATGCTTTTTTTTTTTTTTTAGAATATGCATCACTAGGAAGCTCTCTCTGCCATATTCTATCAAATACATGTTCATTCCCTCCCTTCAACATATCATCATATTTGTATCATGTCTATACGTACCCTATATGTACTGATGCTTCCGAGACAAACCCCATAAAGCCCCTTAAAAATTTATCAAACTTCAACAATTACAAACACTGATCACAAATTTCTCCCCATTCTCAATTTACATCGTACTCGTCCTTTGCCCTCTTGTCTACAAACAAGCAAGATGAGAGAGATTCCCACTGAATCGTCCACTCACCCCTCCCATTACTATTAAAACATTCGAACAAAGGAATCAAAATCTTTTCTCCTCTCCATCCCACTTTATCCTCTCCCCTCCAAACTCCCAAAAAAAGTGCAACCTCCAAACTACCAAACAAAGTGCAAGAGGGACAATCTTCAAAACCCCCAAAGAATTGAATTTGTCATAACCTTGGGTCATGAATATCACAATGAACGATTGCAATACAAAATATATAACATTTCACAGAGTCTATTAATTTCCATGCCATTTTGATATTCATACCAGAGACATATATCTTGTAAAATAGAACATGTATCAACAATGCCCAAACATGCACCACATTTCCAACAGCTAGAACCTCCAACAACAAATCCACAAAGTTGACAGTTGCTAAGTGAAAAAAATCTGTTAGCAAACCAGTATCTAAGCTAAGACAAGATACAAACATACAGCTTTTTCATCTTCATCTAAAAAGTTCAAAATGTTCTGCTGCTTGACTTCAGCTCTATTCTTTCGGGAAGATACAAATGACTGTGGAGCCCACCCTGCACATTTGTTTTGCAGTGTTAACATTATTCTACACTCAAGTCTTAATTTAAAAATTTTATTTCTTCTAAATATAAAGTAAAATTATACCCTTTTCGGACCCCACAGTATTGTAATAACCAGCAGAAAACCCTCCTGTAAATGCTCCGTGAAATCTTCGTCGCCCTTCTTCATCTGTAACCTGGAGAAAAAATAAGAGTACAAGGAGTCAGCATCAGTATGAAAAGAGCATTATCAAAGACGTCATCTCTTTTTTCTTATGAAATCCTAAGCAAAACACTAGAAACATCTTTTATTAGCTTTTACTTAAAGCAATGTAATGATCTGCAAACCAGGTATATAGTTATAAATCCAACTATCAGACAGTTCACATGCAATTCAAAACCTAAGGGCTTACTACAACACATGCTACATGAATATGATATTTCACCACTGTGTTTTAGATCAAACTAGCTAGAAAATGGTCCCTATAGATTGGCAGTCATCTAAAATTATAAACATATAAATGGGTAAAAGGCCATTAGAATCTGCTGTTTTCTCCTTAATGACTCCCATTTGCAAAGTCCTTCTAGAGAGGATGACATTTTACCTATAATGCCATTTTGGATTTCCAAGGCAAAATACTTTCACGGTCTCCAGGTCCAAACAAACAAATGCCTTCACTAAAACTCACACCAACGCAATTACATAGGCTCAATGTGTATGTACTTCGGATCTTATATCGCAACCCAAAAAATACATAGAAGGCACTCAAATCTTCTTCCTATTTTACTTTCCTGAGCTTCCCAGGAACCAAACAAGAGGAAGAAAATTTGAACGAAAAGTTAGGAAAATGTGACCGTACCTCTTGCTTCCAAACAGGGAGGCTTCGGAGGAGACCAGAGGACTCAGCCACAGCTTTCTTCTTACGGCTGCTGATTTCTTCCTCCCGCTCTATCGGTGTTCCATAGAACACGTAATCGTCTCCATCGGAGTCCATTTTTCGTGAAATTATTAGTAACCAAATTAAAGCTCTGATTGTCGAAACCGGAGTAGAGAAGACGAGAATTTAAGAGATGGATTAAATCCTAACGAACAACAATATAGTAGATATGGATGCAGAACAAAGAGAGCCCTCGCGGTGGGAATGTAGACAGAGAGCCCTCGCTAGGGTTCTCACTTCTACCACATGTGATTGGAAGTTGAAACGAAGAATTGGAACGATCAGTTGGACAGATTTTTTTTTTTTTTTTTTTTTTCTTCTTAGGATGCATAGTAATGTATTTTCAAATATTCTCGGCGCATCCTTAATCATTAATGAATATTATTATTATTATTATTTTAAATATTTAAATATTTTTTAAAAAAAAAAACGCAATTGCAGTGATCGTTTGGGCCTGTCGGTTGGGACCATCGATCCAATAGCACGATCCAAAAAGAAAAGAGTCCGCATTTGAATCGGATGTCATGTATATCAAGGATTTACACCATTCATTGTTTTTTCTTTTAGGAAGCCGTTGCACGGGACTATTTATCATTTATACACTATACATCTATTCTTACTTTTTTCTTCTTAGCAAGTGTATGGAATAAAGATGATAAATATAATAACTCTATCTTCAAACATGACGAGGTGATTTTGGGCCTTTTATACTTTCAGTGACACATCATTAATCCATTATACTTATCATGAATCTACTTACATGTTATAACAGCTCTTTTACCTTTAATGTGAATCGTTCCTCCCTCTTTCTTGGAGTTCACTCTCTCAAACCTAAGTTTGTTCCTCGCTCTCTTTCTTACCGTTGATGTCTCTGTCCTTAAGTTACCAGCACTTTCCCATCAAATTTGTTCCTCTCATTTCTCTCAATGTTGCTCTCTCTCACAGACTTTTTGGAATCACGTTGTTTGTCATATCACCCTAATCATGTTTGTTCATCCTTTTGTGGCCACTACTCCCTATACATCCTAAAACTCCCAAGGAAACAAATGTTGCCTTAAGTTGTCTATCGTGAGGACATTCCCAAGGAAACCTCCCAAGGAAACAAATGTTGCCTTTATGGGTTATTTGTCTTGCAAATACTTTTCCACAAATAAATTTGCATTTTGCGTGTTCATGAATTGGTAAAAGGAGGAGACAATGAAATTTCCTTTCGTCGAGAGGCACAAAAAAAGTTTGTAACTCTCCCTCATAGCAACAGAGTATACTTGATTATAGAGCTCGAAAAACAAGTCAACTTCTCAATCTTAAGACACTCTAAAAAATATGATATTCCATTGGGGAGTGCCAATGGATTGATCTAGGAGGTCCATAATCACAACGCCCTTCATTCTCAATATACCATACAATTATGGAGAAGTTTCCTTGAGTGTTATTTCACTATACCATATATCATGCCATAATTTGATTATGGACCTATCAACTACTTTAAAATAAATATTACTAAAGTATGTAGTCCATCTTCTTCTGATGTGCTTCCAATCCCCTACCCCATATGGCCAATTTAGCTTGTTTGAGCACCAACCTTCCCATGCTTTAGCATACTTTCAATATATGACGATTCTCAACAAGACTCCATGTTCTAGATACCTCCATAACCATATGCCTAGTAAAGCCTTACTAAAAATCTACAAATTTTAAATACCAAGACCTCCTTCTAAAATTGGGAAACAAACGGTGGCATATTTTACCATATGAAATTAAAAAATCATTCATACACCATAGAAAATCCCTTTAAAGATTCTTCATACGGTAAGCCATCCTGGAAGGAAGCGAGAATAATAATACGAAGTAGGTCAGTAAATTGGGGAGGACAATTTTAAGAAGTATGAATTTCTCACCTTTAAATAAGTACATCATCTTCTAACTAGTGAGTTTGCGCTTCCTTTTTTCTATCATATAATCCAAAATTGAGATCAATTTGTATGGAGAACCCAACGGGAGGCCAAAAGGTTTCAATGGCAAATGAGATATTTCGTATCCCACGATGGAAGCTATCATTTCTACATTATGAGCATGTCCCACTGGAAATGTAGTTTGGGTTTGGCCAAGTTTATATTCAATCTAGAAACGACTTCAAAACATTGAAGAATGACCCTTAAAGCTCGAATATGGTCTTGGCTAGCCTCACAAAATATTAGGGTATCATTGGCCAATATGAAATAAGATATATTGAGAGAACCATCATTTGCTTCCCTCATTGAACAGTCAGATAAGAAACTACCATTCATAACAGCTAAGATAATTTTGCTAGAGGTTTCAATTACAAAAACAAATAATACTGGAGATAGAGAATCACCATGTCTCAAAACCCTGGACCATTGAAAGAAACCTTTTGGTGTGCCTTTAACCAAGATAGAGAAACATGCCTAGCCATGGAAACACTATAGAAGTAGAACACAGAGTTGAAGTAAGGCTTGGAATGGAAAGACGCTGGCTCGGAAGGGGGTGAAGATCTTAGTTGCAATTGGTATCGCGACAAGAAGTTTCCAAATGAAGGGGATCAAGTTAGAACGTTCAGGACGAGAATAGGAGAATCCACAATATCTTGAAATCTAATGGAGACATGATGATGAATCGAGTAAGAACAACCTCATCAGTCAACAACCTACTTAACAACATGGATCTACCATACAACAGGGAGATAATCATGGTCCATTTTTTTTTCCAAAGTTTAAGATCCCGCAAATGGACTTCTATGATGGGTTTAAGGATCCAGTGGAGTACTTTGAGAAACTTAAGACTCATATGACCCTACAAGAGTTTCCATGAGAGATAGGGATGTACAAGAAACCGAAGGACCGACTCAGACCGGTCGACCGAGATCGGAACCGGTAGGGAACTAGTCGGTGGACAGTGGAATTTTATCAAAATCGACGTCGGCCGATTTAGTCTCGATTCGAACCAATAGAAAACCGCTGAACCGGCCGCGTCTTAAACCATTTTTTTATACATATAATTTATTCTAAAAAAAGGGCGTCGTTTTGCTTATGCAGTTTAAAAAAAAGGGGGGGGAATGTCTGCCTAGGGTTTAAACAACCCTGCTCTCAGTCTCTTTTCATTTTGTCGTTTCGCCCTTAGCACTTAGTCCTCTCAATCTCCAGCGGCCCAGCTACTCATCCCTTCCAGCATTCGCAGTAGCGCAGCCTTCCACGTCCCTCCATTTCAAACATTTCATATGTATGTGTTAGTTGTTATGTAACCTTATCATCATTTCCAGTGGCATCGACATCGGCATCGACATTGGCATCGGCCGTCCCCCTCATTTCATCCTCTCCACGCTTTAGATAAAAAA
The DNA here is from genome assembly GCA_029856935.1 of Cyclocarya paliurus. Taxonomy (NCBI): domain Eukaryota; kingdom Viridiplantae; phylum Streptophyta; class Magnoliopsida; order Fagales; family Juglandaceae; genus Cyclocarya; species Cyclocarya paliurus. Next base: position 28,144,881 of record CM056947.1, read on the forward strand.
AAATTTGTCTAGTGTTATTTCTATTTTCTTGATTGATGATTCTGTTGTTTACTATGTTCTTGGATTCTTAGATAATTCTGTTGTTTATGATCTCTATTTTTTAGATTTTTGAATTTGGTGGTTCCCTGGTTGGATTGAATGGCTACTTTGAGCAATTTTTTTTATTTGAAGAGACACAACTGATTTTCAACGAATCGTCAAACCGACCGTGAACCGGCCGGCAACTGTATCGGCTGGTTTTACCCCTTACACAACCGGTTTTCTTCCCCAAAACATCAGTTTCAGTCGGTTTCAGTTTGTGCACAAAACCGAACCAAGGGGTCAGTTTTTCACCCCTAATGAGAGATATTGTGGCGCCCCCGACTTCCATGTACGGACCAACACGGAAATCGAGACACCCGGGATGATGACAACCGGTCACACATCCCAACGACAAGTGTCAGTGTGTGCAACAAATAAACAGTGCACAAATAAAAATACAGCGGAAGGTAATAAAGTCTACTAGTACCAGAATTTTAATTAATACAGAAATCTAAAGTACAAAATACCTTAAAAATAAAGCCAAGTCCCAGAAAATAAAATACAAGTCTGAAATAAAAGCTACAACTCGAGTGATCCCAGATCACTCCTCCGGCGGAGCCAGATCCTCAGGCTCGGCATCTGCATCATCAACAAAATCTGCAGTACCATAAAATGGTACCGCAGGTAAGTTATAATCTAACCATGTCCAGAGATAAAACCATACTCTAACAATTAACCATGCATGCCCATGATGCAAATGAAATAATGCTACGCACGCCAAAAATCTCATTGGCTCAAAATCATTCCCAGTAAAATCCATTTCCACCATTTTCCCAGAAAATGGTACACAAAAACATTTCCATCATTTTCCCAGAAAATGATACACAAAATCAACTCACGCTATTTTCCCAGAAAACAGCTCTTTTCCATTTAATCCAATTAACCATATGCACCATGGCCTCCCCTATGGACCATCCGCACGTCCTGGCTACTTTACGAGAGATGCCCAGTTCCGCACCCGGTGCGTTCGTGGCCAGGTCATCCTCTAGCCCCCGCCAGCAGAAGGGCCACGGAGTCGGTACGTCCAACGTCCGATCCCGTTGTCGCCCGGCGACAACCCAGGGGACGTCACTCAGTATATTGCGCTCCCGAGTGACCAGAGGAGCTCCACCGAGATAATGCCCCATCTCGGCTTGGGGTCATGATACACACGCACCCACAAATCCAGTCAACACATGAAAACCCAGTTTTCATAAAAGTCACATGAACATGAATGCAATACACGAAAACCCAGTTTTCTATTTACAAACATGCCATGTGTGCAATATGCAATGAACCAGATCAATCCTCACAACTAATGATCAACTCCCAAAATCACAATCGACCAAAATATCCAATATCCAAATCCAAAACCACAACATAACCGAACTCCAACAAATATCCAATCACAATTAATCACACACAACAAGTACTCCGATCAATCCATCTACCCCCGAACTCCTCGGACTCAGTCCGGAAACCAACCAGGATACATATATAAATAAAAGCAGTTAATTGCATAAATATAATTAAATCTCAAAGAAATGTTTAGGAAATACTTACAGCGCTTTAAAATAATTTTACGAAGGTTCCGAGGCACAGCGAAACACCAAGGCAGCAAAAATGCACAGTGTAAAAACACTGGCCGAAATGCAGTGAAATGAGAATTTTTCACGGTTTCAAACGGAGACTCGAAATTTATAGGGTAAGGCCTTTGGAAGGTGGGGAATCTAATGGTAGTGGTGGTTGGCCGAGAATAGCGGTGGAAATGGGTGGTTTACGGCCGAGAATATCAAATCGGAAGTGGAGCTCGCACGGGCGGCTCCGGCGACGGATCGGGGCCGGGTTTGGGTGGAAAAGCTTGGTATTGGGCCGGTGAAGATGTGGTGAAGAAATGGTGGCCGGAGGTGGCTGGACGGCGGCGGAACGGGTGAAGGAACACCGCGGCTTCGCGCGGCTACTAGCGGCTAACGACGGCGCGGCCGGGGCTGGGATTTGGAGGGGTGGCTCGCCGGCGCACGGGGAAGCCGGTGGTACCGGCGGTGTCGACCACCGCCGGCCGGCGGCGGTGCAGGGGCACCGGACCCGATTTGAGCGAGGGAGAGGAGAGAGAGAGAGAGAGATCCGGGTCGGGCTGGGCTGGGGGAAATCGGGAGAAAAAGAAGAAGAAAAAGAAGAAAAGAAAAAGAAAAAGAAAAAGAAGAAAAAGAAAAAGGAGATCCAACCTTTTTCAATTTGGGTTTTCGAAAGTGATCCACGAAAACAATTTTAAAACTACTAAATAAATAAAATAATTCAAACTCAATGAAATGCTCAATTAAAACAGTAAAAATATTAAAATCCAAAAACAAGCCCATTTAAATAAAACAATAACTATTTTTAAAATAGTTAAAATAAATAAATCAATTTAACTCAAAATTAGCTAAAGTGAAATATTAAACTCTGACAAAAACATCCTTTAAAATAAAGAGAAATTAAATTACAGATTACTAATTAAAATAAATCGAACGCAGTGAAATGCTTTAATTAAAAATAATAATAATTTTAAAACACATAAACAACCCAACTTAAATTAAAGACCAATTTAAATTCACCAAAATAATTAAAATAAGAAAACCCAATAAAATTATTTTCACAACTTAAAAAAAAATATTATAAAATAATATTTAAAAACTCCCAAAATTTTAAAACAAGATAATTAATCATAAAATAAATTAAATAAATCCTTCATTAAAATACACTAAAATCCAGGATGTTACAGATATCATGTTGTGCCTTTCCTTTAACCCTTAAGGGCACGACCAGAGGATGATCTATGAGTCTACAAACAAGGTCGATCGTAAGCTTTGATGAGCTAGATCAGCAGTTCTTCAAGTAGTTCATGGCCAGTAGGAGGAGGAGGTGACCAACTGCTTACCTCTTTACCAAGAAACAACAAGAAGACAAGACTTTGAAAGAATACATGAACAGGATTTAACAATGAGGGTTTAACAACTAACAACTAGAAAGAAAAGATTACATTGGCCACCCTTCTAGGGCATATGGCTAGGAAGCCCCTTCATATCAAAATTAGCTTGCAAAACTCAGCTACGCTACGAGAGTTTATGGATTGAGTGAATGACTTTGTCAATATTGAGGACACACTAAAGACAGTAAACAATCCATGGAAGGCAGAGGTAGACAATGCAAAGAAGAGGTGTGGAAAAGCAATTGAGCAAGAAATTCACCAGCAAACTAAGGAGGAAAAAGGAAGAAACAATGGGAGAGATGAGCAAAGGCATACAAGCATGAACGAGCAAGGCGAGGAAGAAACATGCGGTAAATCGAGATAGGATAAAGGAATGGGTGTGCAAAAGTCCAAAAGCTATTTCATCTAACATAAGACACGAAGAACACAAAAAGTCACAAAAGTCCCAGAACAACTTCTGCTACTAGGAAAGCGCATACTGGACGGGCGAGGTATGAATAGGTTTTTGCAGTTAAGTGACCCTTGTAGCTAGGGAGACTAGATTGGATGCCCAGATCCGTTGGGGATGTCAACTATGAGGGCATGTCATACCCCCATGACGATTCTATAGTAGTCACACTCCTTATTACCAACTACATAACTTGTAAGATTTTAATTGACAATGAAAATTTGGCAGACGTCTTGTACTTGGATGCCTTTAAGAGGATGAGAATTGTGAAGGATAGGTTGCAGCCAGAACCCACGCCATTGAAGGTATTCGTAGACCATATAGTGCAGTCCATAGGCGCCATCACTTTGACGGTCGTCGAGGGAGCCAGGCCTTGCACCACCATAGTCATGGCAGACTTTCTAGTTGTAAGGAACACCTCTTCATACAAAATCATTACTTGATCTACATATTGAACAAGATGAATATAGTCATATCAATCTACCTTCTGAAGATAAAGTTCTCGATTAAAGGAGGATTTGGAGAAGTTACATGTGAGTAAGTATTAGCACATGAATGCTACATTCAAGAGTTGAAGGGGGGCGAGGGGGGGAGAAGTTAAGATCAAAAGGGCAAACGTAATTCGTATCCCTCCACCACAGAAGCTCATCAATCTGTCGATCGATACTTAGGATGAGAATGAACTGAAATAGGGTGAGTTATGAAGCCTTTAAAGGTGATTGTCTTGTACCTTCGGCTCTTAGGAGCTACTACGAGAAGAGGAGCCCGTATAAACTCGGACTGCAAGGAACAATTGAGACAATGTTTGGTCGAACATAGAGATATATGGAGCCATGAAGACTTGCTTAGGATATTCATCACCACTGTGTAGACCCTGTGGTTAAGAAGGTTAAACAGAATTGGAGAAGTTTCAACTTTGAGAACAATGCAACATCAACACAAGAAGTAGAACGCATGCTCGAAGCTAGGTTCATAAGTCTCACTATCCCGAATGGATGTTGAATGTAGTGCTGGTGAAGAAAGCAAAAACAAATGGCGCACATACATAGACTTCACAAACTTAAATAATGTCTTCTTCAATGATAGTATTTCCTTCCCACAAACAAATCTAATAATGGATTCAACGATGGGGAACAAGATATTAAATTTCATGGATGCATACTTTGGGTAATACCAAATTAAATCTTGTGAGAACAACCAAGAGAAGAAATCATATATCATAAACCAAAGGATTTTACTCTTACCTAGTTATGTTGGTCAACTTTAAGTTAAAGGTTTACTTGAACTCATAAGGGACATAGGGGCGATGCACTAGCAACTGTCGAGCCTTATGTTAAAGAAGCAGATCGACAGCAATATGGAGGCAGAGGCGAGAGATGCTATGCACTAGAAAAGGACTATAGAGTACTTTAACAAAAGAGTCAAACATAAGGTGTTCAAGATTAGTGACCTTGTACTGAGATAGGCTAGCATAACCACCTAAAGAACCAAATATAGAAAGCTCTAACCAAATTGAGAAAGGTTGTATGTAGTCATGACGAGTAAAAGGCCACAGACATACCACCTAGAGGACATGAATGGGAAAAAGTAATCACCATTGTGGAATGCATAATACTTGAAGAAGTATTTTGCTTAGATAAGTCATGTTCATATGTAGTTAGGGAATACATTAATAAATGGGATTTTCAATGCACAATAAACCTTTTGAAGCTAGTAGAGTTACAAGCAAGTGCTTAAGTCTAACACTTCCACTACAGGGTAGTGCCTAAAGGTACCCCAATTCTTCCAACAACACTTATGGCAACTAAGTGCTTGAGCCTAACACTCACGCTATAGGGTAATACCTACTGTTACCCCCAATCCTCCCAGCCACATTGGTGGCAACAAGCACTCAAGTTTAACATTTGCATTACAGGACAATGCCTAAATTTACCCTGGCCCTCCCAGCCATGCTAGTCGTGAGAAGTCACTTGAGCCTAATAGTCATGCAGCTTGGTAATGTATGTAGTTCTTTCCCAGTCCTCCCAACCACACCTAATGGTGAGCGAGACACTTAAGTCTAACACTTAAGGTTTCCAAGATGGCCTAGTTAGGGTTGATGACGTGCACATAAACCTGGATAATGAAAACAAGATCTTAGCAACAGAAAAGTAGCAAATAAACACAAGAAACATGACAACAGAAACCAAACTTTGTAAGACTCTCATTATAATCAATCCAATACACACAAAAAAAGAGAGAAGGGGGACAAGTTAAAATCTATAATAAGGATCCAAGTCTAGGCTCTGGGGTCACCATTGGGTGGAGGAAGAAGTAGCTGGGAATAAAAAGCATCAAGCATGATGTCAACTCCCTGAGAGTTTGAAATTGTAAAAACAGCAGCATCTGAAAGAACTCCATGTAGGTCCATTGTTTGTAGGTCTATCCTATGGTTGGCTATCAGAAATTTTTGTAGAGTCTGGAGCCTAAGGTTGCAACCAATGTCCAACACCTGATTTCGAACTAGTAGGGCCTCAGACAATTGAGGAGAAAGAACAATCACCTCATCTTTCATTGCGTGTGACATTTCAGCACACTCGTCAGCACAACGATTAGTTTTGACAACTTCCTTCTGCAACATTTTAGTATAGTTAGCCAACTTTAGGTAAATGGTGTCGGCCTATTAGAGCTCATCCCAGAGTATCCTATACTTCTTTGTAGATGTTTTTAGCTCACCTTCAGCCACATCAAGCTCATGATAGAGTTAAACCCTTGCCTCTTGGCTGAGGTAGCCAAACCCACATACTTGTCACCTTCACTTTCTCAGCTTGAGCGGACTGCACTACCTTATTCAATTGGACACGCAATTTCATTGAGATTTGGAGGCCAGGTCCTCTTCCAACTATAAAACGACCTGGACAACATTCCGCTCAAGCTCTAAAACTTTGTCACTCACCCTTTGTCTTTACGAGGAAGGACAACTAGAAAGTCAGGGTGTCCTTCAACTCTTTAACCTTAACTTTCATCATAGAAATCTTCATGTCATACTCTTGGGAGCACACGTCATGTTGGCTTGAGAGATGGATTAAAATTCTCTATCTATGTAAGCTTGTCTGACACCCCCAACCACTGCTTGAGATTTGGCAGTGATTGAAGTATCGGGACATGCAATAACAAGCTTACAAAACTCTCATACATAACAATTGACATGTAATCTACCTAGCACTAACAGTATGAATAAATCACAGCAAAAAAATAAAGGATTTTAAACAATAAACATAGTACCAAAGTAAGATTTCTATTTCATCCCAAAATAAAATATTTTTAACGAAAGCAATACATAAGAAATTTGGGTCCCAAACATCAACCCTTCATAGAACCACAAGATTCAATATATTGTTTTATGCTATATAGTTAAAACTTTATTCATCTCTTCCCAAAATCTCCTTAATTTTTGCTATTTGACTTCAGAACGATCTATACGTAATGGTCAATTAACTTAAACCGGTTCTCAAAGGTAAGTATTTCTTCAACTAATGGTGACCAACAAGGCTTGTGTTTTCCCATCTTGCTCGACTTCCTTTGAATTTGTCATAACTTCTACTATTTTGAGGGGAAATGGTAGTGTGACTACTAAAATGAGATTTTTATAAATTTCAACAAGTTATATTACAAAATTATACAAAGATAACATAAAAGCATGATTATAGTAAACATAAACGTGAATGCATGAGTATGAACGTGCATTTTGCATGAAATTGTAGTTTTCTCTCATCTAGATTCTTTTTATAAAACATGTAAACTTTATAACATCATAGCATACATAATTCTTTCATTTTTTTTCTTGATCTTACTCTTTCTTGTTCTTATTCTTACTTACAGATATCTCACGGCTCCCCATAAACCTTGTGCACCTCTTGTTACTGTTCCACATCTCAGGTTTTGGCCCGAATGTGACTACGTCATTAGAGAAGAAATATTCAAGCAGATCATAACGTTTTTACCATGAGCATTTAATTATTATGGTAGATTGTAACGCCTTCACCATAATTATTTAACTATTTTGACACATCATAACACATTCACTGTAAGCATCTTGTTGCACATCTACTAACTTTATGTGCTTACAACTTTACTCTGGAAACCTTTTGGTCTCATTTGAAGCTTATTGACTTTTTTCTGTCAATCCAAAGAATACCATTTAAGAGTGAATATGGGAGTTCCATCAAGATAATTTATAATCTTAGCATCGCGGTCGTGTCAAAACTTTACTTTAATGCACAACTTGTACTTGTTATATGACATGTGAATTGAATGAAACTTGGAACACATATATGATGATCATAACATGTGGACAACTTTAAATAATTAGAACATATAACATAAGCATGGCTTGAAACAGGCAGAGCATATGCAACGTTTACACATGAGCATAAATACATTATCCAAGATTAAGTTAGAGGTTAACTTATAAACTTTACATTAATCAATAAGATGCTGGGCTATAAAAGTGTTTTTTATTGTTAGAACTATTTCACATAACACATAAAATACGCATAAGCTAGCCTATTAACTAATGCAGCCTAAAACATTCTTCTTATAACAAACATAACCTTATTCGAGACTATCATATACTTAGGTCTATTTGTCCATGATGAAACCTTTAATACTTTGATTCACTAATTTCTAAAACACAACCTCAACTTTCATGTGTTAGGTTGCAAAAGAGCATATGGAGACAAACCTTAATGTGCTCCGAATACCATAACATCCCTAATACAAAGATTACTCATCAATCATTCACAAACTCAGAATCTGAAACTCTTAAAAGAAATATTTAGATACATGAAATAATGAAACCTAAAATCAAAACATGCATTTCTATAGTTTTCCCTTAAATAGTTAAGACCACTCTTTTTATTTACCAAAATCACATTTGAACTTCCAAACAAACTTTCATGAACATGATCCGAAAAGATCAAACACACTAACACCGAAACTTTGATAAACCATGGATGATATTCTAGCCTTTCCTTCCTTGAACCTTACACAAAAGTCATAGATATTAAACCATCCTAACAACTAAAACGCTAAAGGAATCATTGAACCAAGATAGACTCCACTAACAATCATTGCACTTTCCTACTCTCACACTATGTAACAACTCGATTCTAAGTTTAGGCCACAACATAAGTTTTATGTATTTTTCTTATAACTATTATTATTATTATTATTATTATTATTATTATCATCATCATTAGATTTTACATTGTTCTTTTAATAAGATTATTATCATTTTATTTTTGGTATTTTATTATGACCCAATTTTGCAATAGCCTAGAGTTTTATTTGAATTTAAACATTATTTCTCCTTATCTTTACCCATAAGCCTCATCCTTATCCTCTAATTGATAACTCCAAATCCTATTAGGAGACCAACTCCTATCAGAAAATCCTACGATATACCTCCATTTTCACTCTATAAAAAATCCTACGAAGCCTCTAAAATAAACACAGCAAATCTGGCCTCTCTCACTACCGCACATGAAATCTTCTTCTGCCTCTCTAAGGTTTTTCTTCTCTCTCTCTCTCGCTCTCTTTTTCTCTCACCGAATAGCACCAATTTTCAATTGCTTTAATTCCTCTCGTCTGGACAACCGTAAACTCTGTACCTTTCAATTCTTTTACTTTCTTTTCTTCCACCTGAAAGTTATTTCATGTAATTACATCAGGGCTCTCTCTCTCTTCATTGAAATTGAAAGTTTGTCTTCAAGCTATTAATTGCTTCTTTTAACTTTTAGTCTTTTGGCTTTTTACAATTATGCAACCCTTTGACCGTGTCATAAATCATGATAAGATTAATTTTTAGTAAACACATATAGACTTAGGTTTATTACGAATTGCTCTTAAAGTTGCTTTCATGCTTTTAGTTCTTTTGTTAAGTGTGTACAGATTACTAGTATAGATTTTATGCTCTTTCTTTTCTAATTCTAGTGATTTTTAAATGAACTTGTATTTTAAATTGGGTTTGAGCTTATATTATTTCAACAATTGTTTTAATAATTTTATTGGGCTTAATGTTTTAAATGTGAGTTTTTGCTTAAATAAATATATTAGTCAAAGACTCATTTTTTTTTTTTATAAAGAAGTGTTTAAAAGAATTTGAAATGTATTTTAAAGTATATTTTTATACTATTTAACTAATTATGTTAATTAATAATCCAATTGACTATTTAACTATATTTTTAAGATTTCTTATGTTAAATTTGAAATAGAACAATTAAGGAATTTCAAACTATATTATTTGTTATTAATTTTACAATTAGATTTCAATAGTAAATAGCAAGTGTTTAATTGTTTATTTTAAATACTAAATCTATGGTATAAAATGAACATCTAATGTTTTTATAATAGATTTTGATATATTTATGCTATTGAAGTTGTAAATTTAAAATAAGGAAATATGTTAAGAGTATTAAAATTATATTAGTATTTATTAGATTTCTTATTAAATTAAACAATTATTTTAATCATGGAAAAGTAAATCTATTTTAAGAATTGAGATTTTTATGACATATTTTAAATAGCCCAAATATTCTACTAAGTTATAATATGTTATTAGTATTTTTTAAGTAATTTAAAACATCAGAATTTATTGTTTATGGTGTTAAGTTTTATTTGACTATATTCTAGATTATGAATTTAACTAAGTAGGTAATTAGTACATGTTGGTTCTAGACAGATTTAGTAATAATTAATATTATGTATAGGTGACGAGTTACGAAATGAGATTCAAGAAGAAGCGCAGCAAAGTAAGTAATTTGATCACAAATTAGAATCATCACAGTTCAGCTTATATTTAAGTATTATTCAAGCAAGTTCATTGACAGCCATTATTTATGCACCACTCATGTCATATGCAATACATGTCATCCAGTATAGCATACGATCATGCCATTCCGCATCATGTTCAAATTCAGAAATTATAATTATATATGTATTATGTCATGCATCTCATGTGTATAAGACATATAAACTATTTTAAATTCAAGTGCAAGATAAGATCATATTAGTTAATCAGTTGGCCATTCAGATGCATGGTACCAATGCAGTTCAGTTCAAGGTGGATGTGCAAGTCACGAACTCAAGAGTGGTCCACCATAGTATGCCAAAATACTATCAGCGGCTTCCCTTGCAGCCACGGGACGTGGGTCCGGTGCACAATCTCGCACACAGGGTTAAGTGTGTTGGCCAGTTAATTCAGCCAGTTAATTCAGATAAATCAATCATGCATAAATATCAGTATGAACAATCATGAATTTTAAGTTCTCAGCATGAAAACTTTTATGAAAACTTTATATTTAATATGTTAACGTTGTGATGGATTTCTTACTGAGTATTCGACTCATTTTAGTTTATTTTCATTTTTTTAACCATCCAGGTGAGGATGATGATTACGAGCAGGCGGACCAGGATTAAAAGGAGCAGTTGATTTAGTTTCAGACCTCTTAGAATAAAATTTTTTTTTTATGACATGACTTTTATTCAATTTATTCATTTAATATTTTTGGAAGATATTTTTATCAGACAAAATTTTTATGAAATAAATCCTAATTTGATTTTTTTTAATATGAGATCTCTTGTCGGGTTTATTTTATGAAAAACACATGACACTCCTAGCCTATGGGAAGAGGGTGTTACACACTATGAAATAAAAAAATACAGAGAGAGTAAAGCTTGCCTACCGAGCTATCAATCTCGAGATACGGCTTGATTGCACTACTCCAATCACCAATCTCGATTCTAGTCAAGTGTGTGTGTGTGTGTTGCCATGGATTGAAGAGCAAGTGATTAAAAATCTTTGGGTGTGTGTGTGAAGAGAGAAGAAGAGATGACAGGAAGAGGTTTTCTCAAAAGTGACTTTCAGTTTTTTCCTAGTGAAGGATGGCCATAAATGCATGTGTTTAAATATCCTCCAACATTCTTTCTTCCTTGCCTAAGTTAAAAATTCATTGGACCAACTTAAAATTCCTCACGAGTGGCTATTTCTAGAAGATTTTCTAGGATGCAAGCTGACTTTTGCATGATAAACAAGTGGCAATGTGAGGCAGAAAACTAAAGGAAGGTGGCTGGCTGGGCTTGTGGCTTAGTTTTTTTCTTTTATTTCCACACGTTTTTGTATCATAAATATTCATTGAGAATTCGTATCATCCAATAAATAACCGAACAAGATCCACTTAAAAATAAATGCTGGAATTATATTGGCATGGGCAGTAAGTGCATGCTTTGGAGTTTCCCTAAATGGCTTATAAATGCATTGCAGTTTCCCGCGAGTCCCTAGTATCTCCTCATCAAATACTCTGGCCATTGCTTAAACACTAAGCAATAATTGATGGAGTGCCATTAGTCGTATATGTGCGGAAAATTTGAAGAGGCTAAGGGTGCGAATTTTGGCCAACCGCTTTCATCTTCTCATGCAATCATTATCACATTTTCTTATACTCATAAATAAAATATGGTCTTCAATAATTGTCTTGACCAGTATTTATTAAATATCAACCAAAATCTAGTCATTAAACTTAAGGGTAGCATCGGTGGCACAATTAACTAAGCATGGGGATAAATCTGAAAATTTTTCCTTGAGAGGAGTTTACTTCCCTAGTGTCAAAGGAAAGGGTGCTAGTGGATCCAAGGTGACTTAGCCCTAGGTTACAATAACCAATAGCTTTTGTCCAAGTGTCTATACATGATTAGGAATCTAAAAATGAAGTGGCATAGTGGTTTGCCACATGTCAACGTCGAATTGGGCCATTCGATAGGTTGCCCTGAGCTTCTTGGCCTAAAATCTCACTTCCTTGCATAACTAATCCAATTCTAAATCAATGACTAAAATTTTCAATTTCTCACTTTGACTTGGAGTATCACAGCTTAAGAGGCCTACACCCTCTCCTCCAAAACAAATTGACACTAGACAATCCATTCCACCAGAGAGAATTCACCCTGCACAAAAACTAACAACGTTAGCCAAAGCAAATAAGCAAGAATCTGGAACCCATGGGAGTAGTACCAAAAGAAGTATTGAGGTAAGGAATACGCCAAGTTCCTTAGTGATATTCGAGACCAAAGGGTCCATAGCTTCTCGTGCTTTAAAGTTAAATGAGTTAGGTGGCACCTTGTGGGAATGGGAAGATTCTGGGCAATGTGGAATCTCTCGAGGAAAAGACTCGGGGAAAGAGGAACCTTTGAGCCAAAAGGAATCTCCTAATGGACTTCACTGGGGGCAAACCCTAGAGGAAAAGCATTCCAGCGAGAAGGACCACTAGGGAATGTACTCCTTGCCAAGGTGAAGTCTTAGGGCGAGGAGAATCATTTGCGCAAACATCTCTGATGCCAAAAAGAGAGTGGTCAAATGAGTGCATGGGTTCCTCACTCTCACCCTTGATGGTCTGGTTAATGGAGGCAGCGTTAAGATCTCCATTCTCAGAAGAGATAATATTGCCTAGTGGGTATCTTGGTCCAAAGTTGCATCATTTTCTTCATTAATCATTACAAGAACCCAAGTCTCAGCACCCATAGTTGCGCTCTCCTTGGGAACACTAGGTGTGCCCCAATGTCAATTGATCACCTCAATAGAAAATCTAAGGGCAACAGATGGGGATACCAAATGGGATAAGTTCTCAAACTGAGAGTTTGGAAGCAAATTTGGAAGAAGGTCTAGAATTAGATCAGGGTTTGGATCGAAGAAGGTGGGATTACAGGAGTGGATCCAAATCCTAAGCACTTTTTCCAATAACCTCCTTTAGGTGGTCAACGTTTAGAGGGGAATGTGATCGGTAGGCCTCCCTTATGCCTACAAGGCCCATAGCAGCAAAAGAGGGCTAAGAACATCTCATTAAGGGAGCGGCCTAAAGAAGCACCTAGCGTGTGATCTACCATGCTATCTCTCACCCTCGGTAAAAAGGTTTCTTCCATTTATGGTCCGAAAGGGTAGGGGTCACATTTTTGCAAGGATGGGTAGGCTCATAGATGACAGAACCTGTAACATCCCGTATTTTAGTGTATTTTTATTGAAAGATTATTTTAATTTATTTCAAAATTGGTTCTCTTGTTTTAAATTATAGGGGTTTTACTATATTATTTTATAATATTTTAAGTTGTAAAAATTATTTTTAATGTGCTTTCTTATTATTATTTAATGTTTTGCATTTAAAGTGATCTTTAATTTAAATTAGTTTATTTTTGGGTTTTAAAATTATTATTATTTTAATTAAGTCTTTCACTGCGTTTGAATTATTTTATTTAGCTTGCAGTTTTAAAATCTTTTTTGTTAGATCATTTTTGTGACCCAAGATGTGAGGATTGGACCTCATTTCTTTCCCTCTATTTTTATTTTCCTTCTCTTTCTTTTTTCTCTATTTTTCCTCTCGGTCTCTCCCACTCAACCCTCTCTCTCTCCCCATGCAATTCGATCACCTCCTTTCAGCCACCACCTCACGCAGCCGTGGTCCTTACCGCCCGGCGCAGTCAACTCCCCAGACGCTGGCGACCCTACCCCTCCAACCTTAGACCACCCCGCGCCGCCGTTTACCCACACTTCCCGTCTAAAGCCACACGGCTTTTGAGCTCCAGCGCCGCCGTTCGGCCACCATCACTTCACCACCTCTTCCTCTATTTCCCAGCAACCTATAGAACCTAACCCCAGCTCCAATTCATCACTGGTGAAGCCGCATTAATCACAACTCTGATTTGTGCATTTCGGACCTTAAACTGCCCCTTTCGCCGCCACCCACGACCAAAGGCCACCACCATTAGCTTCACTAACCTCCCTAGGCCCTACCCTATCAATATTCAGTCTTGGTTTGACTCCGTTCAAAAGTGAGTTTTTGAGATCCACGGCCAGTGTATTTTTACACTATGGAGTTGTTGTTTTGGAACTTCTAGTTCATCATTGATCCTCTGAAAATTACTATATAACGTTGTAAGTATTTTCCCAAACATCTTTTGAGATTTAAATATATTTTTGCACTAACTCATTTTCACTGTGTTCTGGTTGGTTATTCTGGACTGAATCCGAGGAGTACGGGGGTCGGATGAATTTGAGGATGGAGTATTTGTGTGATTGGTTATATTGTGATTTGGTTGGCTGTTGGATATTGAGGTTGTGTTTGGTTCATTGCATGTGCACACATGATCATGTTTGTAAATTGAAAACTGGGTTTTCGTGTAATTGCATTCATGTTCATGTGGATATTTGAAAACTGGATTTTCATGTGTGGAATGAATTTTTTTGGTGCGTGTGTATCACGACCCCAAGCCGAGATGGAGCATTATCTCAGTGGAGCTCCTCTGGTCACTCGGGAACGGAATATACTAAGTGACGTCCCCTAGGTTGTCGCTGAGCGACAACGAGATCGGACGAGTTACCTGCCGACTCCATGGCCCTTCTGCTAACAGGGGCTAGAGGATGCCTGGCCATGAACGCACTAGGTGCGGAACTGGGTATCACTCGTTATGCAGCCAAGACGTGCGGATAGTCCCTATGGAGACCATGGTGCATATGGATTAATGGAAAAATAAAAAATAGTTGTTTTCTAGGAAAATAGCATGTGTTGATATGGATTTTGTGTGAGCCATTTTCTAGAAAAATGATGGATATTTGTTTCAGGTCATTTTCTGAGAAAATGGTGGAAATGTTTATTAGAAACGTTTTTGGGCCAAAATGAGATTTTGGCGTGTTGAAAAAACATCAATTTTCGGAAAAAAATGATAATTTTGGATTTCATGCATGGTACATCATATGCATGCATGGTTGGTTGCATTAAATGTGTTTTTATCTCAGTATTGGTTGGGTTATAACTTACCTGTGGTACCATTTAATGGTACTGCAGATTTTATTGATGATGATGCAGATGCCGAGCCTGAGGATTTGGCTCCGCCGAAGAAGTGATATAGGATCACTCGTGTTATGTTATTTTCATCTCTTGTATTATTTTGGGACATTTGGTTTATACTTTTAAATACTTTATATTTAGATATTTGTATTAAACAAAATTCTAGTACTAGTTGACTTATTTATATTATCCGCTGCGTATTTTTTTGTGTACTGTTTATTTGTTGCACACATTTGGCACTTGTCGTTGGGATGTGTGACCCGTGTTGTCATCATCCTAACATCACGATTTCTGAGATTTTTCATACGTGGGAGTCGGGGCGTCACAGAACCAGAGACGTTGAGCCCTAAAATACTGGGTGTTCCAACATAACCAAGAAGCAATCAAGGTTCTATTGAGTAAGAACCAACTATGAACTCCTCAACTTTGGTTTTTCTTCACCCAAGTATGGACATTGTTTAGGAACAATAATTCTCCCTAGTAGGGACCAACTTGAAAGAATGCTCATCTTGAATGGGGCTCTAGGTGGACTTAACAGGGAACTCGTGCTAGGAAGCCTCCCTAGTGCGAAACTCCTAGCCATCTTCAGTCACAAAGAAAAGTTTTTGATCCTAACTCTTGACATGGGACTACTAGGACTCTATGTGAATCACTCGATAGCCAGTGAGAGATAGAAAGCTACATTGGTTCCCATTATGTTTCTTCAGAGTGTGCACATGCAGAAACTCACAAATAGCTAAGTTGGGTTTCACCACATGGAAAACCTCAAGGGCTTGTCTCCATATGATACAATAAGCCAACAATATCCTTTAAGTGTTGGGCAACAACTGAGTTGGAGCCAAGCTCAAGTAGTCTAGAAAATTTTGAATGGGAGAGTAGAGAGGAAGCCTCAGTTCCATTGAGAGCATTCCAATATAGAAATCAGCATGCTCGACGATCCTTTTGGAGTCAACTATGGTTTGGTGGGGTTTGGAATGTTGAACCATTATCTCACATAGTCCAATTTCGCCTGATTGCTTGTCACTGTCAAGCAACTTCCTTCAAAAGCTACAAGAAGGGTAGCGTTGGCCCCAATGGCAATATGATGGTCACCTTTAGAGGTGTCCCCACTAGTGTTGTCAGGGGACAAGTGCGAATGGAAAGCTTCAGAAGTATTTCTAGCAAAATTTCCCACCCGCGGGGGGGGGGGGGGTGGGGACATGGGAAACGCAAGCCGAAGTCAAGAGGAGTTGAAGAGTTAGGATATACACAGTAGAAAAGAACATAAAATGCAAAGGGAATGAGAGAAGTGAAGGGGAATAAGATAGAAAGAAACAGAAAGTGGACAGTTATGGGAAGATGAAATTACCTAACATGGGAGATGATTGTCCAATGGGAGAGCACCACATAGGTAGTGGGTGCAGGCACGCCTAATAGACTCTTGCGATTGGCACTGCATGGAGCGATAGATCAAACGGTGTTAGGAGAGCAATCAATGCATGCTATGTAAAGGACACGTGTTGTAGAAAGAGTATAATGAAAGGAATTCAAAAAGGAAAATTTCAGCATATACATATGGCAAGAATTTGCAAAGTAATTGTTGGATAATAATGTGCGCTAGGGGCAAAAATGTTGCGAGGTGACTAAAGATATATATGTGAAAAGCCCACGTGAAGAAAGGCGATGAATAGTTGTAACTAGGTAAAATGCACAATTTGGTGAGGCCAAGTGGCCACGATTGACAGTTCTATCCAACTTCTAATTCTCTAACAAAACATATTTTGGAGAGATCCATGCTAGCGAAATAGTTCCCACAGAGATCCTCGCCCCTGAAGGACACCACCATCAGCCGTGTCATGTTTAGACTGGACGACTCCTCAATGAAGCGCACCCCAAGCCTTATAACTAGACTTCCAATTATACAATACAAAGAGATGGATATTTGCCAAGAGATTCTTTCTTCTTCCACTAACTTAACCATTAGAGATATCTCCCATTGGAATCACCTGAGATTGTTTCTATGTTTCACATGTGATTATTGTGGATGTAGAGGACTTTATTAGAACTGTTGAGAATTGTCTCAACAAACAAAAAGTTTATTCGTCAAATAGTAGCATAAAAGTGCATTAAACCAAATGATGCCCAACAAAAAAAGTATAAAAGATCTCAATTAAGTTCATGAAAAATTAAAAGGTCACTGAATAAAGATCAATGTTATCTATAACCTATATAGTGGAGTCATCCTTGCTTCTACAAGAGCTTGATTTACTGTCATGTTTGTAGTTATCTAAGAAAGGAAAAAACTAATCGGACTTATGTGTAGTAACTATAATTACATTAGTGGTTTTTTTTACTTTGATTATTCATGGGCTAATAAGTCCTAATTTTATATAAAAATAAAATAACACGTGTAATCTAAATAAAAAGGGGTGTATATATCCATTTCAAATAATAAATTATAAGGTTGGAAAGAAAATTTTGATTCCTATTGAAATTTGACACATGATTTCCCACTCATAAACTTATCTAAAAGGAGCAAATAATGATAAAAGATTATTTCCATCCAAATTTCACTTAGTAATTTGAGAAGAAAAATATATTTATTTATTTATTTATCTTTGGCATACTAGGACATAAAGACGAGACATGAAATCAATGGCGGAACAATAATTTTTTCTGTAGGAAATTGTATGACACATTTATGTAAAATAAAAATAGATTAAAAAACATAAAAATATAACTATATATAAAATTATATTTCGATAGTTTGCTACATATATGTAGAAATAAAATTTTAAAAAACATAATTTAATATATGTTTTAGATTTCAAATGATACTGTTTTATAGAATAATGTTCATGTATTATTATTTTGTAATGAAATAT
This sequence comes from Cyclocarya paliurus, assembly GCA_029856935.1. Taxonomy (NCBI): domain Eukaryota; kingdom Viridiplantae; phylum Streptophyta; class Magnoliopsida; order Fagales; family Juglandaceae; genus Cyclocarya; species Cyclocarya paliurus. The sequence continues at coordinate 28,163,091 of CM056947.1, forward strand.
TTAGAATTTATTTTCTTCATAGAAACTATCAAGTAATCTTTTAGAATGTTATCTTTCATTCTAGCATGTAAACTAGTTTATCAAATTTCATGTAAATTCTAGATATTTTCATGTCACATGCATTAAGCTTATAATATTAGAATTGAGATCTTAAATAAATATTTTCTTGCTCAATAAAGTCTATAGTATAAAACCTCTAAAATATTTTTCATATAAATCATCAACCTTGAATGATTTTTCTTGAATTTTCACTTTAGATTCCATATTAAGAAATTTAATTTTATATAACAAAAAACTTTTGAATCCATATTAATAAGTTTATTATTTCTCATAAACTTAGTTTTGATTTAATTTTGGTAAGGTTATATCCTTGAATAAATAATATATAAAAATTATACAAAACTGTGGGATTATAGGAAAAAATTGGAGAGAGGTTTTTCTAGGTATATTTAAATTTTGAAAAGTTTTGGAGAGTATGTGAGGATTATAAATTTTTTGGGGGGCTGATTTTTATTTTTATAGAATTATGAATAAAATCTAGGGGATATTTTGAATTTTCAAAAAAATTTGAGCTTAAGTGGGCCCGCCATTATATGAAATTTTCAAAACTTCTTATAATTTCATTCTCAAATATGACTAAAATACAAAATACTTTTTAATTTTAAATATTCAAATTTTCTTCTAATCATTATTCAAACATAAAAATCAATACAATTTTTATAAATTTCAAAATAAAACACAAAAATCAATGCAACTTTTACAAACTTACAAATAAATAATATATTAAAAAATTATAATCAAACAAATTTTTAATTTTATAATATTTTTATTTAAAATTTTCTCTTTTTTGTCTTAAAATATAATAAAACTTTTTAACTCAAATCATTTTATTACTATTCATAAAAGAGTTATTATATTTTTAAACCGGTGTGTGGAGCATACCATCCATATCACTTAAATGATAATATTTAATTTGTAAGATTCAAACTTTAAGATTTATGTTTCAAATAAAATTATATTATATAAACATTGTAATAAGTATACTCTACACATTCATTCAAAAACAAATATATTATATACGTCGAATTATAATGAAGAATTCTATTTATCATCCCTATACCACACATTAATATTGATTTATCATTTTTACAAATTAGAAATATAAAAATAATATTTAAATAAAAAGATAAAAATAATAAATTACATATTGATGCGTAAATATATATATTTAATAAAAAATAAAAATAATAAATTACATATTAATGTGTCATGCAAAAATTATAAGTGATAAGCAACATCCAAACAAGCCGAAGTGTGCCCTTGGGGCACATTTACTTTCAAAACTCATCTCAACTAATATAATCTTATTTCATTCAATTATTATAATTATTTTAAATTTTTACATAAAATAAAATAAAAAATTTAATTTTTTTAAATTTTAAAATTTTTAAAAAAATAATATTAAAAAAATATTTTTTAATAATATTTTTTTAATTTTTAATTTTAATCTTAACTTATTTTATTTTATCTCATTTACTCAGAAAACAGACGAAGTTAATTTATTTTGTATTTATTTTTGTTTTGGTTTTGTTTTTTTAATGCACTGGGTTTAAAGTCGACGGAAGCACAGAAACCCTTTTATGTTCCGCCGAACGATTCGCAATACCGAGCACAAACAGGAGGAAAAAAAAAAAAAAACTCTACAACAGTCGCCATGGCCGAACAAGCGGAGCATAACCAAGTGGATCCCTTTGACGAAATGAAGAAGGAGAAGCGCAAGAGAAAGAGGCTTAAGAAAGGGAAAGAGGCATCTGAAGAAGCTGGGGGGAATAAGATGAAGAAGAAGGTTAAGAAGCAAAAGAAGAGGGAGGAGGTGAAAGAAGTAGAGGAGGATGACGAGGAGCAGAGAGGGGATGGTGGTGGTGAGGAACTGAAGGAAGAGGAGGAGAAGAAGGTGAACAGTAATCGTCGAGGGTCTGGGATTATGAGCACCGAACCCTTTGAATCTTTAGGATTGTCTGAATCCACTTTCAAGGCTATTAAGGATATGGGATTTCAGCATATGACTCAGGTATAGCTACTGATATCATCTGAAAGTTTATTTATGAACTTTTGATGTCTGTCTTTCTTTTTCTTCGGTTTATTTTGTGCCTATTTTCTTGTTTGGTAGCTCAGAGAAGGAAGAGAAAAAGAGCAATAAATATGAGGAAGAGGGAAATTTAAAGCCTTTTCTTGTTTCGATCGAAAATGATTTTTGATAGTTAAAAAAATATTATAATGTTAATTATGTTTAGATCGAAGATTATTAAGAATGTAATGTTAATTGGACTCAGTTTGTATAGGAATTTGGGTTCCAAAATAAGTTGAAAATGCTTGAGGAATTTCTCAAGCACTCAAGCTCTGGTACGATATCTTCCAAAATGAGCGAACCTTAATAAGAGTATCTCTTTTTTTATCTGTACTTAGTGATTCTTTATTGGGTTTATAAGAACTTCCTTTAGTGACATTGTAGACCCGACCCCAAGACGCAAGAGTAAAAGGTCCCGGATTAGTGACTTGCGTTTTTTAGCTATGCATCGCATACCTCATGTTTCTCCATTTAATGATTTTTTTTTTCCTTTCTGCAGTGTGCCTCTTTGGTTTCATTGTTGTTCTTGTGTTTCATGTTTTTCCAAGGAAAATTTCTCTCTTTTTATAAAGCGAGAACGTGGGATTTCCATGGTAATGCCATGCAGATTTGCTATGTGGTCAATTGTAATGAATAATAAGAAATATTTATCTGTATACTTCATGTTGCATGATTCAGTAATATGGCCCCTACCAATACACTCTCGAGCTCTCTTTTAACCATTGATGTCTGTTGAGTGCATCTTCCAAATCTGGTATCTTTCATTTGAATTAGATCCATGATCTGTTTCAATTACGTTCCATAGAATTTTCTCAATTATTTTCCATAGAATTTTTTTCGATCTGTTTATTATTTTTTCAATTCTATTATTTGGCTATGCCTTTGGTTTTTAATCAATGGAAGTTTTGATTTTACTTATAAAAAAGAAATTTATTGTTTTTTATATAGGTAATCAAGTAGTGTTTTTTTGTTAGCTTATATATATGCAGATACTAAGATGTATGATTGAAGTGATAAATTTAAGGGAGTTTGTAAAGATCTTTGCTATGGATGGATCTTGTTAACTCTGTGCTCTAAGGGTAGAGGCCTAGGGGTTGGCTCAAGTGGTAAAGGCCTTGGGCTTGGGGGTATGCTCCCCCTGGTCTAAGGTTCAAATCCCCTTAGGTGCAAACAATTTCTAGGGGCCATTGGATTGGGGGATTTTTTCCTTTAATTACCCGAGGTGCACTTGGGGAAAACTCCTTTCTGAGGGCTTGTGCACTCCCGGGATTAGTTGGGACGCTGTTCTTGAACACCCTGTGCCAATAAAAAAAAAAACTCTGTGCTCTAAGGGTGGGATTTGACATCTGAATTAATCTTGATACTTCTTCAGGATCATGATGAGATTGGGGAGAGAAACCTACATGCTGTTAGCACAGAAGATGACAACAAGGATGCCAAGCAGAAAAAGAAGAAGAAGAAGAAAAAGAAGAAGAAAGCAGAAGAAAATTGTGGTAAAGATGCAGCAATAACCAAGAAAGATGTTGGGACCACTTATGAGAATTCTACACCTGGAGGAACGTCCAAGAGAGTAAGTTTCTCAGATTGTGTGGAGGTTTTTACTCCATCTGAGGGTCCAATTGATGGTGATCAGGATGACAGCTTAATACGTGGTAAAAGGTTTTCACTAGAAGAAGATGAGATGGTTAAAAAGGCCGTTCTCAACTATATTGAAGTAAAGGGATTAGGTGATGAAGGCCTAGACATGGTTCTCCACTGCAAGTCTCATCCCGATCATAAAAATTGTTGGAAGGATATAGGAGCAGCCTTACCTTGGAGGCCTCACAAGAGCATATATTATCGAGCCCATATTTTGTTTGAAAGGAGTGAAGAGCGGAAATGGAGCAATGAAGAGTATGAACTTATTCGAAGTTTCCATGAAAAAAATGGGTCAGATTGGAGAAAGTTGGCTGATGTTCTTGGCAAACATAGGATTCATGTGAAGGATACATGGCGAAGAATAAGATTGCCTAATATGAAGAAAGGTCGTTGGTCCCAAGAGGAGTATCAAAAATTATTTGACTTAGTTAACATGGATCTGCGCATGAAGGTCTTTGAAGAAAAGAAATCCAAGCACGGTATGCTGCGAGATAATATCGCCTGGGAAGCCATTAGCGACAGTCTATCCACCAGAAGCAATGTCCTGTGCTGCCAAAAATGGTATACCCAATTAACATCACCTATGGTAGCTGAAGGTATATGGGGGGATGCTGACGACTACCGCCTAGTGGATGCACTTTATGCCTTGGATTGTTGCTGCATTGAAGATGTGGATTGGGATAATCTGCTCGAGCATAGGTCTGGGGGTGTATGTCAAAAGCGTTGGGATCAGATGCTCAAACACATTGGTGAGCATGCCAACAAGTCATTTCCTGAACAAGTCGAAGTCCTCTCAAAACGGTATTGCACAGACGTACTTGAAGCAAGAGAGACCTATGATAGCAAGCCTGTAGTTTCGTGAGGGCAATGCCGTAATTAGGTGCGTGACTGCTGTTTGAGTCATTAGTTTAAAAGAGTATCTTTCCCCCCCTTTCCATATGCATCCGACAGCACTGTTTTCCCCTGTTAAATTCAAATGAGTTTTGCTACGTACAAGCAAATTTACGTGCCAATCTGTGTATTAATGTTGTTGTCTTCATATTTTAAGTTCAAATTAGCACTGTTTTTAATAAAGTTTACTTTTGATCAATCATATTGAATAGGTGTACTTATTAGTGCACAAAATTACTTACAATTAGATTTTTCCTAAATTCAATTTAGGTTAGTGATGCTCTGACACAGTTATATCACATTTAATTTCAGGTTAGTGATGCTCTCTGACATAGTTATATCACAATTTCATCATAGACTTTTTGGCCAAACTCAATCTTCTCATGCTTGCACATAGGTAAAGGTGGATTCTGATATTTTATTGTGGGGAAGGAATGTTAGTTGAGACAACTAAGGTGCACTTGCGGGGAAAACTACTTACCCAAGGGCCTGAGCATCCTCGGAATTAGTCGGGATGATGTTCTCGGACACGGACATCCATTGCCAATAAAAAAAAAACATTAGTTGAGCGATAGATGGTGGATTAATATATATATTATTTACTTATAAAAATATATATATTATTTGTCGAAAATATTGTGTACTGGGATATGTATAGCTAGTCTAAATTCTGACCATGTTGCAATTTTTTACGGCGGTTAACAATTTTTTTTTTATTGGTAAATAATAATTTTATTTATGGTAGGAAGTAGGCATGGCCCAAATATATACAGGTACGGCAATCATCATAATGGGCTGCACACTTTAATTTTCATAACCCTAAAATATATTCAGTTCCCAAATAATTTGATTTCTACGTAATTTTTAAAAATAATTATGGGATTAAATCCTAATAATATTATGCCTATTTTATCATCAAATGTATAATCATAAAATAACAAACCTAAAAGAACTGTAGCTAGCACCATTCCCTCTTACACCATGGCAACAATGTGGATCTCTAAGACAACCACAAACCATTTGGACAAATTATTTCCCAGTTTTTGGTGGGGTACAGACAACTCCAAGACCCATACCTTTACCCCTAAATCTTGGAAAACTATTTGCATGCCAGAATCTTTTGGAGGCCTGGAGCTTAAAAAACTTTCTGTGTTCAACAATGCTCTCATTTCAAAATTTGCTTGGTATCTTTGCAATAACGAAAACAGTCTTTGGAAAATTTCTTAACCAGTAAATATTTGAAAAACTCCACTTTCCTTGAAGTAAATGGGAGACACGGATTCATGGTTCTGGAAAGGCCTTCTGTAGGAGAGAGAATTCATAAAAGACAGTATGTGCTTTCAAATTAATAATGGAATCACTGCTAATGTTTGGACAGACCCTTGGTTCCTGGCCTTCCCACTCTCAAACCTATCCCCAATCCTAATAACCAAATCAGAGAGAATGAAATTAAAGTAGCTGAACTGACTTTAGAAGAACCCAAAAAATAGAACACTTCCTTCTTCATGCCCTTTTCAATACGGAATTTGTTAATGTCATTCTTAAAATCTCAGGCCTCGTTTGTTTTCGGAGATGAGATGAAAACTTTTGAGATAAGATGAATAGTATAGAGATATATTGAGATAAGATGAGATATGTGTTTATTTATAGAGATGAGATGAGATTATTTGACTTTTTTTGAAGTATTTATGATTGTGGGACCCACAATCTGTACAAATATTTTCAGAGTTTTTTTCGGGTGTTTTCCTGTGGGCTTGCTGCGTTTTGCAGCTTTCGCCTTTTTTTTTTTTTTTTTCTACATGCTTTTTAATTCTGGAGAGAGGGACCCACTTTTAATTATAATAGTTTTTTACTACTAAAATATAAACAAAAGGTGGAACGCCGTGCATAAACAGTAACACCCAATTGAAAATCAGTTTTCGGCTTTTTCCTTCACGTGTTCATACAAACTAACAGTACAAAACAGTAAATTAAGTCCGACGGCATATCAGTTTTTTTGTACAAAACGGTAATATCATGTCAGCTTTTTTTCAGTGCAGGACAGTTTATAAATAGTAAATAAATTAATGAGAGATGAGATGAGATAAAAATAGATGTTTGTTTTCAGAAATAATCTATCCGTACAAAAGTTTTCAAAGTTTCCAAAGTTTTGTGTTTCATCCCTGTAAACAAACCAGGCCTCAGTCAGTTCATACAACCACTTCTTCATTTTTGACAAGACAAACTGGTTACACCATTCCACTGGGAAATTTTCTATGAAATTAGCCTAGATTTGGAATTAGATTTGGAATTGATATTAATTGATGATCGGTTGTTTTTATTGATTTTAAGATTAATTATGAAATAAATTATGATTCGTCATTTAAGTGTTTATTTTATTCATTTTTCTTATTTATGCATTAAAATGGAAAACTGAAAACCAATGCAATCACATGTCTAATTTATGGATTTCAAACGTTGAAATATAAATCTCACCATGGTGGTCGACCTACGGTTTCAGTATTTACCTGTCGAAACCATAGATTTTATGACAAGGACACTAAACTCCATTCTAGAGGAAGAGGCTATTAACAAGGATTATCAGGCTAAATAGGAGCCTCTTATATATTTGTGTGAAAGTTTTACGTAATGATGAAACAATATTAACTGGTACTTGTATTTGAAAACTATGGCATAGTTGTTTTGTAAGTTAATGAGTTCGTGAGAACCCAAGGGTAACAAGGGTAGCTTTCTAACCTTGTTTCATAAAGGTTTATGTATATATTTGATAATTCTTAGTTGTCTTTAGTACAATAATTTAGTTAAAATGCTTTTGTTGCATCATCAATGAAATTTAAAATATATATACCTCATTTTCCATAAGTTTTAATGGCACGATGGGACCTTAACTATGGGTTATAGGTCTGACGTGTCATCGACATAGCAAGAATTTAAAAGGAAAAGCTAGAGGCGTCACAACTCTTCTCTCTCCCTCCTCTTCCCTTCGGCCTTCTCTTCTCTTATATTCTCTTCTCTTCTTCTCCTTCCTCTCATGCTGACACAACACCTCTCTCGCACCTCTCTCCTACCATACTTCATCTCATGTCAACGTCTCTTATTCCCCTTCCTCCCATGCCAGTGTCGCACCTCTCTACGATCCCAAACCAAGATCATCATCGTGGATCTATAAGTTAAAGATCCATAGCGAATTTATGACCCACAATCGCTATTGTGGGTCTGGGAGTTTTATTAGCAGGCCTTTGAGTTTTATGACCCACCACCTCAGTCGTGGGTCTATAAGCTTTATGAGCCACAGTCATGATCGTGAATATATATATTTCTATGCACATATACGTATGCATAGGTTTGAGGTTTTTTTTGGTGTTTTGCAATTTGTTTGATGTATTTGAGATTTTTTACGATTTTTTTTGTGATGAATATGTTGTTGCACAGGGTGGCTGGATGGTGATGGTGTCAATCCTCCCTCCCGACAAGTGGATGCAGATGGTCAAGAATATGAGTTGGGACAGGGTGTGGGAGTAAGATTTAGGCACTTGCCCAAACAAGGAAGATGAGGTGCGGAAGGGGTGGCTTTCCGCCCATATAGGGCGGGTAGCACCTACTATCCAGTTCGATTCTACCTTCTTCTTTTCTTGTTAGAAAGAGAATAGTACCTCAAATTTATTGATAAGCCTTCATTTGTGGTGGAAAAAAATTGTGGTTACAGCAAGATACCTAAGGGCTACAATATTATAAACAAGAAAGCCAAACCTAGGTATCAAAATGACTAAGACAACCTAATAACACAACAAAAGGCTTTATAAAATTTACAAGTATCCAAAACATTAATAAGAAACTCCAAGCTTACACAATAACAATAAAACCTGCAAAGCAAAATACTCACAATTAAAGATTAGAGGAAACAAATAAATTAGAAAATACGTACCAAGAAAATCCTTAGAAGATCCGCAAGTAAGGAAGACAAATTTTGTCCAAACGAAGAAGATCCCTGAGATTGATAGGCAACAAGTGATCTTCAGACCAGTCCATATTAGAGCCACCAACTCCCACTTGGCAAGAAGGTCAGCCACCACATTACATTCCTGAAAAACATGTTTTATTCTATACTCCATGCAATTCAAATACATGTAATTCATCCCAAAAATCCTCTTAAGTACAAAATATTACAATCACCCTTGATGATCCAATTAACAAGAATTTGAGAATCAGTCTCAATCTCAACCCTAGTAAAACCCAATTGATAGCAACGACGGACACCTTACAGCAAACTTCTTATTTCAGCAAAATTATTGGAGCCCGAGCCCAAAGCCACAGAATAAGCCACAAGAAGCCCCATCATCACAAATGACACCCCCTGCCCCTGCTGGGCCCGGGTTACCAAAACTACTGCCATTCGTATTAAGTTTAACCCAGTAAACTTCTCATTTTAGCAAAATTATTGGAGCTCGAGCCTAAAGCTACAAAATAAGCCACAAGAAGTCGGCTACCATCATCACAAATGACACCCCCTGACCTTGGGTTACCAAAACTACTGTCATCCGTATTAAACTTAACCCAGTCCTGAGGAGGCCGAATCCACCTGACCACACGAACCTTCTTAGGTCTAGGTTCGAGTGAGGGAATTTTCAATCTTTTTATAATAGCAATATCCTTAGAAGAAATGGTAGAAACTTTCATAATCAAATCCATAACATGGCGAAGCCATAATTTAATAACTTGCCAAACCGACTCCCTCGTTTCCTCCTTATCCTCATGCCGAACCTTGCAACGCCTGTTCCAAAACTTCCAAGAAACAATAGATGGGAGGAAACAAAAATAATCCGAACCTAGGTGGATTTTCCTGCCCTACGAAACCAAAAATTAATTTTTTCCTGTCATGTATGAAAAACACTAATATGCACACCAAGCTGAGTCGCAGCCAGCCTCCAAATATGTTTGGCAAATTTCCCAGTGCAAAGCACATGATTCAAATCATCCATCTTGCCCCTGGAACAACAATTACACTTAGAGATTATAGGAATACCAACTCTTTTAATCCTCTCATTGACACTCAAACAATTATTAACAACCTTCCACCATCATAATGGAAATCTTATTTGGAAGATTAGTGTGCCAAATCCACTAAGCCCAAGGTAAAATAGGGGCTCTAATCCTAATAAAATTCAAGGCACTTTTGGTTTTAAAAACCCCATCATTATTATTCACCCAAATTAAGACATCTTGGCCCTTTTTTCTCCTAGCCAAAAACTGATACAGATCAGAAGCTTTTTGATGACCCACAAGACTATCAAATTATAAAGTATCCCACTCATTTTCAATATTATAGTCTTTGATTTTCAGTATAGAATTACTAATCACAGGAAAAAGGCCACTGAAGGGGCCTCCTTCCTTCCATTTATCATACCAGAAACAGATATTGCCCTATTTCACAATCTATTGAGAGCCATTTAAAACATCCAGAATACTACGAACAATAGATTTCTAAAATCGGGTTTCCTTATTAGGCACCAAGAGAGATAAGTGATTATCTTTAACGTATTTGTCTCTAAAGAAATCAGACCATAAAAACTGGCCCTGCAAGAGCCTCCAAACAAATTTCATATGAAGGGCTCTTGGAATGTCCCCAAAGTGCCAAATACCCAAATCCTCTTTTTCAGTTGGCCTACAAACATGCTTCTAGGAAACTCATTTTTGCTTACCTTTACCATCAAACTCACCCCAAAAGAAAGAGCTAAGAGTCTTACTCAACACAGTGAGCATAGTATTAGGAACATATAACACAGCAAGAAGATGAACAGCCATACTAGATAAGACATGACGTAAGAGAATAATACGCCCAACTGCTGAGAGCATTTTCATCTTCCAACCCGCAATTTTTTTATTAACTTTCTTAAGTAAATCACCAAAATGGATAGCCTTAAGTTTACCCACCACTATAGGCACACCTAGGTATTTAAAGGGAAATGACCCTTTCGAAAATCCGGTTACACGAAGAAGATAATGTTTCTTGGACACTGGAATTTTATTAGAGAAGTAAATAGCACATTTACCCTTATTGAGGGATTGACCAGACCAATCTTCATAAAACTTCAAAAAAAATTCCTCAGAGGCCTTTTATCACCATTAACAAAAATAAAAATATCATTTGCATATATAAAGTGAGAAATGAGAGGAGTATCTCTCGTTTGAGTGAACTGGCCAATTTTATCATTCACAAAATTCTGTTTGAAAAGACAAGAGAGCACCTCTTGCATAATGATAAACAAGTAAGGAGAAAGATGATTCCCTTGTCTTAAACCACGCTTGCTCTCGAAAAACCCCAAAGAGGTACCATTCATCATGACAGAATACCAGGGAGAGGAAATACACAGCTTAATAAGGTTACAAACATGAGAAGAAAACCCAAAATTAGACAAGACATGTAATAAAAAATTCTAATATACTCTATCATAAGCCTCAGACATGTTAAGTTTAACCAAAACATTACCCCCATTAGTTATTTTATTAATAGAATGGATCATCTCCTAGGAAAGGCTAATATTCTCAAAAATACTGTGACCCGAAATAAACGCCCCTTGTTCTTGAGAAATCATCTTAGGGAGCAACTTCCCCATACAACCCACAATAATCTTAGCACAAATCTTATACCGAACAGAGGCTTATAAGCTTGAATTTATCAAAACCAGAAGGGTTATCCACTTTAGGAATTAAAACAATAGAGCAAGAATAATAAAATCTAGGAAGCGAATGGTTATTAAAAAAATCAGCAATGACTTCCAAAATATCATCTTTAACAATATCCCAACAGGCTTGAAAGAAACCCGACCCAAAGTCATTTGGACTAGGACTACTATCAAGACGAATACTGAAAAGAGCATTTTTAACTTCCTCCATAGAAGGGGTGCTACAAATGACCCCATTCTCCACTTAAGAAATAATTGGGTGAATCAAATCACTCAGACTAGGCCTATCACAACTACTACTATTTGCTAACAACTACCACTATTTGCTAAGAAATTTTGAAAATAGTCAACAACAGCCTTATGTATATCAAAAGGAGTATGTGTACCATCAACCAAACACATATCTTTAATTCGTTTATGATTCTTGCGTTTAGATAAGCATGATAAAACTTTGAATTTTGGTCCCCATTTTTCATCTTGAATTTTGGTCCTCATCTTTCATCCAACTTTTTTTGACCATACAAGAAAACTGAGTGTCCTCTCTATCCATCCAGGTGAATAACTCCATCTTAGAAGCTAAAAGATCATTATCATCCTCTCCATTAAAGCAAACTTGAAGACGATTTTCCAGATTATCAATTCAATTTCCTAACTCTTTAATAATAAGCGTGGTCCTACAAAAAACACTATGATTCCACTCTTTCAGAGCCACCGTAGCCCTTTTTCAATTTAAAAGCTAAGTTATTGAGACCAAAACCAATCCTCTCTTAATTCCATACCCCCTCTACAAGACTAAGAAAATCTAAATGGTCAGTCCACATAAATTGGAAATGGAAAGGGCTAAGACCATACTAAAAGGATCCTCACCCAGTTGGATTACCAACGGGGAATGGTCAGAAGTAGTGCGAGCCATCACCTGGAAGAAAATATTAGGAAAACAATTAAGAAAATTAGAATCAATAAAACATCTGTCTAACATTGCCAGCCTACGAGCCAATCCGCTTTGACCATTGCACCAAGTCATCTTCTGCCCTTTGAAGCACATATCCATCCAGCCACAATTCTGAATACACTATTGGAATTCTTCCAGGGCTGCAAAAGGACGGGGAAGCCCACCTCTTCATTTCGAATAATCTTTAATAATATTGAAATCACCACAAGTTTCCCATGGGAGATTGCCACTACTAGTAGCCTCTAGATCCGCCCAAAGAGCTTGCCTCTCAAATCGATTGCACTTGGCATAAAAAATAGTTAGGAGAAAAAATTTCCCGTTCTCTTCAACTCTTAGAGACAAGTGTTGATTAGAACTTGTCAACCAGTGAACGAACACAGCCGAATTCCACAAAAACTAGATTTTTCCACCTTATGATTCATTAGTGATGAAAAACTCGCAATTTAACCGACCCAACAAATTTGGAATTTTATCCTTCAACAAGAAAGTTTCAGCCAAAGCTAAAATATTAGGCCTATATTTGTTTATAATTTTTTTCAACCACTGTTGAGAAGTGTCAACTCCCCTAATACTCTAAAAAATAATGGGACTAATTATAGGTTAAATTTAGATGGGCGAATCACCGCCCTAGTGGAATGCCTTTTTTGAAACTTACTTGGACCCTTCGAATCAGTGCAATAATCTTTTTGCACGTCGTCCTTGAGATTGTCTCTCTCAACTTCAGAATCCGATTAAAGATGAACAGTGGATTCCATTGCATTATCCATCTCGGCAACCATCCTTTGCACTTCCACTGTTGGAATCTCACCTTGGGCCTCAAGTCTACACAGCTTCTCCCACTGAACCACATTCTCCTCAGCTTGCATATATTCCACTAATTTTGTTGAGCCTAAGCCCAGTAACTGCACAACAAACGAAGTCACTTCTTGGCCCTCATAGTGCAGAGTAGTTTCACCTTGGGCCACATCATGGCCCACACGCTGAACCACTGTTTCAAATATCGTACCGTACCGGCCGGTACGACCGGTATTTGCCATACCGGCCATTGGTCCGGTACAAGTATTGTATATGTTTCGTACCAACCCAAATACCAATGTCCGGTACAAGTATTGTATATGTTTCGTACCGGCCCAAATACCGGTCATATTAGCTGATATTTCGGCCTGTATTTTGGCCTTTAATTTTTTTTTTTTCAAACTACAAGCTCATTTTTTTATCCTAATTCATATTAGACTATTTATAATTTATATATATGTATTTATATAGAATTTATTCATACATAGACTATTATTTTAGAATATAATTTATATATATAATTTATTCATATATCAACAATCCTGAAATGGTATCGATACTGAAATATTTCGTTCCAGTGCCTTGATCAGTATAACATCCGGTACGATATTCAAAACATTGGGTTGAACCCTTTCCAAAGTCCCTTGCATGTTGCATTGTCCTTGGATTGGAATAGGCCCAGTACCAGTATCCTCAGCAGTAATTTGCACACCTCCTTCACGTTGTTCAGGAATAAGCTCCAACGAAGCCATCATCCCTTCCATGTTCTGTGCACCCGCCATGCCCGAGCCAACACTATCTTTTTTATACTCTACCATGACTGTATTAACGGCAGATTCCACATGTAGCATCTCAACAACCCCCTACATATCATTTTCTTTATTTCTAGTATTGTTGCTCATGAGCTTAGGCAAGGATATTTCTGGCAATTCAGTTTCATTGACAATCCCTTCCATTTCTTTTATTTCACCCTTTTTAACCTAGATTTTTCGCCCCTGCATCTTCTTATTATGATCACTTCCATTTTTACATGTTTTTTCATTGTGGCCTTGGCACTTACATAAAACGCAATAAGCAGGCAATGTCTCATATACGATTTCCTACCTCCTGCTCCCCTGCGACCCTGGTTTGCCTATTCAAAAGTATGAAAGGGTTTCTTTTGAGGAATCTATCTCTAAGCAAACCCTAGCACCGTCCGTCCATGTTGCACAAGTAGTGGCATTATTCCTTCGGATGAATTTACCTATCAGTGCTGTCAACTATTTCAGCATGGATGCATGAAAAAAATTAGGTGGAAGCCCTGGGAGAAAGATCCAAACCTAGACACATGGCAGTTCAAAAGCTTCATCAAACTCAGGAGTCCAAGCAAACGGTCTATATGGAGTGCCATTAACGTCACAAGATTCTCTAGAAAGTGCTTTGTTGAGATCTCTTTCAAAATGTATGCGGACAAAGACATTTCGAGGGCGTTACATGGCAGTGGATGAGAGTCCCCATTGGTTGCGGATAAAGGCCCTCACTACATCAAGAGATGAACGGTGTCTTAGAAACTTTAATAGCATGGAGTATCGAAAGGGTTGAGCTGTCCTCTCGACCTCCTCTGCCGAGAACATAAAACACACTTCACCGTCTATAAGCTTTGGTTAACAGAATGGGACTTCTATCGCCGGCAACAACTATGGCACCACAGAGATAACATCAACAAACGATCGAGGCTGGCCAGCTAGAGGAAGCAAAGCACCAGTAGCCGCCATGCAGGCGACGTAACCCTAAGGTGCAAGAAAAAAAAATTTCCTAAACCCTAGTAGAGCGATTCTACCTATCTCCTTGTCTTATTACTTTTCTTCAAGTTGATTGGAGTTGTGGTACTCTACTATTCGGAGGACAGAAGTTCTAAAACTATGTTTCTTAAACTAACAACCTAAATACAACAACTGTTGAAACACAACATTTACAACAAGATTATGTTTGGGGGCAAGATGAAAAATCTCATCTTAATTCTATCTCATCTAATCCTTACATCTTTTTAAAATCCATATACAAAATATAATAAACAATTCAACATTTTCAAATTCCAATTTAACTTTTTCAAATCTCAAAATAATAATAATATTAAAAAATAATATTTTAAACTTTCATCTTAACACTATTCATAAAATTTTTAAACATTCTCATCTTATCTTATCTACCAAGCATAACCTAAAAGTTGCCGCCTTATAGTTTGACACAACTCAACGCTATAATAGTTGCTATCGTTCAGTGATTATTTATTTATATATTTAAGTTTTACCTCAATCATCTATTAAAATAAAACTTGACATTGTTTTAGATCTTGAAAATCATTTATGAGCAAAGTTTTACTAAATTTCAAAATAAACTTTATTTCCATGTACAATAAAAAACTCATCTATTTGAAAGGAATTAATATTAGGAAAATCTAAATTCGTGAACAAAAGTATTTACTTTTCAAATACAATAGATCGAATAAACAAGAAAGAAACTCAAATACATCCCAGCAGAGAGAATTTAATATCATCGATCTCCTAGCTTCTTAATTTTTGCTGCCCCTTTCAACTATTCAATTGGGCTGTAGGTTATAAAGACAAATCATGGAGATAGCTCTAATTTTTTTTAGGCGCAAAAATTAATGTTTAGGCAAAAATATTTATGCATTAATTAAACAAAAATATTAAAAATATATACCTACAATATAAATTTATATTAAAATATATGTGAACTATATATTCTTTAATTTTTTAATATTAGGCTATTAGCTGTTGTATGAGATGCAAGAATATATGTCTAAGGCAAAGAAAAAAAAAAGGAAAACAGATTCCTAAAACCGAAATATGCCAAGGGAACAATAGTCTATATATGCGAGACCTTATTACCATTTATATATTCACAATTACAGATGAAAGGAGCATTAAACTCAAAAAGAAAGAGAATTCCTTAGGACCGGTTGGGCTGATTTTAGTCAAATAACAGCCTCTTAATCACATAGCAACACCTAGGACTTCTACCACATTTATCTTGGACCAGCACTACATCAAAAATTCTCTCTCTCTTCGTGATTTCTCTCTCTCCATTCTCTCCAATATCCCCCACGAACATAGACGGATTTGGCTTATTCTCTCCCACGGAATCCTCTCCCCCACGACGACCGCCCTGAGCACCACAAAGACGGCCCCTCTCTCCATCGTCGCATGAGGAACTCGAGCCCCCCTCTCCGCCACAATCCCCTCCCTCTTAATTGATTCTTGCACCGAAGCCACCCTCTCCGCCACTCTCCTCACTACCAGCCCCTAATTGTGACCCTCATAGTGTCGCCACTAATGTCTTTCTGGCATCAACCCACTGCCACCGAGAGTGCGGGTTTACGATGGGTTTCACTATGATGATATGAGATTGCGGGTTTGAGATGGGTTTTACTGTGATTTTGAATGGATTATGGTTTGATTTTGGTTTGATTGTGGATTATGGTTTGATTGGGTTTTGATGGAGTGGAGATGGAGATGGGGGAGATCGACGATAGAGATGCGTCGGACTGAGATGGTTGAGTCGGCGTTGGCGTCAGACTGAGGGCAGTGCACAGAGAGCAGCAAGGAAGAGGATGATGCAAATTCGAAACAGGCTTAAACTAATACGAATTGATTATCTGTGGTGGAGTTTATTTCTGTTAGAGTGTTTTTTCCTACGTGGCTTAAGATGAATGGAGGGCTGTTTATGTGGGAAAACCAGCCCAACCGGTGTGAATCGCTTCTCAAAAAGAAAATAGCAAAGAATTGGAACAAAAACATGATAAAAAAAAAAAAATCAAAATGAAGATCAAGGGAAGGTTTCTGGGACTAACCTCTAGCTACGGCGCTACGGCTTCTTCTAGAAAGCGAATGAGTGTATATATATATATATATATATATATATATATATATATATATATATATATATATATAGCACAGAAATGTAGGTATGGATTTGAGAAAGTGATGTTGGAAAACAAGAGTAAAGCTGCAGAGCGATTTTGAGCAAAATGTAGTTTAGATAGAAATCATAATGATGATAGGCGAACGACCAACATGTCTTGTCTCTACTTATAATATGAGAGTAAACGTCTTTTGCAAGAAAATGAGGATCTGGTTCTTTCTTGGCAATTGAATAAAAATGCCTAAAGCTCACGAGGTCCAAAAGTCAAACCAGTTTGACCTTATGAATTCAGTTCAAAGTAAAACATATTCTCTACAATTCAGATTGTCCCTTATCATATATAGATGTGGTACCAACGGAATGAGATAAAACGGAAGGGATCAATGTAGAGACGAAAAAAACTGGAAGAAAGTCTGATGAGATGAGATGATCATATGGTTTTGTAAAAACAAACTAGACCTATATCTCACCCTTTTTCTCTATATTCATACATTTCAAAATCTCGAGGTCACAAGTAAGAAAGAGATTATGAGGTGGGCTTGAATAGTGTTGTAAGGCCCACTTCACATGTGTATCTTTTTCTCACTTGAGACCCTCAAGAACTTGAGGATGATCATGTTCCCATGATGTATGTGGTATCTGCCTTTATGAGTTTATACATATTGCCTGTCACTTACATCTTAGTGTTCAAAATTGCAAAAACACTAAGCTGCCTTTTCTCTTTTCTTAGGGGCTTGACCATTCATCTAGAGTGTACCTAATAAAGTTTGCTAGCTGGGATCATTATTTGAAAAACTAGTTTCAGTTTATAGATTCCTTTATTGAGCACACAAGAAAATTTGTAAATTATTTCTTTTTGAAGAAAATCACATGAACATGTCAGCTCTTCCATGTCTAGGATATATTGAATGCTGGTTCGCTCAAGCACATGTTGTTTAGAAAGACATGATCTTTAAAAAGGAAATTATCATGTGGCATGGTGGGCTTTATATTGAATTTTATGGTTTGATATGATTGTTGGTGTGCTTGAGCACTTTCATCCATCTTTTTTATTTTTGACCATTTTACTCGGATGTTGAATTTTGCTGGCATTAACCCATTTTTGTTGAACTCATAATAGCCTTATCATAAACAAAAAAATCTTTATTCTTGTGTTAGTGGGATCATTAACGGTGAAAAAGACATTTGCTTTAAAAAAATAACTTCAGAATAAAAACGAACTGCTTATGTTTAAAGAGAGAGGCCCTATCAATATTTGCTAACAGGAGGAATGAATTTCTGAAAATTTCAATGCAACTTTGTCTCAGGGTTTGGTCAATTAAACTCTGCAGCAGGTGCAGTTTCAGTCATACTAAATGAATCAGCCATTGTGTGGAAGTCTGATTTCACCTCTGGCTATGCGGATTCTGGTGCTTGAGCATTTAGAGTGAATAGCCTACCGCCACGTAATATTTGACATTCTTTATCAGATCCTCTCAGGGGCGGCTCAATACAAATTGAAGGCTTAGACGAAATTTACCTGAGTTATTTGTAATTATAATATAATAAAATATAAATTATTATATGAAATATTTTCAAAATTTTCAATAAAACAAGATTTTATTTAAAATCTTTAAATACAGCTTTAAATTTATATTTATAACAACTTAAAATGAAGCCTCAATGCATTTTTTGTGCCTCAATTTAGCAAGATTTTAAAAAAATTATTTAAAATATAAATAATTCATTGTATTACTTATAAAAAAAATCATTGTATTAAGTATTAGATTTGGTATTATGGAGCCTTGTACACATTGAAAACTATATAAATTATTTCAAAATTTTATTTAATGAAATGATTTTTATTTAAAAAAAAAAAACACTTCATTTTTATTTTTGAAAACCTTACATAAGGTGGGGTTTTAGGCAATGGCCTAAGTGGCCTTACCATGGAGCCGGCCTGGATACTCTCTCAAAGTTTTGATTCATTCAATGTCCCCTTAACATCAGGACATCTGCCTGACCCTGTAATGGTTCAAACCACTTCTTTTGGTCCTTCAAATGCTTCAATTCTTCAAATAAATGTTTCAAATTAATCATGGGTCACTTTACAACCTTTAATCAGGGCTTAATTAGTAACTACTAAGTACTTGTCAAACAACTAGATTTTGATTTGAAAATGTCGTTCTAATTAACTCGCAAGTTGTACTAAAAGAACTAGGAATCATGCTCACATATAGACATATATAGGTGTACTCACGAGAAGCCTTGACTAACTAGCCCCATTTGGATTCAAAGTTGATCTCAACTCATCTAATCATTACAAATTTTTTAAATTTCTACACAAAATATAATAAATAATTCAATTTTTTCAAATCTCAAAATTATATTAAATAAAAAAATAATATTCTAATAATATTTTATTTAATTTTCTACTTTCATCTTAACTCGTCTAATCTCAACTCTCTATATATCCAAATGGCACCGAACATTCTCATCTTTTTGACGGAGTGGACATTCATATAGAATGTCATTTTCTTTTCCTATTTCTTGTCCTCTTTCTTTATTTTTATTTTTTTATTTTTTATTTTTACTTTTTGAGAAAAAACAAAAGTCATGGAAAAGGTTTTTTTGGCTCCAAGGGAACAAAAGAAAGACACAACAGAAGATTCTTGACAACATTAATTGAAAGATTAGAATTCACTAACTGAATCCCTCATTTGTTTGAACGTAACGATTGTACCCTCCAACAAATGTGAAAAATCCAAAAGCGGAGCAAAGAAATATAATCCCCATAAGGAAGAACTTCTTTGGCTTCTGATACCACTTTCCCAGCACTGGTTTTGCTGCCTTTGTCTGCAGGGTGAAGTGTTAAAACCTTTAAGAAATTGCTCTTATCCAATTGCAACTTAGCAGCCTCTCACTGTGATCTACTTTGATATCATCAGCATTCTGGAATCAAAGAAACAAATAGTAACTTCACGGGCACTGATCCAACAAAATAATTCCCATAAGTTCAATATAAGAGGTTGCTGCTTGGTCCAACAGTAATTGAGGAGAGTATTTTGTTTTTTCTATTCTTCTTGCAATGTCTATCGTGGAAAGTTTGTTTTTCAATGCAGACCAAAAATAAAACTTAAATGGTGAGGAGACATACCAATTGAGAAGGATGAGAGCCAACCAAACCAAGCACATGCTCAATATCCTTGGAATGAAAAACCTTGCAACAAATTGGGCAGACTCCACATATTCCCTCTCATTGCTCCATGTGGGTCTAAAAAATATCAAATCAGTTAGATAGATCATTAAGATGGTAGTAAATTAGAACTTATTTTATCGTCACATCCCCTGATCCCATGAAAGACAAATTCAAGTGCCAGCAAGCACCACTATTGGCAACCAAAAAAATCTAGAAATGGGGACCAATAGGCTCCACAAGTCAAACAGAAATTATGTCCCTTATCAAGGTGATGAACCATTTGAATGCGTACATGCCTATCAAGATGATGAATATGAGTCTATGCCAAATATCATAATTGCTTCAGGATTGGCTAATCTGAGGCCTGAACTCACCATGCGGGGCGGAGGAACGAGAGAGAGGATGGAGGAAAGAGAAAATGAGGATTTGAGCTTTCTGAGAGAGAGGAACGAGAATGAAATGAGGATCTTAGCATTTCTTCTGAGAGAGGAATGAAAATGAGGTTCTGAAATGAGACTGTACGTAGCAGAATTGTGAGATTAAACTATACGGCAAATTATTGGAAATGTCCAATGAAATGACCAACCACGAGAGATGCAATTTTGCATCTAGGAATCTATTTATTGATATCAACAAAACTCACGGGTGCCATTTCAGTAGCTCCAGAAACACCAAACTTGCAAGACAATCTCTTAGGGGTAGGGCAAGCAAAACCAACTGAAAGAAACCGATGCTTTATTATCACACTTCAAATGATAATAAACTCACCAGCTGCTAACTTAGAGAAAACTGAGAATGCAAAAAAAAAAAAAAAACAGAAGTCATAATTATGAGGAAATTGATCGAATTGAGGAATTAACCTGCTATGGAGACCTGGAGCTCTGCGAAATCTCCTGTAAATTCACCTGAAAATTTGAAAACGGAAACTTAAAATACCTCTATATATACTCACATTTAATATCTCTTGCAAATTCGCCAGCAATTTGAGAAAGCTGCTAGGTAACGTACCTTTCCTTTGATAATGTGTTGTATGGTGGTGTTGAGGTCTCCTTCTATCATTGGTTGAAACTTACGTTGAAAAGTTCCAGAGCAGTACTCCATATGCACTCCCTTTAGCTTAGGTGTTTTGATACTTGTTGATACAAACATTTTTAATTTTTTGCATCCACCCATTCTCATGTTTTCCAAAGACGGCCACTCAAAAGCATTCGCCTCATTGCAAAAGCATTCTAATTTTAGTAAATACCAGAGTGTGAGGGTCTTCAATTGAGGGAATGCAATCACATGATCTCTTTTCTCTTCGTCTCCTGATTCTTTTGCAATGATTTCTTTCATTTCATCGCAGTAGACAACTTCTATTTCTTCTAATTTCACAAGAAGTTCTGCTATGTATGGTGTGAATAAACATTTCAAACTATCACATCCACATACTCGTAGCAATCTCAAGTTATTGAAGCCATTGATATCTCGTGGACCGTTCTTCCATATATGCAACAGCTTCGGTAAAACTTTTAATGACAACTCTGTCAAATTATTGAAGATATTGCTTTCTTCAACATTTAGTCCCTCAAGTTCAAAGATCACTTCCAATGAATCACAATGAGATGCAAGTAGTTCTTCCAGATTTTTCAAACTTTCAATCAAGTAGTATGGAAATAAAGACCAAATCTTTGTTTGATTTTCAGTCTCACTCACATTTGGCTCATCTTGCTTGGTCAATGTAACCTACCAAAACATTTAAAAAAAATGACACTGTCAAAAGTAGACTCATATATAGGAGGAAATTTTTAGGCTTAACTTCAATTTGAGCACCTAAATTAATTGTCCAAAGTTTCTTTTGGAGATTTAGTACTATAGAAACACCAATTTTTCCTCATAAAAGGCCTAATAGGAAGAGTGGAGTAGCTCCTTATAAATATATATATATAATAAATAGTATAAATAAAAATAATTAATGTAATACTAAAGAGAACTAGAAAAATAAAGAATCATTAATAAATAAATAAAAGGGCATCCCACGGTGGCCTTTTTTTTTTAGAACAAGAAATCATTTTTTTAATTCTTGTTCTAAACTAATTAAGGATAGTTAGGTGACTAGATTATAATTTATAGTAAGGACAAATAAATTTATTTAATCACCCTATGAGTTTTATCATCAAATCCAACCTCTAAAATGAAAGAATAGTAAGTTTTAATAATTAGACTACAAGAAAACTATTTATTTACGACCAGTTATTTCCAGCAAAATGACTATTTTTAAATAAAATGAGTCTATTTTCTCAGCAAATAATCCTTTTAGTAGTAAAAAAAAATCGTCACAAATATTCATTTTTCTTGTACGGATATATTTATAGTATTCTTTGAAAAACAAGTGATAGTTTTTAATATGTAAAGTGAAGTTCTCCAAAATTTAATTCTTAAAGTGTCGTAAAAGGTGAAAATTGGAATGCATGAAAGATAAATTGTGATATAAAATGGTGGCTCTAAAGCTCAGTACTTAATGAAACTAGAAAAATTATGGCAGAAGGACAAATGAAAAAGATTTTTTTTTTTTTTTTACTCTTATAGTTTTAAACTTAAAATATGAAGATAAATAGATAAAAAGAAACTTTTTAATAGTTAAAATGAAAAGAAATAGAAGAAGACCAAGTGTTTCAAAAAATTTATAAATAAAAATAATAATAAATAAACTTTAGTCAGTCTTGATGCACATACCTCTTTGTTAAAGTTGTGTTTGTTCTCTCTTAAAGAGGAGTTGCAATTTTCTTGGTCTGAATTATAATTCCTTCGACGTGGTACACAAGACAACTCTAGGCATCGGTTGAAAAGTCTTGAAGATTCTCTTGCTGAGGTTGAGGAGGAGCCAGCACTAGGCTCTTGGGGGGCTCTTGCATCCAACTCCGCATCCTTCTTTTTAAACTTTCTTCCACTTTGAACTTCTGAACCAAATGTCTTTAATTTTGGACAATCCAACAATTTGATCCGCTTTATGGATGGCCACTCAAAAGAATGGGCTTCGCTACTGAAACTCATAAGATTTGCTAGCTTCTTTAGTTCGAATGTATGAATTTGAGGGAATACAATGATATCTGCTCTCTTTTCTTCTCCACCTTCGTCCTCTCTTTGAAGAATATTTTCCATCAATTGGCACTCTCTTATTTCTATGCTTTGAAGTTGCACCAGTAGTTTTGTAACAGAAGCAGGAAGCAAACTTCTAAGATTATGACATTCCGTGATTTTAATTGATATTAAGTTTTGAAAGCCTTGAAATCCTCTTGGAATATTCTTCCACACATGTGCCATTCCAGATAAGTTCTTTAACTTTAGGCTTCTTAATTGAGAAAGTGCTACGACGAACTGGCGGTTCTCTATGACCTTTAGTCCTTCCAAATCAAATACCACTTCTAGTAATTCACACTCTCCTACATAAAGCTCTACCAAATTGGGAAACCAGAAAATGGTGTTGGAAGAAAATAGTTTCTGAGAGACGGTTGTTGATGAAGTGTTGCCTCCTCCTCCTTCAACCTGTTTAATCCATTAATTCAATCATTACAATGCTGTATGTAGTAGTTTTAAATGTATATAATGTATATCCTTAAGATAGGAAATTAATAAGATGTTTATTTCCAACGAAAATCATATAACTAAATTACAAATTTTTTCAACAATATTATAAAACAGTTAACTCTTAAGAAATTTTCAAGAGATTTGATCTTTGAAGTAATCCATATAAAATGTGAATCATAAATGTACTGTTAATTAGGAGAACATACCTCAACTGAGTTCATGGATTTACAGATACCAATGAACCTTGGTAAGTTAGTTAGATTTATGTTCTCCAACTTCGGCAATGTAACGACATCATCAACAACTTTCTCTTTATCTTCTCCTTCCTTCGAAAAAATTTCTTGTATACTTTCACAATAAAAAACACCTAAAGATTTGAGTTGAACCAAATCTCTCACCATTGCCAACCAAAATATATTTTTCGAACGCTGGCAATTAAATATTTGACAATGTTTTAGGTTGCCAAAAACACTCCTACTCTCCAGATGTACTTTCCCAAGATCACTTGCATCCTCCCGTTTGTCGAGTCTAATTTCATTTTCAAATAAATATCTCTTATCTGTAATGTTTATTCTAAATTTCAAGTTGGAGTTACTGAAGTGCAATTCTTTTGGCAAGCACTCGATACTTGGTACGCTAATTTCTAAAACCGTCAATTGATCGAAATAAGGAATTAGTTCAGCAAGGCTTGCATTATTATTTGTTCCTTCTCCATTTCCTTCCATCGTAGTCGTATATTGCCAATGATTGAATTTTGCCATGTACAACTCTTGTAATCGAGATAAACGGGATAAGACACCAGCTGCAATTCGCTTTAGATAATGACACCCCTTCATATCCAGCAACTTCAATTGACTAAGATTTCCTATTTCACATGGCAATTCCTCGATCTTGGAATCACGAAAACTAAGAATTTCTAGTTTTCCAAGGGTTCCAATTGCCGACACATCTCCTAAGAGACAACTCTCTAGATTCAGCATGCGAAGGTTCTCGAGGATTCGAATTGATGGTGGCAATGACATCAAGGAGAAGCAGCCTTCTTGCAAAGACAACATCTTTAGCTCATTCATCCCGTTAAATAAATTGTATGGGAATGTTTTTGAATCTTTTAAACATGATAGTCGCAAAAACTGAAGTTTGGGACACTTCAACCCATCAGGATGACCTTTCATTTCTCCAAGTAAAAGAGAAATTGTGGTGTAACTGTCATATGTATCCTTCTGTGGCCATTCTTCATGTCTTCTATCCAACTCTACCATAAAACCATGTTCGTCTCTGGATACAATCGATATGGCAACATCTCGTACAACATCATGCATTTTGACGCATTCATCCTCTTGGCTATCCAACAAGAGATTTGATCTTCGAAGATTCCGAACTATTGCATTGACATGTGCTCTTGTTTGCTCCACAGTACCAAAGACTTTAATAAACCTTTTCGCAACACCATATCTGACTAAATGCTCAACAGGAATATCATAATCATCGGGATACAAACAACACAACAAAAAGCAAGATTTGGCTTCATCACTTCCTAAATAATTGTAACTGAACTCTATGCTAGAATATACCTTTGGATGCATACCAGAGATATATTGTGGGATAGACATTTTAAGTTGTTGAACCGCGGTTTTCCACTCATACTCATCGCTCTTGTTGCTAAGAGCACTTCCAACCGTTGCAATAGCAATAGGCAAACGGTCACATTCCTTCGCAACCTGTTTTGCTATTGAAATTAGATTGGGAGTATTGATACAAGCACCTGTCATCTCTCTGAATAGATTCCAAGCTTCTTCTTCAGATAAAAGTCCAATTTGAAAAATCTTCTGAATTCCCATCTGATTGCAAGTTTCCTCATTTCTTGACGTTAACAAGATTTTGCAGCTCTTTTCTTTTAGTGCATGGTAAACTCCAATAGCCTCAACATCAAGTAGTTCCCAAACATCATCCAATATCACAAGGACACTCTTACTCTTCGTCAATCTTGAATATATTTCATTTGCTCTTCCATGTAAACTCTCTGCATCAAGTCTCCTGCCTAGCATTTCCGCAAGTTCGCCTTGAATCTTTGTCAAGTTTGGACTTTGAGACACCACTGCAATGACAACTTTCTTAAATAAACCATTAGCTATGACTCTTCTAGCTATCTCTTTTGCCATTTCGGTCTTGCCAATCCCTCCCATACCACATAATGAAATCATGTCGATTTTTTCATCCTTTAGAGCCTCTAAAACATTCTGAATCATTGCTTTTCGTGATTCAAAATCCTTAAACCGTTCTGTGGATGATAATCTCACTTTCAATGGAGGTGCAATATTGAACACCTTGTCATATTTTCCACCTTCTTCTAGCAATTCAACAATGACTTGAGTATTCTTTTGAGCTTTCTTACCCAAGGAATAGCGGAGCTTCAGATCGGGACACCAACCATTCATGCACATCCTATTAGTTTTGACATCTTCTTCAAGGAATTTCTTCACTTCTTCAATTTTTTTCCCCACATTTTCCAACCACATATTAACTTCACTTGCGACTATTTGTTGATTCCATTGGGCTCCATCAACAGATTGTTGCACTGCCTCCTTCTTCTCAAGTAGCTTCGAAAACTTTTCTTCGAGAATTGCGATACTGTTTTTGTAAGAAATAAGAAAGCCAAATTGTTCTCCAATTGGACCAACTGAGTATTCTCCTATTTTTGCAACAGTTGAACAAATAATTTCCATTTTTTCAAAAGTAGTTTTTCTATTTTTGTAAAAAAAATTCTGCTCTTTTGTGAATACAAATGTTGTTTGAGATGCAAAACTACAAGTTGCAAGCAATATTGAGAGAAGCGGACGAAATCTGCCTCCTGCTCATTTATCAATCAAAGAAGCAAAGAGGAAAAAAAAACAATCAGTTGAAAATTGGGGGAAAATGAAGGAAAAGTTTTTAGAATATCATAGAAAAACAAGCCAGTAGATCGACGTTGTAGGAAAACAAGGCTATATATGGCCGGGGACATCTAAATTACGACCAACATGTAGATATATAGTAGATGCGGATAATTTCTTTATATTCATTGACATCAGAACAAATATTTAGAAAATTTGCGACCAATTTTAAAAGAAGACAAATATTCACAGTACCAAGAGCCAAAAAAAAAAAGAGACAAATAACTGATCATCTGATCCAACAGTCTGCAAAAAGTCAATGAGGAAATTCCTCGTGACGATGCAATTACTGACAAAGTTAAATGTTAAGTAGATGCAATCAGGTTGAGGCAATGGGATCAAGTCAGATCTCGTCTACAAATATATATATATATATATATAGAGTTTGATCTTTTCTGAGTCGACATCAACTTCATAAAAATAGATAAACCATAAGTCATCTGGCATCTAAAATTAAAATTTATCTTAATTGTGAAAATAATTGGTCATTCAAATATTATAAAGAACGAGAATTTTCCATTTTCAATGTTATAAAAATTTTACAGTACATAACCTTATCACTCAATATATTATCACTCAATATGGAGGTCAATTATTTGTAAGAGACAAGGCTCAACCGCTCAAGTCTCATATTTCTAGTTGTGAGAGGCTCTAATATTATTTATAACACTAATAAAAGCATAAATCCCTATACTCGAAAATGATTAATTAATAATATAGTTATAGGCCTATTAAAACTATTACAAAGAGTAAGAACTTCTAATTTCTAATTAACGTGGAATCATATACACTACCTATCCTTATGAGAGTATCACAATAATACTTGTCCATATATTTAAGTAAACAATAACTTAGTTATCAAATTTTTAATGTTAGTTTCCCTCTCCCTCTTGCCAAAGTACTGTAACAACTTTCAATGCACCTTTGTTCACAATTTCTAAATTCTTTGTATATTTTGATTTCTAAATTGTTTAATAAAGCAAGAAACTGATTTTGTACATATTTTGAAACTTTGTATTTGAGAATAAAGTTAATCTCAATCGTCAGATAGGTACGTTTTATATATTTTGATATATAATCAAAAATCATCTCATTTCATCTTATAATCCAAACTACACTTAAATATTTTAAGAAATCACATGAATCAGTCACCCTTAACAATCTCAAGTTTTAGAATCCGTTAATATCTCCGGATCCTTTCTTCTATATAATATGCAACAGCTTTGGTAAAGATATTAGCAACAACTTCGTCAAGTTATCGAAGATATCTCTTTTTTCAGCATCTAGTCTCACAAGCTCAAATATCAAACAGGTATTTACAAAGTTTTTGACCAATTTTAAAAGTATTTTTGTTATTTGGCATTCATTTACAAGGTAACACACATCATGAACAAGTACTAATTAAAAAATTTGTGACCAATTAAAAGTAATTTTTTGCATGCATTAATAAAGGAATAAGTGGGAAAGAAATTAGTGAGTACCTCTAAATTTTGCAAGATCAAGGACTTGTTTCAACTCTTCTAAGTTTCCAGCGTTCGCTCTTTCTCGTACAAGACAACCAGCTCAAGTGTCAACCAATCTCTACTCTGAAAATTAAAAACAAAAGCGTCTAACTCCGTGGTGGCTGTCATGTTTTAACAACTCCGAGCCCACAACATGCAAAAATTCAATGATGAAATACAATACGAGATTTCTTAGCCACAATATTGTCGGTCAGTCAAGCAAAGGACGGACTTTCTACCATTTTCCCATTGGAATTTATAACTGAGATCACGTGGTAGGAATTTATTCGGGAGAGGATAGAGTTAGGCAAGTCAATACATCAAAAGGAAAACAAAATTAAACTTGTATTTGGATGTTGAATTGAGTTGAATTAAATTGAGTTGAAATTATAAAATATTGTTAGAATATTATTTTTTTAATATTATTATTTTTTTAATATTTAAAAAAATTAAATTATTTATTATATTTTATGTTAAAATTTAAAAAAATTATAATAATAAATTGAGACTAAACGAAACCTTAAATGATTTAATTGTTAGAAAAGCATAGCCACGATCAGGAAATCTAAAATAGGAAAAGAAACCGGAAAAATAAAAACAACCATAAACGAAAAAAAAATTACTTATTAAAACCCAATTGACATGTAATTTTTTACTAATTTTTATCACATTTTACCATTCTACCAATTATATATTAATTAATAATTATATTCTAATTAAATACATGATTGATAATATTCTACCAAGAAAATAAATGCAATGCACAATATAGAACAAAAATAATCTTATTTTAAGATTTGGTTGATTTACAGTAAAAAGCCAAAATGACTTTTATTTTACATTTATTGTAACATAAATTAACTATTCATACACTTTTCATAATTTAATACGCACTATATTTTACTTGGCTACTGTTCCTCTATCGTGGATAGAGTTGGACTATCTCTTAGACTTAGATCTTTAGAAATTTACCGTTTGGACTAGACTATATCAATCATGGAAGTGTACTGAGAAACTATTAACGTTTGTAATTAGTTTGTTTTTAAGTTATATATCCTCTATTAATAAATGAAATGTGATCCGTTATTATAAAAAAAAAAACACTATATTTTATCCTAATAGCTCTCAATACGCTATATCAACTGGGTGTACGCTAGAGATTGGTACTCTATATTCATCGTTAGCATCTTTGTAATTCTTATCCGAATTGTATTATCTAAATAAGAAGAGATCAGAGATCAGATTATAGGCATTAGAGCTTGAGTTTTATATCATTTTTTGAAAATTTAAATTTGTCTAAACGTCCTGTTCTGAAAACATTAAAATGTAGTTCAAACACAATTCTCTGTCTAATTCTAAAAATTCTAAACTCATTTTAACTACAATATATGCAAAGAGAAAATAATAAAATTGATGAACTAAGTTATAAGATTATCGAATTTTCTGACAGTCATGTGATCGTCACTTGAATGTGTAATTATTTGTACCTCTCTATATTGACTAATTATTGAGTAACAAGATGTGTCTTGCATGCAATTGGAAAAATATCCTGAGCTATGGCTAATAAATTAATTTCCATTTTTTAATATTAAAAATGATAATAACGGCTTTTAGCTTTAATTTGTTTTTTACTTAAACAGCGTAGATGATTATGTTTTACCAAAACTTGAGATGAAAAATAGCAAACAGTTTTTCATATATTGGTAGGCTGCATCACACTCAACACTTTAAATATGTTATTAACACTTGTTAATATTCTATCAATTAACTAATATATAATATCAATTAGCTAATTATATAGTAATTCTATAAATTAATAACGTAATTTTTATCTAATTTATTGTCATTGACCATATAAAATATTTTTTTATTGAGTTAGTTATATAATCCATATTAATAAGTCACTTAATTTTAATTTAGTATTTTAAATAATTTTTTTTATTTATTGATTTTTAAAAAATAAAAAATATTAAAAAATAATAATTAGACTGGACCAACCAGACTGATAGCTATCGATCCAATTCGGTCCCTATGGGAGTTCAATCCAGTCTGGGAAATGATGGACTAAATCGGACCCGACTGATCGATTTGCACACTTAGTCTCGCAACTCTTAGTTATGTCTAGGTGCACTGTGCACCAAGTGGACACTTAGTGGCCAAGGAAAGGTGGCGGCCAAGGAGTTTAGGCCGATTAACCTATGTTGCCTAGGAAGTCGTGGCCGAGAAATGACTAAAAAACTTGTGTGGCAAAAGGACTCTCCATGATAGGACAACGTTGTGGTCAGGGGGACTAGTGGCCAAGGGACTCATCCTGGCTAGGTAAAGTGTAGGTCATGCAACCATAGATCGAGGAGAGGTGGTGGCTGAGCAAACCACTTAGGCCGAGGAGTTGACTCTGGCCAAGCAAAATGGTGGTCGAGCAAGCTTAGGTAGAGCAACGATTGCCCACCTTCATGCATTGTGGGATGGTTGCCGCGTGCATGGCCAAGCGAGGGGTGGTCGAGGGGGTTAAGGGATAACCCACCGGCGATAGGGATTGCTGACGATGCTGGTGATGGCCGTTGGTGACCTCTCCGACCAATGTACATCATGAGAGGGCTCTTCTAGGTGCACAATCATGTGCATCCGTTGCCTGCTATGCGGTCTCTGCATATGGGGACACCCCGATGGGGATAGATGATGCCGACGGTCCACATGGTGGTCGTTGGCGCCCCTGCCTAGCCACGATCCAACGCCCCTGCCTAGCCACGATAGGGCCAGACCAAGTGGTTTTGACCACATGCAATCCCTTACACGTGACTTGTATGGCGGATGCTAGGGGGGTCGGGGACCACTCCTCTAGAGATAGACGACGCCGGTGGTCCCATGCACTGTTATCTTTATAACAGTGCTATCAAAGCAATAAAATAATGGGGGAAGCTTATCTGATCATTGGCAGGCGATTTCGAAAGTTAGGAAATCCTCCTTTTAGTTTTGGTGTAGAAAACAAATCGATTCCACAGAAGGTGCAAAATGTTAATATAAAAAAATACACAACATGTTGGAATAGGAAAAAGAGTAATTCGAAGGGTATATCAAAGGGTTAATGTCAAAAATTGCACAACACGATGATATTTTGAGTCTCAATTGGAATGATTTGGAGCCTCCGATAGGCAGTAGCAGTTCAAAGCAGCTATACAATGTCCATGCGTACTGAATAGGAAATAAGTGTAGAGAAAATAAAAGAGATGGAGACATACAGATTTATGTGATTCGGCATAGTGCTTACGTCCACGAGTCATTTGGAGGGTAAATCCACTATAATATGATTGTTTTACAGTATCTCATGGTATCTCATCCTCGCTATACAATGAAAGTCAGAGATCTATTTTCTGAAGGAGATCTTTTCTTTGGAGCACTCGCCGTGAGGTTGAAGAAGTTGGAGAGTCCAAGAAGAAGTCTTCTCCTTGTCTGGTCTAATCCCTTTTTATCCTCGCTTGCGTCTTGATTTGCTTTTCCTACTTTCTCATTTTTCTTTTCCTTTCCATCATCTCCTTCTTTTCCCTCTAACATCTTCTTTTTCTTTGTCCCCTCATTGTCTCTTATTCTTCTCTTTTTCTGTTATCTTCTAGTGGGGCCCTTTGATGGGCTAGGCTTAATTTTTCTAGGCCTGAGATATTTCATTCCCTTCAAGACTAGTGTTTTCCTTCAAATCCAACTATATATGAGCTGAACCAGAATCAAAACCATGTTGTATCACCAATACCACTAAAACTATATTCCATTTCTTTTAAAAAGAGAGAGAAATACAATAGAAATCAAATGAACACTAAACTATGCTCACTAAAAAAGAGAACCCAACAGAGTTTGAAAAAAAAAAGGCCAGAGAAACTTGGAATCACAACCAAATGCTTAAATCCAAGCATCATTCTTAGGATGCCACTATAAGTATTTCCAAAATGGAGTGGCTATTGCTGAAAGTCGCTCATAAGTTTCCGACAACCAGTACAAAATTTGAATGAAACATCACTTAGAATGCCATTTATTGCTTGCTCTCTTTGCTTGAAGAATGATGCAAAGTCAATGCATCCAGGCACTACAATGAAGCAAATCGCAACATAAACAACCAAATGCTTAAATTCAAGCATCTGAGTTCATTAGAGATTCATTAGAGATTATATTTATCCTGGTGATCACGAATTGATATCAATTTAATGATGAATGCTGCCTATTTATTTGTCTCTAAAGCTATTGTTGTCGGGAAAACAAACATTAACCTTAAAATTGGACTTGTTGGATTAAGAACAAGTGTTTCATAACAAGCCCTTAGTTGCGTTAACAACAGACGAAATAAAATAAAATCCAACAGGGATCGACTAAGCATAAGGTTGAATTCAAACATTTCACGCCTTTTTTCCTACTATTTATTTAACACACTAATTAATAATTATGTAACATTTCGCTAAAGGTTTCGCTAAAACAACCAATGGTAAGAATGTTCTAAAACAACAGTCAACATAATAAAACGACATCACTTAACCATACTACTGAAATGGACTACTAACAGTCTGGCAGGGCCCAATTAATTATTCCTCTGGCCC
Source organism: Cyclocarya paliurus (assembly GCA_029856935.1). Classification (NCBI taxonomy): domain Eukaryota; kingdom Viridiplantae; phylum Streptophyta; class Magnoliopsida; order Fagales; family Juglandaceae; genus Cyclocarya; species Cyclocarya paliurus. The sequence continues at coordinate 28,195,859 of CM056947.1, forward strand.
ATTCTTTTGCGTCCAACCCATTAGAGACCCCAATACACAACCAAGTTGCCATTCCTTCCGATCCACCCTTCAACGCCTAACTCCCTTTTCTACTCCTCGAAACCTCATAACACATAGCGACAAGACTTTTGTAATAATAATTGGCAGCAGCCTTTGTAACGCTAACCAACAACTTTTTATTTTATGGTAATTGGCGGCAATGGCTCAGAAAGTGACTTAAGGTTGAGAGAGAGAGAGAGAGGGCTTAAGAGTCATGTTGGGGCTTAAACCCATTTCTAAACGACTTGATACAACGCGTTTTGTACATAGTATAATTTTCTTTAAAAAAAAAAAATCGGGAGTATGGGTACCGGGTCAATACCTAACCTGCCATCCGGACTTGAGTGGATGTGGATAGAACATTCGCCTACCGGACATTTACAATCTAGGCGGATACTTGCTCAGATCACCTGAATACCAAGGTTTTAGACCGAATCTACAAAAAATCCGATCCGAATCTACGCCTCAGTACTAATATCTATGTTTCTATTTCTGAGTGTATCTACTTTGGAGACAAATGTGATTTTCTATGTAGATCTTTCTCGAGTGCACACTTGGTTGGCCACCAAGATGCACAATCCTGCCACAAGAATAAATATGACCATCGTTTCTATTTTTTATATCGTTTTAGTTATACTTATACAAATGGTTTTTTTGTCTATGTTATTATTATTAAATGCTTGTGAAATACCACTTTACTTTCTATATTTTTCAAATGACATTGATGGTTGTGCCGAAATCAAGAATAAATGACACGTGGACGAGATTAGAAGAGAATGATGAGATATGTGCCAAGTGGCAATAGTGAATTTACTTTGGAGTGAACAAAACAACCATAATTCCGGCTCGACCTGTACTTCTGACCTGAACAGAATCAAAATAACCAACTCGATTTAAAATGGGATGGAAAACGGAACACTCTAATTGTATTTCAAAATTATCTGGTCGAGTAATAACCCATTACTTGATTTCATACCCTAACTGTCCCAATTGCACAATATTTGCTTTAGGAAAATACTTTAGCCACAAAAAGATTACATTAAAGTAATCCCACAAACTAGTGTTGTTTGATGTGATTTGTCAAATTGTAAAGTTATTTTTATTATAAAATAGATCAAACAGATCAGATAAAACCACTTCAATTTATAGGATTCTTTTATATAATTTGTTTGTGGATGTAGCAGTACTCTTTGCTCTAAAATGCCGTCTTTTAGTTTTCTTTTATAGGCCAGTGCATATGGCCCCGCAAACCGAGTGACCCAACCCGAATCGACATATGTCGAGTTATTAAATGATCGGTTCACCAACCCGATAAATGATGGGTTTGGATTTCAAGTATTAAACCGATGGAAGTATGAATTCATTCTTACCTTCAAACTTCAATTCTCTTAAACCCTAGCCTCCAAGACTCCCAAGTACCATGGCTAAGAACCCTAGTCTTACAAGTCCAACTCGCCGCTCATTGTCGTCATTCATCATCATTACTCACCGTCTACGCTCACTTGCTCCAGCACATCGCTAAGGTCACCAGCTGCTTCTCAATCTGCCTTTCAATCTACGTCCCGAGAAAAGTAGGGCCATTCGAAGAAGGCTTACCAAGCGACAAGCATCAATTCTAAACACGAAAATATTAGGTGTTTTGATAGATAGTGTGGTAAGCCATTTCCTTTGAATTTGTCACACTCCTGCGTGGATTCTTTCTATTTGTTTCAGTCTCGATTCTCCCTAGTTTAGTAGTGGTTTTATGTTTTGCATCCCATGGAGCTATGATTTTTTTGAAACAAAAAAAAGAACTGGGCTTGCTATTTAACATATTTGTATTGTTTTTCCCGTATTACATCTGCAACAAACGGCTCATATGTTTGTTAGGTTCTGTATGTTTTTGTAATCCAAGTGACCCAAGAATCTATTTGCCTGTTGCAGCTGAAAGTGACCCAAGAAACTACGCAAATTATTTGAAAAAGGAATGAATGTAATTAGAGGTATAACTGGTCCGATTCAGTCTAGTTTTAGACATATTTTAGAATCGAACTGGTATATATTGGTTTTGAGATTTGAATTACTGATACCGCACCGATTACACCCCTAAACAGGTATTTCCAGTTTTTTCAATATATTATATAGTATATATAATATAATATATAATAATTTAATGATAATATATAATAATATATATTATAATTGTATTATAAACTTTAGTGATATATTATAAAATATATAATATAGTGATATATTATAGCATATTATAATATATAGTGATATAGTATTAGTATAACTACTAATACAATAGATTATAGTGATAATATATAATTACTTATATAGAATTTTAAAATTTAAAATTATATTAATTAGTAATTTATCATATAATACAAAATTATTTTATATATATTATATATAAAATTATATATAATATAAAAAATCACATAAAAATTATTTTATACAATATAAAAAAACTAAATATATATATATATATATATAAATATATTTATATATATGTATATGAAAGGGTCCGGTCTCGTATTAGAAAAGGGAAAATCGAAACCGGATCTATTTCGACTAGTTTTAAGAAAAATAGAACAAATACTGAACTAGACCGAACCCAGTACCAGTTCACTGGTTTTTTTTTCACCAAGGAATAAGCAACTTTTGTATTCAAAAGTGGTAGTAGTCAATCAAAACCAAGGAATAAGCAACCCGACCTGAGCTAATTTATGTTTATTTGAATTCTTTTCCATGGGTGCATGGCTATTATACCATGGTATTTGATTCTATTTGAATTGTTTTATTAAAGCTAAGAGCATTGATTGCATAATAAAGTTATAAATTACCCCATTTTTCAGTAGATGATTAAGAAGAGGAGGAGGATAGAGGGAAAAAAAAGGATCTCAACCCGGCCAACATGTACGGTTGGGCCCAAACCCAGTTCAGGTTGGTCGGGTTGCAGGCTTATTTTTAAACACTATAGGATTCACAACACATATGCCCTAGCTATCTCACCCAATTGTCAACTTAGTTCTCCAACCCCCGTTACTTGCCTCCTCCCTCCTTAGCCACCAGTATTCTGACACGTTCAAAATTGGGTCGGGTCAAAAATTGATATTTAGACCCGATTGAGTAAAATGAACATTGCTGGATTTACTAGATTAATGGGAAAATATTTATAGGCATTTAGTTCATTTTCTTTGGAAGAATTTTGAGACATTTTATTGAGGATTTTTATGCAAGTTCTATTCATTATTTTTTATTTTGGGTAAAAAGGTTTACTCCTTTATGGCGCGACATTATTAGTTTTTTGACAATTTAAAAATGTAATATATCCTTTTTGATAATTTAAAAATCACATGCCACATGTTGAAACCTTTTTATGGAGTTTGGTTCGCAAAATTGAACATTCACTTCGGCATCTATATTCTCAAGGATGTAATATTTTAAGAATCAAGATTCTATATTCCCAAGAATGTCACTAAATTTACATTTGGAAATAATTGAAAATATGAAAAAATTCCCCGTGACATGACAATCTTAAGTTTGGTTTATTTCTAATATTTATAGAAAAATCTTTTTAAAATATCCCTATATGTTTTATCTGAAGTATATAAGATTTTTTAAAATATTTCTTCTATTTTTAATTTTGATAATTACTAAAAGAAAAAATTGAAACGTAGTATTTATTGACAGGACTACCGAATTTTTTCTCAGCCTAATCCGAACTCCGGATAACCTGATTCCGGCCCCAATTTAATCCAGACCGAAATCCGCATAGCAAAACCCGAACCAATCCGATCCAGGTCCCGTTATGAAACCAAACCCGGTACCCCAGGTTATAAATATAAAAAAAAAACAACCCTTCATTCTTCTTAAACCCTTAATTCTTCCGCAGTCAGCAGCCGTGCGATCTCTCTCTCTCTCGCCCAAATTCCAGAGTCCAAGCCGAAACCCTAGCTCTCTTTCTCGCCCGTGTCTTCTGCTTTCTTTATCTCGCCCAAGCCGTATCTTCTGTTTTCTCCCTCGCCCAAACTGAAACCCTAGCCTTCAGAGTTTCCACCGTCCTCTCTCTCTCTCTCAGAAACTCTACAATCAGCCGCCATGGCCGAACAAGCCGAGCAAAACCAAGCGGAGCCCTTTGACGAAATGAAGAAAGAGAAGCGCAAGAGAAAGAGGCCTAAGAAAGGGAAAGAGGCACCTCAAGAAGCTGAGGAGAATAAGATGAAGAAGAAGCAAGAGAAGAGGGAGGAGTTGAAAAAAGAGGAGGAGGATAACGAGGAACAGATAGATTATGGTGGGGTGGATGGTGAGGAGCTGAAGGAAGTGGAGGAGAAGAAGGTGAGCAGTAGTCGTGGAGGGTCTGGGATTATGAGTGACGAATCCTTTGAATCTTTGGGACTGTCTGAGCCCACTTTCAAGGCTGTTCAGGATATGAGATTTCAGCATATGACTCAGGTACAGCTACTGCTATCCTCTTAAAGTTTATATATGAACTTTTTTCGTCTCTTCTTTTTTTTCTTTGGTTTATTTTGTGCCTATTTTCTTGTATGGTAGCTTAGAGAAGGAAGATGAAAAGAACAGTAAATCTGAGGAAGAGGGAAATTTAAAGCCTTTTTTCTTCTCGATCGAAAATGATTTTTGATAATTTAAAAAATATTGTAATGTTAATTATGTTTAGATCGAAGATTATTAACAATGTAATGTTAATTTGACTCAGTCTGTATAGGAATTTGGGTTCCAAAATAAGTTGAAAATGCTTGAGGAATTTCTCAAGCACTCAAGGTGTGGTACGATATCTTCCAAATGAGTGAACCTTATTAAGAATATCTCTTTTTTAAATGTACTTGGTGATTCTTTGTTGGGTTTATAAGAACTTTACCTTGAGTGACATTATGGACCCGACTCCAAGACGCAAGAGTAAAAGGTCACGGATTAGTGACTGGCATTTTTTAGCTATGCATCGCATACCTCATGTTTCTCCATTTAATAATTTTTTTCTTTTGCTTTCTGCAGTGTGCCTCTTTGGTATAATTGTTGTTCTTGTATGTCATGTTTTTCCAAGGAAAAATTCTCTCTTTTTATATAGAGCGAGAACAGGGATTTCCATGGTAATGCCATGCAGATTTTCTATGTGGTCATTTGTAATGAATAATAAGAAATATTTATCTGTGTACTTCATGTTGCATGTTTGTATAACCTTACGCTTGGCACAACTTACCTGTCTTTAAAAGTGCAGATTCAAGCCAGAGCAATTCCACCACTTTTGCTAGGGAAAGATGTTCTTGGAGCTGCAAGGACCGGTTCTGGCAAAACCCTTGCTTTTCTAATACCAGCTGTCGAGTTGTTATATCACATACATTTTACTCCTCGTAATGGAACGGGAGTGATTGTAATTTGTCCAACAAGAGAGCTTGCAATACAGGTAAATATACTTGGTCACTGTGATTGTTAGAGCAATTTTCTCTCTATAGCTATGCAGTCTTTCTCAATTAAGATGCCCATACTGCATTGTCCAAGTGAAAATAGTTTGGTTCCTTTCAAAGTCTAGTAAGTGCTTCCTTCTGCAATAATGGGATGGGAGAAGGGATTATTTACTGTAGTTACTTGAGAAGTCTCATTTTTTGTCATGCCAGTCATATCTTTTGTATTATCAAAGTGAAGATACCAAAACGTTAATGGGTTTGTGACAAAAACATAGTTTTCATTAATGTAGTTTGCAGTTGATCTAGTCAACTTTATTTTCAACAACACGAGCCATGGAAGGTGGAAAAATGTAAATTTAGAAAAATAATGATCAAAGTGTTTGATTTACTGGATATTTATTGTGCTTTGGTGTTTTGCTTCCATACTTTTGGAGTCTGATCATGGCACTTATGGGCCCCAATTCTATTTGGATCTGGTAAGATTTTTGACCAGTAAAATACCTTATGAAATGATTGCAAAGAAGATGTGAAACTATGAGATTGATGATAACATTTTGTCTATGACACATGAATATTTAGAGGCACACAAATCTTGCTTCTAGTGAAGATAATATTTGATTTTCTTTGGCAATGGCATTCGCACTTTCTAGGTTGTTATCTCCTAAGCATTTCAGTCTTGCATTGATTACTGGGTGATGCTGACTAATTCACCATTTAAATAATTCAGACCCATGCTGTGGCCAAAGACCTTCTCAAGTACCACTCGCAGACTCTCGGTTTGGTTATTGGTGGTTCAGCTAGAAGAGGAGAAGCAGAACGCATTGTGAAAGGAGTGAATTTATTAGTAGCTACCCCTGGTCGACTTCTTGACCATCTTCAAAATACCAAGGGATTCATATTTAAAAACTTGAAGGTAATGCATACACAATTATAAATAGTCACATAAGTCTTTTTGTTCCCAATATTATGCCATACCAATATTATGCCATACTAGCTGGTTTGGAGCAGGGTGCTATAGGTGAGTGACTCTCTTTATAAACATGTATTTATCGATGCCTCTCTTTTAAGATAGTATTATGCCATACTATCTTTATATAGTTTTTATATGTATTTATATTGATGCTATGTTCATAATAGTTTTAACATGTATTTTATTAGTAACACAATTTCCTCTATCCTTTTACATAAGATATTCTCATTGTTGTAAACTTATAGTTTTTAGTATAAAAATAATAAATACAAAGTTATATGACTTTAGATGAGCTTATATGAGCCAATTCGAGTTTTATACAAGCTGTATCTTTAATAATGCATCGTAATTTTGTGTTCACCAACATCTCATTTAGTAAACAAATTGAGCTAGATTCATTTTTGACCGAGCTGTTCCAAAGCCACTTGTATATTAGTTTTGTTTATATACACTGTCAAGTGAAAATTTTTAAACTGGTTGAAACTGAGAAATAAAATCAATTTCACAAAATTAAGTTTACTGGGATGTTCGATGTGGATAGATACTGCTTATTAATATTAATCATTTTTTTACTTAGTTAATACATGATGTTGCAATTTATCTTTCTTCTGACTAGTAACAGCAATGAGCTACTTGATTATGAGTTGATTTTGACTAGATTCTTGCTTAGGTTTGAGTTTCACTCCTGAGTTTCATTACATTTGCCTAAGATAAAGCTGGGATAGAGGTTCTTCATCATATTATATACTTGTATAACCTAAATTCAGGATTCATTTATTTGTAATGAAGGACATTGATTATTTGGTGAGCTAAGTGAATATACTATCTTTAGTCCATATTGTTTCCCTTTACATAGTTTTCCTCAGTTTCTATTTAACACATTGAATTTCAGTGTGTGCTATTGTCCTCCATTGAGTGAGCAATTCCTATTTCAAGTACCTAACCTGTATTAACTTGATTGCTAGTTACACATGGTCGACATATTAATCATAGATAGGCAACTTCTTGCTTATTTATTTGTATTTTAATAGATGATTGATAGTCCAGTGCCCGATCCCATGCTTAGCTGGGTTGTGATGATTTTTTTTTATAAGTAAAAGAGTTTATTAATCCACATAATTAGGCACAGCCCAAGTACACAGGAAGTATACAAGAGAAAACACCTAATTACGAGCTAAGATCTGGAAAAAGCAGCATAAAAATCATTAAAACTAGTCCCATCCAATACAATAGTGAAAGCCCAAAATAACAACGTATGGAAGAAAAAACCCCTCCCAGACAGAGAGAGAGAGAGAGAGAGAGAGAGAGAGAGAGAGAGATGAAACAATTAGTACCCACAATGATAATGTTTTAGCAATGCCTAGGATGAATGTGATTACCTCCTACAAGCATGGCTACTAGTAATTCCATATTGCCATGGGTATCATACTTTAACTACAAGCATAAAGCAGCTAGCAGTTGATTGCCCTTTGGTACTATATTTTTATGTTTTTTGTTACTCACCAAGAAGTCCGTTCTAACTTGCACATGTATGGGAAGAGCTAACTATGTGTACAATGTTTGAAGAGATTTTTACCCTTCCCTCTTAAATCTTTATGTATTTATGTCAGTTATCCCATGCTGATTGTTCCATTCACTGAAACTCTGCAAGGGGCCTCGATTTTTTGCCTTTTTTATTTTGTGCAGGTTTACATGCATTTTTTTTTTGTGATAAGTAAGAATAATTTATTAATGCACATAATTACAATAGATGAACTTAATTACAAGCTAAGTGTTGTGAAAAGCAGCATAAAAGTTGTTAAAAAAAATCCCATTCAATACAATAGCCAAAGCCCAAAGTAACAATGTATGAAAGATATACATTCTAATTATCCTTTTCTTTTTGAACTTGAATTTACAGTGCCTGATCATCGATGAAGCTGACAGGATACTGGAAGCAAACTTTGAGGAAGAAATGAAGCAGATTATTAAGCTTCTACCAAAGGTAAACTATATTAATCATGTCCCTTTTTAAAGATAGGAAGATCTAAAATAATCATTTTCTTGGAAGAAGAATGGAAAAGAAAGGATAATAGTGAGAAAATAACCTTGTTTCTCTATCATATTCAAACCAATTTAGCTTGTTTTCTTTGCCTCCCAATTTTGTACTTTTGAGGATAATGGAGGGAAAATAAAATGATACATATACATGTTCTTAAAGAAGGTTGTTTTACATGGCTGATCGGTCATGGGCCATTTTAGGTAATGTTAGCATGAATGGTAATATTCAATTTCTTTGACTGATTGTGAGTTGCTACTCGATGTGCAGAATAGGCAAACAGCTTTATTTTCAGCCACCCAAACTAAGAAGGTTAGTGCATCATATCCAAACCTCATAGTCGTTAGTGTCTTACTTTTTCCAATTACCATGTTATAAATAATTTACTCTATTTATCATTTTTATACACCAAAAATCGTTCTGTATGGAAAAGTTGAGTGTAGACATAAATTTGGCCTTGTTTCTGTTAATATCAATCATTGATTTGGTCTTGACTTCTAATAGGTTTTACACTTGGTAAAATGTAGGTTGAGGATCTTGCACGCTTGTCATTTCAGACAACTCCTGTGTATATTGATGTGGATGATGGGAGGACTAAGGTAAAAATGTAGTATACGTTTAGTTTCTGAATACTTGATCTGCACAGTGCACACCAATAACTTCTTTAATTATGTGAGAGAGAGCTCTTTTATCAAAAAGGAAAAAGGTGTATAAAGAAGGAATAATTGCTACTGATGGTATTGCTGCCATTACACCTTTTAACATGATCTTTTTGTTAGACCTTTTACTTTTAACAGCAATGTTATTGGATATCTGAGCATGATAGACTAGTGGCTTCAGTAATATGGCCACTACTAATACATTCTTTAAAGTGTGAGACTCTTATTAGTTCGATACCCAATAAAAAAGTGTGACACTCTCTTAGTATGGAGATACCCCTAATTGTAACCAAAGTCCAACCTTTAGTTATTTATTTTTATTTATATTTTTTTACTTATTCTTCAATCCTCACCTTTAAAATCTGACAAAGGTCCTTGGGGTTATAGGTTACCAATGAAGGGCTGCAGCAAGGCTATTGTGTTGTATCCAGTGCCAAAAGATTTATTCTTTTGTATTCGTTCTTGAAGAGGAATCTGTCAAAAAAAGTGATGGTCTTCTTCTCTTCATGTAATTCAGTCAAATTCCATTCTGAACTTCTGAGATACATTCAGCTCGATTGCCTCGATATTCACGGAAAGCAGAAGCAGCTGAAACGAACAACAACATTTTTTAACTTCTGCAAAGCAGAAAAGGGAATCTTGCTATGTACTGATGTTGCTGCTCGTGGGCTTGATATTCCTGATGTGGTAGTTTTTTTGTTTACTCATTCTTTTCAATTATTATTATATTTCTTTTTTCTTTTTTTGTACTGTTGTTGTTGTAACTTACTCAATTTTTTATTAGCCATATATAACTAAAAAATACACACTGCATACTGTGAGAGTAGATCAGAAATCATATCTAATTTAAATGGGTATGCTTATTATAATTCATATTTTTACCTTATGAATTTAATTTCGGACATGCATATTTTGGGCTTGTTTGGATACTGAAACCATCTCACCTCATCTCATCATTACAATTTTTTCAAATTTTCACAAAATTTAATAAACAATTCAACTTTTTCAAATCCCAAAATAATAATAATATTAAAAAATAATATTGTAACAATATTTTATTCAACTCATCTAAAACCATACCATCTCATTTCATCTCACTCGCTATCTGAACGAGCCCTCAATGTCTTTAGCAATGTAAACTAATGTGTGAATGCTTAATGCACTTCCCTGGTCGGTTACCGTCCTAGGGTTTGAATCTGCTACAAATCTGCATCCGCTTTTCTTGTAGTTGAAAATGGTCTGGCCCGAAAACCTTTGGTCCCAATTTAATTAAAAGGGTGCCATCATTTAACAAATGTTGTAGCTGATGCAACAGTTAGAAAGTTAGCTAACATCATTAGACCTTTCACTATGTCGATGCAGCCCCGGTTCCGTTTTCTTAAACTTATGTAACTTCAACATTTGAACCTAATGAATATTTCTTGACTTTTCCCCCTCTGTAGGACTGGATTGTGCAGTATGATCCTCCGGATGAACCCAAGGTTAGTACTTTCCTCCATGATCTAGCATATTTTTGTTATCAATTCTGTTCATCCATGTTGATTGGGGTCGCTGCTTTCAGGAATATATTCATAGGGTTGGTCGAACTGCTCGTGGTGAAGGTGCGAAAGGAAATGCCCTTCTTTTCTTGATACCTGAAGAGTTGCAGTTCCTTCGCTATCTGAAGGTATAGTTTATTCACTGAATAAGAAAAGGAAAAATAATCCAATCTGAAATGAACTAGAGACTACTGCTTTATACAATGCTTTCTATAATCTGGACGCGTCTTTTTAATAGGATGCTAACAAGCCATTTCTTTGCCCTTGTATTATCACAATGACTACTGTGGCAGAATGTCCATTGAAGAAAATTGAGCAGGGCACAAATTGGTGGCCAATGTCCTTTTTTTCGTTCTCCATTTTAAATTGTTGCTATGTTAGTTGCTTGTTCTGCATTGAAGTTAAGATGTCATGTCCACTTTCAGGCAGCAAAAGTTCCTGTTAAAGAGTATGAATTTGATCAAAAGAAGCTGGCTAATGTGCAGTCTCACCTGGTACCTGCTTTGACATTAGATAATTATTAGCATCTTTTCTATAAACTGCAGGATTTAGATCGGACTAATTGTATCATTGCAGGAAAAGTTGGTGGCCAACAACTATTACTTGAACAAGTCGGCTAAAGATGCATACCGGTCCTACTTATTGGCATATAATTCTCACTCTATGAAAGACATCTTTGACGTTCATCGCCTTGATCTGCAGGTATTCTCCTTGGTTAAAGGAAATTTATGTCTATAAACTATCATTCTACATGTCGGTGCAGCTTAGTGGTCAAAGGACCAGCTTGGAATGAGTATAGGCCAAGATATCCTGGGTTCAATTTCACACTAGGATTTCCCTGGATTACCTGATACATACTTCTGGCAGGGATATGTATCTTGGGTTTATTCCCTAGGAGTGCGTCTGAAGTGTCCTGCCTTGGTGAGGTCTTGGGCCTGTTTGGGATTTGCATTAGGGCCTTGAAAAGGGGTTAAATAGCCTTAAAAGCTCTTTAATGATAAAATTAAGTTGTTTTGGTTGTCACATATGAAAGTACTTTTTAATCTCAAATAAACTAAAAAGTATGTTCGAGGAAAAGCTGAAGCATCATTTTGATGCTTTTCCTCAAAGGTGCTTTTCTGTATGACGCGGAACGTAATTTCAATTAAAAAAAAAACTATCAATGGGTGAAAATATCCATACAATTTTCATATAATTACAACTTTGCCATTTTATCTTATCACAAGCATGACACTACAATTTTCAAAGGACCTTTTATGTCATTTCTATCTCAAAAAACACTTTTTTATGTTGTTTCCAAATAAATGTAACATGTTTGAGAGTGCTTTAGACATATGGTTATCATACAGTAAATAACTTTTTAATAGTAGAGCTTATTACTTTAGTTCTAAAACTATAAGTCTTAAGCTAAAAGCTATATTAACCACCGCACACCATGTGATAAAAAAAAAAAAAAACCACAATCATTGTACAGTTGTGCAGTGCCAAAATATGGATTAAAAAGGAAGGCACAGGAGTTACTCAGCTTTGGTATTAGTTAAACAAGATAAATTCAATATGTATTGGTGACAAAAAATTTGGTAGTGATCAGAATGTTTTAAGGGCTTCCTTGAATTTAGGTTTCTAGGGCAATTTGGTTTTACATAAAACTATCACCTAGCCAATTCAATTGGGGGTTTTGGGTAGTTTGAGCGTGTCTTCTTGGAAGTTCACTTGATCCTTTGACAGAGTTAATGAGTATACTGTGAAATGGCGTGTCATATGTTATCAAAAGTTGACACCTGTTGTTCCAGCATAAATCCAAGTTTTATAATCCATTAACTAACGCAAAAGAAGTAATAATTATAACATATCCATTAACTCGTGTCCTTGAAAAATACACTCACCATGCAGATATAGCGAGAGAAAAAGGGCAGGGGGGGCGGTTGTTTCTCATGAGGACAACTGATTGGGACAACCAGCTCTGTTTAGTTCAAAATCATCAAAAGCTTTTGTCAATTACCTGGGTTGGCATCATGAGAATGCAACTTGAGTAATTAGGGTTGGAGGTGACCCTGTGAATCTAAATTTTGGTAAAAAATTTTATAACATAGGTTTATATTTATTGTTATTGTTATTATTTTCAAATTGATGGATTTAATTTATTGCGGTATAGTATATGACTTCCAATGTAATGCATGCGTTCTGGGATTTGGGCAGGCTGTTGCTGGTTCTTTCTGTTTTTCAAACCCGCCGAAGGTAATTCTGAACATAGATAGTGGTGCCTCAAAGTTCAGAAGGAAAATGCGAAAAGTTGATGGAGGCCGACATGGTTTCAGTGAGAGCAGCCCTTATGGAAGGCAGGGAGGTGGAGATGATATACGACAATTTGTAAGGTATTAGCCGGGACAGGGTTGACAAACCAATGTGCCCCCCATAAGCTATGAAGCCAAGCTGCAATTATAAATTCTTTGAGCAGTGATTGAACTGAAAATTCCAAGTTTGCATCCAGGAATCGAGCATATGAATTTTCAATTTGTATCTTAGTAAGTCGATACAAAACAACGCAGCTGAGTGAACCAGATTTTGATCTATTCTTTGTATTAACTTTAATGGTTGACCATTATGCCAGTGGCGAGGATAACTTGTATTAAAACTGTTGGGTCTTTCAGCCATGGATGCAGAAAGACTCGGCCGAGTCTACTTAGTTTTGTTATAGAGGGTTCTATTTCAAATTTTAATTTGTAATTTTATTGGGGTTCATTTCAGCTTTTGTAGTGTAGCTAATGATGCTTGGGAACAGAAGATGCTAAAACAAAAATACAGAATTTTTTGTATTTGTCAGTTTGTTACGGTTGATTCCACCTGACCTTCTACTTCATTGGATATATTGTGCTGCACCTCTGCTACGTACAAGCGGCATTTGCAAGCGGTGGGTAACCGGCCGTACATGGGAGCTTAGGTTGAAGAAAAAAAAAAAAAAAAAGAAGGTAAAAGTAAAGAAAGAAAAATGTTGGAAGGAAAGGAAAAGGCGAGATTTTTCTTTCTTTTTCGAGTGATTAGCAGACGAGAACACAACCAAGATTCCTGGTATGATTCGGCATTTCTCCATTTCTCCGTCAAGTAAAAAAAAAACTGGGATCTAAAAGAAGTCTTGGATTAACTCCCTCAAACTCTAGCTTCTACAAATGTAAGAAACTGAGAGAGTAGAATTTCTATCGCCTATTAAGGAGAGCACGAGATGCCTAAAGTTTTTTTTTTTTTTTTTTCCAATCCACCCGGTAGGGGAAACATGGGGTTTAAATTTTACAAACAATTAAAACACAATGGCCAGTGGATAGCTTCAAACAAAAACTATTATACCCAGGACCCATTGAAGTCTATCCATATAATATGGTTTTGGGTTGTTGAACTCAGGAGTAGAAAAAGCATTAAGGCCTCATAATGCAGACTAATACCTTAAAAACATGGAATTTTGAGAGTTGCAGAGATTGAGATGAAGTCCAGATTTATTGGATATTATAATACTAAATTACTAACAAAACGTTAAGTGGTTAGCTAAAGACTTGTGGAGAGGCAGAGCAGCTTTGTGAGAGGGAAGATCTCGGAAGACGAATGGAAGAGGGCTTGTTCGTGATCTTCGAAGAGAGGTAGTGTTGTTCATGGGAAGAGTGGTCTTTGAAGGGAGGGAGTGTTCGTGGGAAGACGAAGGGAGGGGACGAAGTGGATTGTTTTCTATTTAATTGAAACGGTGCCGTTTTATTTTCTACGTGGCCACCGACTTCCCAGCGCTTACACATGAAGACTGCAGATAGCTTTTTTCATTGTGTTGTCTAACTAAAACATTTTTGAAAAAAAAAAGGAATATCACTTAGCTAGACCTAATTCAGCTTCTGTTTCTGCAACACAAATTTACTCTTGTTTTCTTCCATATATTGGAGAATTTGAGTTTTCCTCGTACAACGCAAGGAGCTAGATATAGAAGTTTGGGGTATGAGATGAGATGAGAATTTTTTGAATAGTAAAATAGTTTATGAATATTAGTGAGATAGTTTGAGTTAAAGCCGTTTTGGTTACACAAAACTAAACTATCTCATCTTATGTAATTATTATAATTTTTACAAATTTTCAAATAAAATATAATAAAGAATTCAACTTTTTCAAATCTTAAAATAAAAATAATATTATTACAATATTTTATTTAATTTTTAATAAGACATCTCATCTCATCTGAATTGTGAAATCAAACGAGACATGTTTTATGGGGTTTTAAGAAAGGAGAAAGAAAAAGTTAAAAATATTATAAAGTTAAAATATTGTTAGAATATTACTTTTTAATATTTGAAAGTTTGCGAAAATTGTAATGATTAGTTTAAAAAAATTATAATGATTAGTTTAAAAACATTTGTGTTTAAGTGATGTTGGGAAAGAAAATGAAATGAGTTGAGATGAGAATTTTGAGTTGGAAATATTTTCTGATCAAACCCTAAAAATCATCCCCAAGAACAGATCATAATTACGATTAATATGCAAAATCAAACCCACATGAAAGTAGTAATAATCCAAATTTTAGGATAAAAATTACAATCTCCTAATGACTAATTCATGAGTCTCTTCATGATCTTACTCACCATTCTAAAACCAAAAAAAATGAGACAACCACTAAGAACCAGCATTGCATATATGCATTCAGACGAAAAGGAGCCCAAAGAACGACACAATGAAGGGAAAAATTATTGGAGAAGAAATGGGATTCATATTCTGATCAAATACTAGTGCAGCAGCAGCAGCATTGTTTCGGGTTGGAATATCTGTTGTCGTGTTGTCGTTTGCAGATTGATCGGGAGGATGTGCAGTCTCCAAAACTTTGATGATCATCTTCTGCCCTCTCTCGCAGTGTCCAGAAACCCCACTGATGAAATAGAACAATCCTGGTCTGTCCAGTTTGAAGACACTGTCACCATTGTTGGAGAAGAACAGGGGATGAGCGGAGTGGCATTTCTCGTACTCTTCCTCACTCACCACCAAAACTGAGTCTTTCTTATACTTGAAGTCTGAGTTCATACATGCATGATCGATACTACAAATGTAAGCAGATATCCCAGAAAAAGTATCCTGAAGAATCTATATCTTTCTTCTTTTGTTGGATATTGATGAATGAACATGATGACTCTTTGATGGAAAATTAAAAGGTTCGGGAGAAGAAAAAATGGATATCATGATATTATTAGGTTATTCAAATTTCAAAGAAGAAGAATGCATGCTTCAAATCATGTCATAGAAAAGTAACGCGATACTTTTTTTCAAGAGCTTGCACGTTCTGGATTTACGCAAATCATTCTTCGAAAAGTAAATATTATGATACTTACAGACAGTGTCATCAACTTTGAACCTGTTTTCAGAAGCCCATTGGTTGTACAGTTGGTCGTTCTTAGACTTGGGAACAACCCAGCCATGATCGCCGCCGACTTCGAACTCGGCGGGTGCAACGAAAGAGAATTGGTTGGATGAGAGACAAAGAATCATGAACAGAAAAAGTTTGGAGGAAAATGTGAAGGTGAGAGAAGCCATTTTTGGACCTTTTAGGGGAGCTCTAGATAGCTAAGTACTTGGTTTATGTGGGAAGGAAAATCGACTGTGTTTGAGATCAGAGATTTAGATGATTGTTTAGTTGGACTTAAAAAGAGAGTTGCAGTTGAGGTTTGTTACCGAAAGAGAGGGAGAGGATTATTGGGAGTGAGAAGTGGATGTAGCCGTTAAGAAGAAGTAGGGCTGTGATCTTTGACTACGTATGAACTGTTGTGTAAAGAAGATATATCTGTATATCTGTATATATAGAACATGCGTGCATGTTGATTTGGTGTTGGGTGAAATCTGCAATATATCATGCGCCAAACATGATCCCTCCCCTAACCCTTTAATCGGAAGAATTAAGGAATTATAATGCATGGAATATATTGATTGGGTATGTTGACTTAAAAATATTCTTCATTGTTCTTTTTAATCATTATCTGTTCAACATATATATATATATATATATATATATATATGTGGAGTCAGATGATTGATAAATAAGTCATATATAATAAATATTTTTCAAAACACTTGATGTCACAACATTAGAGGACCATTAAAAATGATGATGAGCAACAATTCTCAAATATATAGACTAATAATTACTATGTGGTATATTTTAAAATTAATAATGACATAGAGTGATAGAACCCATGTGATGCGGCAACACTTTTTCATTGTTCATGTGAACAGTGCAATTTTTTTTTTTGTCGCATCCCGTGAATTTTCCCGAACGAGAACTATAAATAAGAAATTCTTTGAGAAAATCTTGCCCATTTTTGGTTTGTCAATTGTCACAATTTTTTTCAAGATTTTCAAAATTCAACCAAAAATCTTCGAATCTTAAAAAAGAAACTATTTTAACTTTTCAATTTTTCATTCAATCATCAACCAAATACAAAAATCAAAACAAAAATTACCCTTTAAAAATTATATTCAAACGACTTTCAACTCTACCATCTCCACTTTCACAAACCAAACTTTTATTTCTATTTTAAAAATTATTATTTACCATAATAAACATTATTTACGTGAACTTTACCTTCTCTAGACTTGTAGACGTAGGTTTAATATCGAACTATATAAATTTGTGTATTTTCTCATTTATTTCTACTTTCTGCACTTATTATTGTTCATAGATGAGCTTTTCTAAGCATTGCACTTCCATCCAAACACACTGTGAGCAATACAATTATACTGTTGACATCCACCCTTATAGAAAAAATACATCAACATGAACTTATATTCAAAAATCAAAACGTTCAACCATGGCTGAATTAAGGATATAAACGAGTCGAGTTCAAGCAAGTAGTACGTAGTTGGTCAAGTCTTGTTCGTTTAATTTTTGTTCTAATACAAGTTGAACTCAATCATTTTATCGAGTTGGATTTTATGTTCATGAATAGGCAATTTAATATTCGAGCGAGTTCAAGATCTGCTTCATTTAAAGAAAATAAATTATTTCTATTATTTTTTATTATTTTTATCTACAAATTTTGACAAGAAATGGACTTTTTGCTAATATTTTTATAAAGTTTATATAATATACATATACCAATGATTATATACAACAATTTAAGTAATATGTTGAGAATTATTAGGAACATGATTTTCTCTAATATCTATAAATATTTAAGATATTTTTCAATATAAATAAAGAGTTAATAATATAAAAAATAAAAAATATTAAGTTATCCGAATTTATACGAATAGAACAGTTTTTTTATACAAGTTGTATCATTTATTCATCGATGATAATTTTATGTTAAAGAACGGTCCATTTAATAAACGAATTGAGATGAACTCAAGTTTGATAGAGCCTATCGTGGACATAGGATGAACACATGGTAGGATAATTTTTTATTCTCCAACATTATAGCTATATCTCAGTGCCACCTTGTGGAAACCTCATTTGCCTCTCTTTACACTGTAGATAACATAGCACCTCTATCGCAATTATATTTTAAAATGAAAATATTTTTATAAAATCATTTTAATTTTATAAGTTATTTTATAAAAAATTTTCATATTAAATATAGCTGTGTAAATGATTGTAAAAAGAGTTGTGTGCTTATCATCACTATTAGAAACTTATGATATAGCTTTTGCTAATATTTTTAGTTCTTTTTGTTTGTTATTGAAGTTAATTGGACTTGAAATCTGCTGCATTGAACTAAAACTTTAGGTGTTTTGCTAACTTGAGAGAATATCTTAACAATATGATCATAATTATACTTTTTCACTATTTTACTGGGACAAGAATAATTATCATTATCGTTTCAATCGACACATCAAGAAAAGACAAATGTTTAGCAACTATTATCATAAATTGATGTGGTTTGATGTGGTACGTCAAATTGTAAGATTACTTTTATTATATAGTAGATATAACGGATTCTATAAAACTATGTCAATTTGTGAGTTTACTTTATATAATATCTTTGTACCTATAACACTTCTCGTATATATATATTTTGTTTTTGTCGAGTGCAATTATTAAATGCATTATTAAGATGCTTATAAAAGGAAGACTTGTGAATAAAAACATAAAAGAATATTTTTTTAACATTTTAATAATATTTTGCCTCCTAAAGATAACTTTGTATAAGGCTTTTTTAAAATAAAAAACGAATGTATATGTGTTTATGTTATAACTAAATTAATAATGTTTTCATAGGTTGATTTATAGTTTAATTGGTATGTTAGGGGCACGTTTCTGACGTAGAATACAATGTTTAAAATAATATAAAGAAATTTTAATAAAGGTCTAATATTTTTTTATAAAAATTTATTTTAATCCTAAATAAATTTTATAAGAGTATTAACGAACACAACATATTTTCACAATACATTTTATAATAATATTATAAAATAAATGTATTTTTATAAAATAATGTTATTTTCATAAAATATTTTATAAAATTACATATCATTTAACACATTGATGTAAAATTCATTTTTTATTAAATAAAATTTTTGCTAATTTGTATGTGGCCGTTATTTATTAAGGTTTCGTGTTTTTTTAAAATAAAATAAGATGAGGTGAAATGAATTAAAATTAAAATTAAAAATTAAAAAAAATATTATTTAAAAATATTTTTTTAATAATATTTTTATTTTAAAATTAAAAAAAATTATTTATTTTATTTTATGAGTGAATTTTTAAAAATTATATTAAGGAAAGTGATAACCAGCGGAAAGCGAGAGCGCAGGCCTTCGAAGTTCGAGGTCTCGTAGCTAGGCGCGATTCAAGCTTGTTCAATTTCCATAATTTCTACTTTTAATAAAAATCATGGCGGAAGATTCAGAGAAGAGGTTCCATTCGATTATGGACAAGCTCTTCTACGCCCCCAAATCCGTACCAAGCTCCTCCAGGTTCCTTTTTTTTTTTTTTTGGTTCTTTTTTTTTTTTTGTTTTTTCGGTTCATAATCTCATCCTTTTTTTTCCCAACTTTTCTCCTTTCATTTTCCGTTTGGTTCCCGAGAGAATTTGAGTTAAATAGAAAAAAAGTGAAGTATCAATTCTATCCTAATCTCCTATCTTTAAGAGTTGGACAGTTCATTCAAATTCATGAGCTGAAATTTGAATAATTTATATTTATTTACTTATTTATTTATTTTTCTTTTTATATTTTTGGCAACTTTAATGAAGCTTCAAACGTTTTCATTCTTCCTTTCTAGGGTTTATGAAAAATTTAATGGAGCGTTAGATGACAGTGTAGTGTTTATTCGATTGTTTTTTCTCTGATATGTTTGGTTTGATATGTCGGGAGGCAGAAAACGTCCAAATACATCATCGGCGTTGCTACTAATGGAACACAAACGGAGAGGGGATATAGTTGAGGGATCGCAGCAGCAGTCATCAGCTTCGGCTGGAACGTCTCAAGCTCCGCTGTGCAGGCCGTGGGACCGTGGAGACCTTATGAAAAGATTAGCCACTTTTAAGTCGATGACATGGTTTGCTAAACCCAAGGTTCAGTAATACCATTCCATAACTTTTTCCCCTTTTTAATTTATAAAACTGGCTAGAACTTATGTTATGATAAGCTTGTGAAGACATTGTCTTAATTCATACCTCTGTTATTCTTTTACGTTTTACAAATCGCTTCAGAGGTTTAGTAGTAGTTGTCGAGAGGGTAATATAATAATTCTGTTTGAATATCAGCTGACTACTCGTGGTCTTCCAGAAAGGAATTAAATTTGAGGTCAAAGTTTTTTTTTGGATTGGTGAATCTACTTCCTTCTGATAAAATAAATAGCAATATATGGGGAAATTATGTCCTCACGTTAGAGGATGTCTCTAATGTGACCCATGGTTTACCACAATGAAAAAGTGAGGGCTGTGACGGGTAGCAATGGACCTGTGACCACTTCAGATGGTGCAGACAGTTCTCAAGCACTGTCCCTCCAACTTTCGCATCTAATATAAGTTTGCAGGAGAGAGTCTGGCTGCCTAACACTAAATAGGGGTTCATTATTAAATATGCGTGGGATTTAAAAGAGTTTCTTTCGAAAATCCCTCGTTCAATGGGTTTCTGTTCTATGGTTATTTTACTGTCCCCCATTTGCTTGCTGGTTGGAGTGAAAGGTAAAATTGCGGCAGAATATAAGTTGGTCGGAAAGGGCATCACTTTCAGAGGCATCCTGTTTTTTTCGTTGAATATCATACAATAATTGTAGTCGCATCTGTTATTTGACTGAAGGGATGCGGAAGTGGGATATGAGGTGTGTTGCCATTAGAAATAGGTATGTGACTGGCATGCTATCTTTCTATTGGCAGCTGGAAGATTTGGATACAATCTTGGTGTGCTATTGCCAAAAAAGTAGTTTTTTCTGCATCATATCTGGAGGGATTGCAATAGCATCGTATTTGGAACGAGTAATGGGATAAAGCATACATTCAAAAGGTCTGTGAGCTAGTCAGGTGGAACATGTACTTTTTGCCATGGACATGCTCTCAGCAATAGGGTTTGTGAGCTAGTCAATGCATGCACGTTTTGCAGTTTTTATCAATATTTTTTGTATTTATTTTGACGTGGTTCGGCTGTAAACTCTAGGTAGGTACTTCTCATCTATACATCTTGTGTACTTGGGCTATGCCTTCTTTTCTTAAGAATAAAACTTCTTGATTATCTATTAAAAAAAATTCTTGACACTTACTTTTGACATGGGTACATAGGGTCACATATGTACCCAAATTGTTTTTGGCAGTTCCTTGCCTTGATGGATGGATTTCTGTTTTTGTTTTTGTTTTTCGTTTTGGCAACTGAAAAATAAATCATTTAGAATGTGGGCTTTGAAGAGAATAAGTAATAATAAGGATATATTTCAGGTATCAAAGTAAAACATGTTGCATATCTAATGCCAAAAGCTGTGTAGAACAGCATTGAGACGTTTAATTTTTTTGGGGGTTTTAGAAAACAAATGTCTTTTGTCAACTTTGGGTGCTTATGTTCTCGATGATATTCCAGACTTGAGTTGCTTAACTATTTCTTTTCAGACATGATGAATGGCCCATCATTTTCTGTGAAGTTGCACATAAAGCTTCTTTTGATGTTGTCAGGTTGTCAGTGCTGTGAATTGTGCTAGGAGAGGCTGGGTCAATGTAGATATGGATATCATAGCTTGTGAAGCATGTGGGGCACGCCTCCTCTTTTCCACTCCTTCATCTTGGACCCAGCAGCAAGGCATGTTACTGTTATTTACAATATTGTGAACTATCAAGCCTAGCCGTGAATGGTCCAGCAACCTTTGGTTATGTTTATAACATTCGGTATTGTTTTATTTGCTATTTCAGTTGAGAAAGCAGCCTTGGTATTCAGCTTAAAACTAGACAATGGACATAAATTACTCTGCCCATGGATTGACAATGCCTGCGATGAAGCACTGGCACGGTTTCCACCCATGACACCTCCAGTTTTAGTTGATAAATATAGAGAACGTTGCTCTGCCCTCTTAGATATTTCAGCTCTTCCTGTAATATCATCTTCAGCCATTGAATGGATGAGAAGCCCTCAGCTGGAGCTGTTTCTTGAACAGTCTTCAATGCAGGAATGCGGCGATGGATCTGCCATCAGTTATCCAGTAGAATATCTTGACAATGAGTGTAATGCAGAGTCTGCTAATTTGTATTATCAGGTATGAACTTGTTTTCCTATAAATGTGTATGCTAAATTGTTATATATGAATGTATATGCAATTTCCTTTTAGTCTTCACTTGGAATACTTTTTTTTTATATAGGTAGTCTTCACATGGAATACACATAATGCTTTTGCTGTTTTCTCATGTATTATAATGGTGATGGACCTAACATTTCTACAGTCCCCATAAGCTTGTCTACTCTCCCACTGTCTGTCTTTGGTTGTTAGCATCTTACTAACCCACTGCAGCATTAGAAGATTTTTGTTTCTTGTCTCCAGTGATTAACTTGGACTGATATTTATGCTGCTCGGGTGCTTCTTACTTTCAGTTTATGTTAATCTTATAAGCTTGAATTTATTCTGGAGTATATTTTGATATAGCTTCTGTGTGTTTAATCTTTTTTGCATCACTTATTCACATCCACCTACTTTCAACCTTCCACAAATAAACATTTGTCAGTATTGATATTCTCAAGTTTATGTACTTTAATACCAAATTATGTGCTTAATACTAGTCATAAAATTAATAATGTGATTTTATCATTGGCATACTCGTGTGATAAATTCTTTTAGTTTTTAGTTTCTTACCATTCTTGGTTAAGTAATAATGTCTTGAAGGATTTGCAGGCACAAAAGCTCATAAGTTTATGTGGCTGGGAATATCGTTCACTACCTTACGTGGTCAACTCCAAGGTTGGAGCTTATCATGAAAAATCCAGTAAAGTAACTTCATCTCATATTGTCACCAATAGACAAAACCCTAGCATCAATCTTGAGTCTGCCAGTATCAAGGAAATTATGGAGGCAGATGAGAATGCCAATGTTTCTACTCGAGTACAATCTGATCCCAATTCTGTTGTCTTAGATTGTAAGCTTTGTGGAGCCAGTGTAGGATTATGGGCTTTCTCTACAATTTCACGGCCTATGGAGTTACTCAGATTAGTTGGTTACGTAGATGTCAATAGGGAAAATGATAATGGAACCCATGATTCAGGGAGTGTAGCCTCAAATGGTGCAATATCATTGAAGGAGAGACCAACTAATTTAAATTTGACTATTGCAGGGGGTCCTCTACCAACAGGACAGAATTTTAAAGCGACAATTTCCTTGCCTGTTATTGGCAGGAATTTAAGGGCTCGGTTTTCTTATGATTCCGAGTTTAGAGATCGTATAGGTGCTAACCAAGAAGGGGTTCAATCTGATTCTCAGAATAAGAACATGTTTCAGGAGAAAAATGACCACACAGAGAACACCCCTGGTGATCAAATTGTTCGGCAAGAATTGGGGCTGATAGAGAGTGAAAAACATGATGATGGACTGTGTAGTTCTACTGGCAATGACCAGATAATTTGTTTGAGCCATGATAGTAGTGAAAAAGGTGAAGCTCTTGTAAAAGAGAACAACAATAAGATGCTATTGGAAGCAACAAGTTTCTCTGGGCAAGAAGGATCTTCACCTGGAGTTGGTACGCAGGATTCCACTAAAGAAAATCTGATTGAGAGCACAGAGGATGTGGTACAGAGTTCCCGTCAGAATGGTAAGTGTCCTGAAAATTTAGATAATGCTATATCGGATACTTCAGCTGCAGAGGATCCTAGTAGCTCTCAGATTATAGACCCTTCTGTTGTGGCACCAGAAGCCAATGTCACAAATAGAAATGGTGAAAATAGCAAGGATGACTCATCAGCAATGGTTGCATCTGGCAATTGCAGTTTGCAACAGTTGTCAGGAACAGATATACAAAACAAAGAAAGTTCTTTAGCTACCCGTAGCATGCAGACTTCTGAAAACAATGAATTTCTTACCTGTCCTACAGGTAATCATATTTGCCTCAATCTTTGATCATGATTATTAACTGAAATTTGATATGGGTAATGATAGGCCTACAACCCTTTTACCACCTCTTTACAACTCTTAGTATATATATATATATTTTTTTTTCTTTTAAGTATTTTTTTTTAACATCCTTAATCATTAAGAAAAAATTAAAAAAATATACAATTTCACTAATAGTCACTTCCTTAACCATTAAGTAAAAGAAAAATTTAAAAGAAATTAAAGAATAAAAAAAAGCAGTAGAAGGGTGGTAGAAGAGTGGTAAGGCTATCGTTATTCAATTGAATACTTAGTGTTTTTGCTTATTTTACTTGCTGACTAACATGAATATTATATGGGCAACAAGTAGTGAAATAATTTTTATCAACTGATCGCACACCTTTGCTAGTGAATCTTTTATGCAACTGCATATAATATTGGGTCGATACCAAATACCCTCATTTGAAACCAGCACCTTAGTCGAATCCATCTGTTGGTTCTCCCATCCATCAAGGTTTAAACTTCATATGAAGTATTGCTATTGTATGGCATTAACTGATGCAGAATCTGCCTCACCATCAAGTCATAAACTTCACATGACGTGTTGCTTTTGTATGTCATTAACTGATCTGGAATCTGTCGTAATCTCTGTTTTTCCATGCCCAGGCATATTTTACCTGACTACCAGAGACCGAGAGAGGAACCTACGAGACTAGTTTCACCAGTAATGAATTAGTTGGCCAGATATAGTTGTTAGGAGAATGTACAGGTTATATCCATTGTACATCTAGAAGATTGTATGAAAAAAAGAGCTGCTAGGAGCCTAGGTTGCTTATGATACGCATATGAAAATATGGAAAGTGACGTGAATTTGGAAATTTGGTGGCAGTTCTCTGAGGCTCGAGGCTGAAGTTTTCCTCTATGTAGAGGTGGTGGAATAGCATTTTTTTAAGACATGTCCAGGCGGTTGGTTATTGAAACCATTCATATTTAAGCACATAAACTATATGCATATGAGTTACTTGCACAAACAGGGGGATGGAGTAGAAATCTGTGTTGGTGACTTCATTTTCTACTCTGCACTGCTCCTGGGATTTCATTTTGATAGTGGTTTTTCATGGGATTGCATGCTGATGTTAGCTTTTTTCCCCTATAATCCCTTTATAGAAAACAGCAGAAAGCTACATGATATCTCAATGTGTCCAGAACCAAATTTGAGGAAAAGACCAATTCAAAATATTCATATTGTGTTGCTTTTAGTGCCTGCGCGGCAAAATAGAATGTTAAGGCAACTGTGATCATCGAGATTTTTCTTTTCTCAATTCAAATCCCTGCAAAAATGCCATGGTAGTTCATGACACCATCCTTTGAAACTAACCATTCTTCTCCGTAATTTATCTGTTATAAGTTCTATGGCTGCTGAACTTTGAGTGTATGGCTTCTTCTTGCAAATGCATATATGCTGTATGCATTTGACACAAAGTATCTCCTTCTATTTTGCTTCTCTTGTTGATTTTTTTATGTTATCTGATTATTAAAGAAGACTTGAACAATTATGCTTCTCCACTTTCAGGAAAAAATCTGAAGCGAGTAAGGTCAGACAAAGCAATGGAGTTTGACCCAATCAGGCAACACAGACATTTTTGCCCCTGGATTACATCAACTGACAACGGGGCACCTGGATGGCAACAAACACTGTCTGCTTTACTACGTCAGAAAGGGTTATCTCCTTTACCTCGGAATTCTCAGTCTGCCTTCACAATTGAGGTATTTCCGAACCAAACCTTCTATCCTCTGATAACTCTATGGGACTGCCATGGTGAATTGCGATAACCAGTTCTACCATTCTATATGTCCATTGGAAGTTATTCTGCCATGTTTTTTGTCGACTCCAAGACTTGGACTATGTTGAAGTACAAAGCGCTCCACTTCACCCTAAGTGGGGTTTAATAATCTGTCTTGTTCTAACTTTTGTTATTTATGATAAAACATCTGTGCCAACATAATGTGTTTGGTTGGGTTGGGTTTGATTTAATTTTTTAAAATTGTCATCCCAAGAGAATAATCATATTTCTGTTTAATATTTGTTTCAGGTGGATGATCCCATCACTTCAGTTAGGAGGCTTTTTATGTCTCCGTCGGCAAAAAGAACAAAGATGTCTCCTCCTTCCAGCTGATTTTGCTGCCCTCGATGGTCTATGGAAAAGAAAAGAAAAAAAAGACGGTGTGATATTTGATTTCTGCCCTTTCTATTCGGTAGAACTTTTGTGAGCTTGAGATGATGCATTTCTCCTGACATGCGATCAATTTTGGGAACACCTGAAAATGTTGTATTTTTACAGTTAAATAGGTCTGTCAAAATAAAGTTTATCACCAAACTACTGCTTGTACCTTATTTTGGAGGCAACTTACAATGTCAAAAAAGAGTGTATTGAGGCTTTTGTAGGGATAACAGTGACTCAAGTTGTTTTACATGGAAATATTCTTTCTTCCAGCAAAAAATGAGAAAACAGAGATGGTTGATCGGGAACAGCATTCATACTATCTATTAAGCCACAGTTTGTGACAACCGTCTTCGAGCGGTAGAGGCCTCTTTCTGCGACAACAGCACTTATGGTTGGATAGCAGGGCTTCGCAGTTTTCTGCCCGACCCGCGCCCCCCCCCCCCCCATGTATATATATATATATATATATAATATGCATATTATAATTTAAAAAAAAACCTCCAATCATCAAAATGACGACGTTGTTTTGATGATGATAATTTTTTTTTTAAAACAATTCATATCAAAATGATGGTGTTTTGTCCAAAGATAAAATGACGTCGTTTTCATAAGTTGGTTAACCCTCCCTTCCTGCAACCCCCATTTTTAGAATCTTCTCTCTCTCTCTTTCTCTCTCTAACCCTCGTAGTTGCCGTTCTCTCTCTTGCTCCATAGTCTGTTTGTCGTATGTTGTCAAGCCATTCTCCGTCGTTGTTTGTTCGTTGCACACCTAGTCTGTCGTCGAAGGTAAGTTCCCATTGCAGATTCGCATGCTGATTATTTTTTATTTTTTGTTGAGTTATGGAGGATGAGATTAAATTGAGGAGTTGGAGGATGAAATTTTGAATTGTGTGCTATAAGGGATTGAATTGTGCATGTGTTTTGATATTTATAATTTTTAAATTGTGAATTTGTCTCGTTTATTTTCGCAGATGGGATGAGATGAGTTGAGATTAAAGTTGAAGAAAATATTATTAGAAAATATTTTTTTAATATTATTTTTATTTTGAGATTTGAAAAAATTGAATTGTTTATTTTATTTTGTATTGAAATTTGAAAAAGTTGTAATGATTAGATGAGATAAGATGAAATAAGATGTATTCTGAAAACAAATGAGGTAGGGTTTCAAATTTGTCCAACTTTGAAGCACCCAAAGAACCTTCTCTGCTTCAAAAGGTTTCTCCAACCACACAGAGCTAGCTTGATCAAGATTCTCTAAAGGCATACCATCCAATTTGGGCCTCCACAGGAATTCTTCAGCAAGTAAATCTTCATAGTAAGTAACAATATGGTTCTTAATAACATCGTGATCAGAATATACTTGTCCCTCAACTTAAAGCACATCAATAGCATTATTCCTATGGTGAGAATTAGCCAATTGATAGAAAAATTTTGTACAAGAGTCCTTCCCTTCAACCAAAGGGCTCTTGACTTTTGTCTCCATGAAATTTTCTCCATTAGTAACACTTTCTCTAACTCCAAAGTGGTAGCTAGTTTCCTGCAAGAGTTTTCTTCGGAAAGAGGAGCACTCACCTCCCCTTCCTCCAAAAGCTTTTAAATCCTCCATAAGAGACTTATTATTATTATTATTAGTATGTCCGAAGACTTCAGCATTCCACCTCTTCAAATCCCCCTTCAATGCTTTCAATTTCCCAGCTAATATAATGCTGGGTGAGCCCTCAAAAGAGTACAAGGTCCACCATGACCTCACTTTATCCACAAAATCTTAACTTTCAGCTACATATTTTCAAACTTAAAGTAGCGTTTACCTTCTTGAATACCTCCATAATCTAGTACAATGGGGAAATGGTTTGAGCAAACTTTATCCATCCGCTTCAGTAACTTTGTAGAGTAATGTGCCTCCTATGAAGAAGACTAAAAATTTGTCTAAACGAGACCAAACCCGATTATTAGACCAAGTGTGCACACTATCAACAAGTGGTAAGTCCACTAGATCTATATCAAAGATAAATTCAAAAAATTCATTTAGTGCCTGGCTAAGCCAGACTTCTCCTGATCTTTCACTAGGAAATCTAGTGACATTAAAACTACCACCAATGCAACATGGTAAGTTCCACCAGCAGTCCAAACCCACTAACTCCTCCCATAAGACCTTCTTATGTGTGTCCATGTTTGGCCCATACAAACCAACAAAAGACGTCCTCCACGTTTCCAAATGTACACGCTACCATGTAATTTTCAACACACTCCTCAATAGACTCAACTACCCTTGAGTCCCACATAATAAGGATGCCCCCGTATGCTCCCATTGAGTCAAGAAACACCTATCTCACAAATGGACAACCCCAAATGCTAATGATAAAGCTATGATCAATGAATTCCATATTCGTTTCCTGCAAACAAACAATATCCAGCTTCCATTGACGTAAGAGACTTTTCACCCCCAACCACTTGTTGGGATCATTAAGACCCTTAATATTCCAAGAGAGAATTCTAGGCTTCATAGGAAACAACAGCCTTGCCCTTGGATCTTCCTTTGCTAGTGCTCCCCTCCCTTCCCGTCTTAATTGATAGAGTAAGAAGAAGTTTCAATTCCCTCATTTTCCTAGAAGTAGATTTAGGGGATTGGATCTGCCCCTCCTCAATGGCGATAAGCAATGCCCTGAATTGCTCCTCAAACCCATCACAAGAGATCCCCACGCACTCTTGGATATCATTCACTTTAAAAACCACCCAGTTCGATGGTGAACCTCCTAGTGTAATTAGGGGAGATAATGTGCATAATGGCTTTGGGTCCACCTCAACCTCCCTGTGTATCAATTGTAGCATGTACTTTGTGTTAATTGCCCCCTCAACCGTCTCTTGGACTGGTTCGAATTGCCTAGAAGCCCTCATTGAAGAAAAGAACATCTAAGTCTCCTCCCTACTATCCACGACTCCACCAGCATTGTCTCTGTGTGTTGAGACTGTCCAGAGGCCCTCGTCGGAGAAGAGGGCACTTGAGCCTCCTCCTTGTTGTCCATTAGTGTTGTTTGTGTGGGTTGTGTCTGAAATCCCATGTCTGTCAATGAGGTAGCGTTGAGATCCCCTTCTAGATCAACTGTCGGTAGCTCCTCGATCACCTTCTGAGCCACCGTTGATGAGTTGAGTGGTCTCGATGGGTTGAGTGTCTCTTGATCTATGGTCCTTGACACCTCAGCTGCGTCAACTCCGTCACGCAGAACCACCATCACCGTTGAAGAACTACTTCGATGGGTGTCATGCTAGTCCGATAGATACCCCAACACATTCTTCGACGAGGTTGGTTGATTCTCACAGGTAGAGGTCCTTGCCTCTCTACCCACCCTAACCCTCCATACAGGCTAGGCTCTGGCCCTACCCTTTTCCTTATTTTTCACCCCCTCCGTGTGGCCCATTGAATTTGGGTCTAGCCTAGCCTTCTGTTGGTTTAGCTCTAGCCTCATTCCACTCAGATTAACTTGGTTTGGACCCAGGTTGATTTTTTTAGAGCCTAGCCCATCCTCATTTCCCATACCCCTTTCGTTGCCCAAACCCATCTTATTAGGCCCATTACGCCCTTCCTCAACGCATCATATTAAAACTACTACCTTCTCCTACAAATCCAACAACTACAATTGCATTACCAGTAATGTACTGTGCACGTCTTCCTTTACCAAACCCATGACAGGCTTGCCACCTCCACCTTTCCACTGTGCACCTGCTTTCCCAGAGATGAGTGGAGCCTTGCCACCCCTGTCAACACAATCTATTGCACCAGCTCCATGGTTTGGAACCTTCTGCTACACTAGAGCCTCTCTATAAGACTTGCTTTGTGGGTGGTGGTTCACCTCCACCATTAGCCTCCGCGATACGATACCTTTGCCGAGAAGTTCTTGTCCTTCCTCCATAATAGCCTCCTACAATGCCTCCGTCATTTTCCTCTAGCCCTTACCTCCCAACTCTTCAAGTATGAAGATGAAGCTTCGTCGGCCACCACCACCATACTCCACCAGGGCCATGTAACGGCCATGAACATTTGAACACCTTTGCAGAATGAAGCTTATTAAACCCTCCTTTGTTTTTGAGTAAAATTTCTTCTTTTCACCCTTCAGGCAATCCTCCAATGATTTTGCAAACCACTACACTATGGGGATTCCTAAACTCATCTCCTTAACCATCCTCCTACTCCTCTCAGTAATGAACAAAAACTTCCCTTCCCTTCCCTTGACGGTGTAAACTCCTTGGATTCTCTCTCTAAATGTTTCGGGAACCCCAAAATCCCCCTAAAGTCACTTAACATTGCTCAAGCTCAACAATGATCTCACCATAGGAACCCGGGATACAATAAGTTGTACGGAGAGAAAACAACCACATGCATAACAGTGAGTGTATTGGGTTAACCATTAAATTTTAGATCCTAATAAACTCTTCTTATACATGTTGTTAGCTTATGTTCTCAGTGACTACTATGAATCCAAAAGGTTCGCAATAAGCCCCACTGGAGGCCGAAGTTGAAGTTTCTCAAATCTAGAACTTCTGCATTTCAAACTGTTAAACGAGGCAAAACTCGAACTGAGGTAAAGAATAAACATGAAACTCTCAGAAACAGTTTGGTTAGTAAACTCACCTAAAATTTGGAGAACTAGTATTCTCTCATTTACTATCTTCACCTGTCCAATCCTTTCTGCACCACCATTTCTTCAAAGACTCTTCTTTGGGCACTTTTCGTATGGCTTCTGCCATTCATCTATGGGACTTTCACCCAACAAACTGCTTTCTCTTTGCAAGTTTGGCGACCACACTATTATACCATAAATTCTCACCCCCACCATATTGGACATAATTCAGTATGATTTTAACAAAATATTTTCTTCTGTAGCTTGTACCTGTGGCTCCACTAACAAGATTATTGAATCTAGCAGCTCCAGCCTAGGCCTTGTCGCTATATAGGCTGATGATAATGCGGGTGGATGTGCCAAGTGGGTCGGGTACGGGGCCCGCCCAACACCCTTACTACCAACAACAAGCTCTCTCCTTGAGAATTTGCAACATTGTTTCAAAAGAGAAAAGATGTGAGAGTTACGTTTTTAACTTGTGGAGGCGGTGATAAATGGCATCATAGGTGAGGGAGTCTTTCTTTTAGGTTTGTATCTTCACTACAACTGGACTGTTTTGTTGGTGTTCAGAGCCTATCTCTCTCTCTTTTATATTCAATGAAAAGTTTTCGTAGATTAGAAAGGTATAAAGCCAATCAAAATACTCATGAACGTGTAAAATTTTATGGCAGCTCATACACACCATCAGTTTAGACAGACATTAAGTGGGGCATCCTTTGATTTGGAAAGGAGTCCCTACTGTGCAGCTCAAGAATTGTGTGATTAAGAAAATTTTAATGGGATTGACCAAATAAACCAAACAAACAAACAAAAACAAAGACATTCATCGTAACATCCTGCACGATCTGTGAACTTCTATTTTTCCAAGAACCTAAATGTAAAGGCCAACATCAAACCAACATTCAAGTTTTGTTTGCATGAATGTCTTTTTTATGTGCATTCCCTACAAAGAGTGGTGGTGATTCAGCTTCAACTTCATGTCAACATGGTTCTACATCCACCCTTACAATTCGAAAATGAAGATTACAAAACTAATTCCCAATACTGCCTCCCAAAACAGACGTGGTATTGGGTGAGGGCATAAGGCCAGATAGAGCAGTACAGCAATAAAGGGGATTCTACAAGTTTTCTGCCTCCATCCGCTCGTAACCATTTCCAATTGCGATGGTTTCTAGTAATAGCCAACACTTTTCAATTCCGACTGTGAAGGTTTCTGTGCATCACCACCATTACCTACAAATACAACGCGACCTGCAAAATCCACAAATTAAGCATCCATCATATATAATGGAGAAACTTCTTTTTTGTTTTTTCATCTTTTGGCAGAAGTTTCTACCATCTACTAGACTTGTATGAATGTTTGGTGAAAAATACAAAAGCTGGTAGGCAATGGTGGTCTCTAGGAAGTCAAATCCAGGCAAAACTGTGCATTATGACTTCTGCATGGGTGAGCACTAGGATATTGCATGTTTTTCAGCATGTCAATCATATTTGTGCATGAAATAGAAAAGAATATGTTCTAGGGAATGTTAATTGCTGGTGAGCAGAATTAAAATTCATCATTTTCACTCGCATCCAAGCTAGTTACACACCTCAGAAAATATTTTCTTTTTTAGACAAGTACACATCTGGAAATCTGGAAATTTGGCTGTGTTTGGATGCTGAAGTGATCTCAGATGATCTGAGTTTATCTGTGAATAGTAGCATTTGTGGATCCCATTAAGATGTGTTTGAATGTAAATAGGTCGAGATATGTGTTTGAATGTATGAAGTAGGTTGAGATGGGTTTAACTTTTTGATGGGAAGTTGAAGAAGTAGTGGGCCCCATCAATGATTGGTTTGAGATGGGTTGAGATCACTTTACCTAAGCATAGCAAGGTTTCCAAACCTCCATAAAGGACAAAGGAGCATTTACCACTTCGAAGAGTTAAAACAAATAATACTAATGTAGAAGGGTATTTGAGGTTAGTCATGATCCAAATAATACTAGTGGCACTCTCATGGGCCTCAATATCTCTCCAAGGGACCAAAAGGCTTAACACTATGAGATAGCTCATTGACTTTTGACGATCAAAAACCAGAGAATTGGGTTTGTAGAGAGGGGGGCATGTCCTCTACAATAAAAAATATGCATTTGATTGATCTTGCACTAAGCACAATTGTCTTTAAACCAAAATTACTATATAATATGAAAAAAAAACATATATTATGCATCTCATGTCACGCTGCATAATGTACTCTGTATCCTGTATCCTTGAGCAGATTCAATAAAGTGAATAAAGTAATGTATATACCATTTCGACGAATGGCAATCTCTCTTATACGTCGAACAAAACCTGTTGTTGGATCAGTGAAGATTTTGGTCTCCAGATTCCCCTCCAAATACAGAATCGTACTGCAATAAATAAAATATCAATATTACTGCAATCAGAAATAGAAATGATTTGAAATAAAGTCACGGGTAAACAAAAGAACAAGATTAGGGGCAGCAGGTCATGCATAAGACCATGATAAAAGATACCCCGATACAAGCAGATTATGAATAGTTTTGAACAAAGTGAATTTAATTAGACACCATCATGGAAACTATAACGAGCAAATCAAGCAAAGTGTTACCAACATACTTTGGTTAAGTGCTCCACACATAGTGATCCAAAACAAGAAGCAAAACTGCCTTGCATCAATGGAGGTCAAGTACAACAGGCCTTGGAAGCAGAAAAAAATATTGGACAGGCAACAGTAGTAGATTGCCTATCAGCTCTGGAAAACCTCAAATCATCAACCAAAGGAGAACAACCAAGACCTCGTTGGTTAAGTAAAGGGGTACGCCAGTGAATATTTGGTTTACCAAACTATTATCTTTGGCAAATTCAGCTATTATGGTTTTGTGAGTTACCAGTAAAATTTTTTGAATTTATCGACATGGCAGTAAAGAGGTAATTAATTGTATGAACAGAAACATCAAGATTCAGTTGTTAAATCTTTTCCGTCTACAATGGTGGGTCAGAATCCAAAATCATAGACTGCTGTGACGGTTGTACCCTTTAAGTACAATTACTACACTTGAAATCCATAGACAGAGCTAAAAAACACTCAAATATCCTTCTTTACAACAACTCAAACTCAATTCCCCTTCAAGACCAACCCAAAATTCAAGCTGCTCCTGAATAATGAAAATGCCTTAACATAATGTGGAATGAAACACATAATTTCTTCGGCATCGCCTAACTACCACTAATTTTTTGTTTGGTTAGGAAAAATGAGCAATTTAAAAAGTCA
The DNA here is from genome assembly GCA_029856935.1 of Cyclocarya paliurus. Lineage (NCBI taxonomy): Eukaryota > Viridiplantae > Streptophyta > Magnoliopsida > Fagales > Juglandaceae > Cyclocarya > Cyclocarya paliurus. The sequence continues at coordinate 28,230,140 of CM056947.1, forward strand.
GAAGGCAATTCATAGATGTTATGCAAATGATGCCATATCAACCAACCATAAATGGCTCAATCTTTAATACAAAGCAATCTCCAAGAATGACTGTCTTGAAAACTCCTTTATTGGCCATAACTTATTGAATCTTTTATTAAAAATGAAAAGGGCCAGTACACTATTGGTTCCAATGCAATATTGGCCATAAGTTTTAGTAACGATGAAAGGGTTGCGGCATACTATCAAGTTCGTTACATGCTTTTATTTATAATTTCGAATGCCTCCAACACTAGAGAGATTACATTTAAATTTCAGAATTCCAATATCTCATACTTCCCACAAATATAATAGAAAATAAAATCAGCTAGTCAGCACGCTGGTATAGGAAATCATATTATGAGCCACTACAAACACCCGATGTACAAAGCCTTCCTACCAAAAGAACCATCATGTAGAACAAAGAGATTGCTTAAAAACTTGTGTACAGCATAAACTAATAATTAAGAAAAAATGGGTTGACCAAAAAGCTCACCCAGGCACAACATGCTTCATGACAACTCCGCCCAACTTCTCAGGATAAACTGAAACCCGATGCCACTGAACTGCGCACCGATTGGCGTACTCCCTGGGATCCTCATTATCCAACGGCCTCCGATTGTTGCGAATCCCACCCGTCCCCACCGATAACAGCGTCACCGTCATCCCACTTCTCAGCTTTTTCTGGAACGGACTCTGACCCACTTGCCCCACCACTATCGCCTACAGAAATCCCCCAAACACAATCAATCCCAATCCCATCAATCAAACAAATACCAAAAATTTACAGCGAAGGAAGAGGAGGGGCGGGGGGAGGAGGAAAAATTTTGTGAAACGGCGTGAGCGAATGTACCTTATAGATGCCGACGTCGAGGCCGTTCTCAAGGGGTCGGTCATAGACCATGCGTTGTTTTGGGTCGGATTCTTGGGATGGGGAAGATTGCTGCGGTAATGGGGGCACTGAGTCTGGTTCCGACTCGGAGGCGGCTTCGTCGGAGGATAGGTGACCGGTTCCGGTAGTGCACATGGACTTAGCGGAGAGGTAATGGGAAGAAGGCCTAGAGTTTGAGAACAGAGAGCGCCATAACCGTCGTGAGAGCGTACCCATGGAGTTCGCCATTTCTTTCTGAAAAACTTTTGAGCTTAAACCCTAGTCGAAGTTGGGCTTTGAGGCTTTGAGCCTAAGGACAATGCCACTCTCCCTCCCCTTTATTTTTTTTTAGCGAAAAAAACAAAAAAGATAAAATAAAGAGGATAACTTTAGACCGGTCGGTCTAATAATCCTTAAATATTTATAAGTAGACTCTTCATTCTCCATTCTAATTTGGGAGCTGTTATAGAAACAAAAGAATCTTATAAAAAAAATCTCACATACTGATTTGGCATACTCAAAGTGTGCCACATATCTCACTTTTTTTTTTCTTTTCCTTTTTTCCTATACCATGAGTGTGCCCCTTCCCCGTGCGTCTCCGCCGCCTATCTCTACGCCGCCACAGTGGTCGGGGACCACCTCAAAGCCAGCAAAAACCGTTGTTGGTCACAGCGGCACCGTCTCCCATTCACGGCAGCACCTCTCTTGTTGTCTCCCCTCCCCTCCCCTCCTCCCCCATTTCCATCTTTGTCTCCGCCTGCTTCAACCCTCCCCGTGTCGCCATGGTGGTCGAGGACCACCTTAGGGTCGGCAGAATCAATCCAAGCGGCACTGTCCAGCTAGGGGATGAGAGCTCTCGTGCACGGCAAGCTAGAGAGGGGAAGGGGGAGGAGGGGAGGAGAGACGCACGAGAGGGAGGAGGAAAAAAGAAAGGAAAAAAAAAAGAGGAGAAAAAAAATGGAGACATAGCACACTCATACAGTATGTCACGTCAGTGTGTGAGATTCTTTTGTGTCTAAAATGTTTTCCTTCTAATTTTGATGCGCTGCACCCCACATGAAAACTTGCATCCATGAAATCCATCCTCTCCTAACTCCCCCCTCCCCCTTCTCCCCCTGCCTTATCTTGTCGCAACAAAACCCACCCACTCTCCCCCGTCTCATCCTCTCGCATGAATGTCGCCGCCACCGCCACCTACCCTATGTCAAAACCCATGGAACCCGCCGAAATCCTCTCCCCCCCTCCTCCCTTTTCCCCATCTCCCATCCTCTCGCATGGAATAAGGTTTGTAGACGTCGAGAAAGGCTAAGGCCATGGCGGGTCAGGCATTGATGAGGGACAAGGGCCAATAATTTCATAGATCTCGAATTGCTGCAGCCATTTTGACTGGAGTTCTTCTCGGGTGCATCTTTGCCTTCTTTTTACCTGACGGACTCTTTAGCTCTACTTCGCCATTACAAAATCGCTGAATCGGCAAATCGGGTCTCCAGGCTCTGATCTTCGTGCTTTAATATCTCAGTTAGAGCATAATTCAAAATTTTATTTTTAAGTGGTTCTCATGTAGCTTTCATTTTTCCAGTTTTTGTTTCTTCCTTTTCCAGTTAAATTCTCTAAGTTGGAGGAGTTGGCCTTCTTTCGTACCATGGGGTTTCTTAAAAGAGAAATTCTATAAAGTACGCCGGTCATTAAACACGAATTGCACACCCTCCACTTCATCATATATGAAATGTCTATTCTACCATTATTTAGATTGAATCCTTTGCTTTCCTTCCATCTTTCTGATTCTTCCTTTCTTTCTCCTCGATAGAGAGCATATGATAGATTTTTTTTTTCTCCAAGGAGTTACATTGCTTCATGTGAGTGTTTGAAAGTTTCTTTCCCGATTGATGAAAATTCTAGGGCTTTCTATAAAATATTTGTCCGAAGAGATTTGACTGAAGGCTCCAAGAAAATTTTTCAAGGCTAGTTTCGAGGCTGATAAAAACTAATTTCTTAAACCTTTTTATCGATAAAAGCCATAAGTAAACTGATGCTTCAAAGCTCATCTCAGACCCCTGTTAGTTTTGCAAAATTACTAAAAGTAATCTGAAAAACACTATCCTCAAAAATAGCACAATCACATTTTTAGGTTTAACCTACCAAATCTACCAAAGCCTGGCAATACAATAACTTTAGGTGCATTTAGGAGATGTTTGTTTTCAAAACTCTCCTCAACCCATCTCAATTTATCTCATTTTCATCGTTATAATTTTTTTAAATTCTTACATAAAATATAATAATATATATTTTTTTCAAGTTTCAAAAGAATCTTTCCAAATTTCCACACTAAAATATAATAAACAATTTAACTTTTTCAAATTCTAAAAAAATCTTCTTAAATTTCTACACAAAAAATAATAAACAATCAACTTTTTCAAATCTTAAAATAATAATAATATTAAAAAATAATATTCATAAAATATCTTATTTTACTATTCACAAACCATCTCAACTCATCTCAACTCTCTTCCCAATTCAAACAACCCCTTAATCATTCTTTCGCTACTTGATGAACACAATGCACGCTCAATCAATTCTAAAAACAAATTCCAGTTCAATACAAATTAAAACCAATCTCTTTGAATAATTCTAAGTCAGTGGTGATCTCCACTAGGCACTTTCTTTTGGGCAATGGGAGAATCAATAGTGCTTACAAATTTCTGAATGTTCCCAACTTTCACCTCAATTTGGGCGATGGGCTTCAGTACTGTGGGAGGAGTGCAACGCAAATGAAGACGGACTGTGCGGGAGGGAGGGCGAATGATTTTACTTTTTTTGTTTTTGTTTTGTTTTATAATTTTATTTTATTTTTCTTTTACTTAACTTACCCACGTGTTCATTTCGTGTATTTCGTGCACTGGCTTCCCTGTAGCATAACTCTTCTTAAAATGGTTTGATTTTTCATAGTATGAAAAATCTCATGCATACGGACGGGATTTTCCTGGATGCTACAAGTGAGATTACCTAAACTATTAAAATTGAATGAACAGATCAAGTTTATCAACAGAAAGAAGTGAGTTTTAGGTTGACTTCTGTTTGCGTGTCTGGATCGAACCAGTGTGGCTTGCAAATTATCACCAGGCAAGACGCCCATGGTGTTCGAAACGGGGAGATGGGCGACAGGATATGGGTGACTCCAGATGGGAGATGGGCGATAGGAAAAAAAACCATGGGGAGATGGGCGATGAGGAGATGGGTTCACTTTGTCCAAACTAGCGTTGGGTTCGCTGTGACGATGAGGAGAAGATGATGTTCGAAAGCTTGCATTCGGGCTCGAAAACAATTTATGAAGGGGTGAGGAAAAGATTTAAGAGGAAATTCAGTGTGATAAGCTTATTGTAGTTTTCTGGAATTGCTGATATGGCGCACATATTGTCTTTGTCATTCGATAAAAGCTCTCCCAGATCTGAGTCAAAATAATAAGAAATTATTATTATTATTATTAATTTTTTTTAGAATGAATTAATTTTATATATTTTGCAATTAATAATATATATTTGGCATTAATAATAAAAAAATATAAATTTTTTTATATATTACACTACAAATATAATAAAATGATTAAAAAATATATTATAATAATAAAATGAAGGTGAAGGTGAAAGTTCCATTGTTTTACTGAGGGAGGGAGAAGAGAAAATGGTTGTGAGAGAGAGAGGGAGGAGAGAGAAAATTAATAAAATAGCATTTGAAGAGTGTTTAGTGCATCTTCAAAGATATATTGACACTGTTCGTAATTATGGAAATATTTTCATATGCATATTCTAATATAGTCAATTTAATGGTCTAGTTATGCAAATATGTGTTAGCATTTGCATATAGATAAATTAATGCCAATGCTCTTAGCATGACAAATGTGATCAAAGTGTACCCAATTTTTTGTTTCTTTCGCTTTTTGGATTTTATATAAATAAGAAAAATCATGGAAAAAATTTTCCCTACTTTCCGGTCACTTTTGGCATGCTAAGCAGAGTATAATGGGTTTGGTTTGGTCTAATTTTGGACATATTTTAGAACCAAACCAGTATATACTGATTTTGAGATTTGAAGAATCGATACCACACTGGTTACATTCTTAAACCGGTACTTCTGATTTTACCAGTTCTGGTCCGGTTTTTTCAGTATATTATATATATATATATAATATGTAACATTATATATATATATATATATATATTATAGTATATAATAGTGATAATATATTGTAGTAATTTATAATTGTATTATAAACTATAATGATAATATATAGTTATTTATATAGGATTTTAAATTTTAATGTTATATTAATTAGTAATTTATCATATAATACAAAATTATTTTATATATAATTATATATAAAAATTATATATAATATAAAAAATCATATAAAAAATATTTTATACAATATAAAAAATTAAAATATATATATGAACCGCTCTGATCCGATTTGATCCAGTGTTAGAAAAAGAAAACCGAAACAGAACTGATTTCGATCGGTGTTGAGAAAAATGGAACCGATACCAGACCATACCAAACCCACCAATATGGTCCAATCTGGTTTGGTTTACCGATTCACCGATTTTTTTTACCCTTAATGCTAAGTAACATTTCCCTATATTCTAATACTCTATTCATAAAAATTTCTTTCTATACTATAAAAATTCCCAATATCCAAACATCTCTTAAAGCCCTATCTTTGATAACATGATGAGATTCCAAGTTATTATTTTTATTCGGGAAATGATTCATCTATAAAGAGATCCTATAAAAGTTAATTATCACACTAATGTGGATTGATATGGAATGTCATATTATAAAATTAATTTTTTATTGTAAAATATATTTAACATATCATATAAAGACACTTCAATTTGTGAATTTATTTTTATAAAATATTTTTATAAACTTAGCACTTCTGTTTTTATTAATTGAATTATAGATCTATTAGGCTTTGTATTTTAATGGTTAGGAATGGTATACACCAAGAGCAATGGAGAAATTGTGCGCCAAAGCACAAAGTCAAGTAGCGCACATCAATCTCATATTGCAACTTCCTCCTTCAGTTCGAGTTGAAATGGTGATTTTTTTTTTGAAGGACTTGACTGTAGTCTCTAGTTAATTTTTCTTTTTTATTAACGAAATCAAAATAATCTTTGGACTAATTAGAACATCTACTCAATTGACTACAGTCCATTACCATACTATATGCATGGCAAATACTTGGCCCCTCAGCTCCTCCAAGCCAAAATAAGAGGCACTCATAATTTAAGATAATCAGGGAATATCATGAGATCATTATCCTTTAAGAGATTATCGAAGTGTTTGAATAAAAAAATTGTGGAAAAGTCTCAATCTTCAAGAGACCCTTATTTCGTCCTTCTATTCGATCAAAATCAGCGTTCCCCGTAATATATTATCACAAACTAATCGAATAATGAGGAAGATGAATATTATTGTTGGGCTAAATAATGAGAACCTGATGATTGGGCCTCAACAAGGAAAATGGACTCACTGAAGGTCGGCTCATTAAAAAAGAACAGTTTATTAGTTGAACCATTCAAAGATTTGCAAGAAAATATCTCGATAGTAAAGTAGGATATGGGCTCCAGTTTACAATGAATCACTCACAAGTACTACTCAACTTCCCAACCACGAGTGTGTGAAGTTGCTCAACTCTCTATAAATATTACGGTATATGTTAGGATTAATTGAATATTTAGAGATGACTTTGAAATAGATTAGCGGAAGTAAAAAGCAAAATACCAATATTTAAGTGGTTCAACTTGAACAGTAGCTTATGTCCATTGACTAATTCGATCATAAGGAATTCACTATTACAAAGATGGACAAGAGAGTAATCACATCACTCATCAATCTCAAAAGCTCCAATACACCCAATGAACTCTCAAATCTCACAAAATGAGTTCTCTTTCTTTATGGCCCCTACTCACACTTTTTCTCATTACAAAAAGATGTTTATACATAAAACGGTGCATGAACTAGGTTTCTGAACAGTTGCTCAAGTGGACTGTTGAGCGGATGTCGAACGAATAATCTGTCTAACTAAGATCGAGTCAGAGTCAAGTCACAATCAAGCCAAGTCTATGGAATGACGTTTTTAATAGAAAAATCAAGCTATCATTCCTATATATCTCCACTTTGACTTGAATTCCGTTAAGCCTGAATAAAATGAATTTCACCAAATCGAATTTATCATTCGACAACAAAGACATCAAATATGCCCACCAAAGATCACTCCCCATAAATTCCAAACAGGACGCACAACACCTATCTCTTGAAAAACCCATTTCCACCCAAAATTCTTCATCTCCATAGACAATTTAACAAAATCACAAGTTTGGTTCTAATGAAGAGATTCAACTTCTTCACACAAAAGTAACACATCACTATACAAACTGCTTACTCGAACAATAGCTTCTGAATACAAGCGCACGGAAGGCTAATAACCAATATTCTTTGCCAAAGTAAGTACATCACAAAGTCTATATGAGCATATCCCGAAAGTGGCCAAACTGCCTCATTTATCAATCAAACGAAACTGTAGACTTGTTCTTATTGTGCACCAATGTCAAAATCAAAATCTTGCTCCTTTCCAATAGCATGATCTAGAGTGCCACCTGTACTTCTTTTGTGAACCTCTCCCAGCAACTCCACCTTCTTGTCATAACCCTTCTCTCACCTTCTATGGAAACAACAACTCAAAAGCTGTGGAATGAGAAAGGTTCACCCAATAGTAACCTGTGTTGACCACTTCACCCAATCTTTAGACAAGCCAGCATTCCAAGAAGCATACTACGGGCTCTCATACAAGAGTTTGATTCATTTCTGTTCAGCTACCTCATTTTTGTGGAGTAGACCAAACTGTACGGTATCTCAAATCACACTACCTTCTTACCTGTCAGATTCTCAAAGCCTTCCCTAGTGATTGAACTCATCAAACACATCACTCACTGCTTAAGAAAAATAAGTCCAATCTTTTCTCAAAATAGTTACCAAACAACATGAGTAAGAATGGGGAATCACCTTGCACAAGATGTACCCCAAATATTAGAACAAATAAACTGCAGTAAACTTGATTTTGCACTGCTTCACAAATATACAATGCTAACACAAAAATAAAAAATAAAAAAAATCAAGCTTCCTTATCTTCTAATTACACAAAAACAAAAAGCTACCTACTCAAATGACCATGCTTGTTCACCCATATGTGCCAATCACATGTAAACGGGTAATACCTAAATCTGGAACGTTTGAAGATAACCTTGCAGCTGCACCAATCACTGTCTCACCAAATATAAAATAAAGACCATCAATCTTATTTCCTTTCATTACAATCGAGAAGCCCTTGTAGACTCGAATGACTCCACTTTCAGCTGTATACTAATAACCAAAGGAGTCAAAATTGTCCAAAGATATAAGATTTTTCTTTCAAGATGAAATATGCCGAACATTATACAAAGTTCTAACGGTTCCATTATTCATATTAATCTTGATTGAACCAATTCCAACAATCTCACAAGTCATATCATTCTCAACCAAAACGAAATCACTGTTGATTGATTCATAGGTAGTGAACTAATCTTTCCTGGGATACATATGGAACGTACAAGCTGAGTCCATTACCCACTTGTCACTAAAATAACTGTTAGAGCCGCTGACTACTAGGACAACATCAGAGTTGTTAGTATTTTCAACAGCACTAACAGAATTAAAGGAACTTGTACCTTCCTCCTTGTTCTTCAATCTAGGACACTCATTCTTATAACGACCAAATTAGTAACATTTAACATTTTTCTTATTAAATCTAGAGCTACCACTGGCATTACTCCCACCCTGATCTGAACCTTTTCCACTAGATCTATAGCCAGAGGAACATTTCATAAATAAGCTATCAACTTGATTATCCATGCCTTGTACACCCAATTTTGTTCTCAACTCCTTAGAATTCAAAGTACATTTGTAGATTTTACATCCGCCAAGGAGATGGTATCTCTACCATACAACATCAGGTTCAAAAAGTTATCAAACTACATAGACAACGAACACAACAAAATTAAAGCTTGATCTTCCTCGTCAAGTTTAATATCAATGTTCATTAGATCCATAATGATTTTATTAAATTCATCTATATGATCGGATATAGGAGTACCTTCTTTCATTCAGAGAGTACAACCGTTGCTTCAAATAACAATGGTTGGTAAGTGACTTCTTCAAATACAAACTCTCCAATTTCCTACAAAGACTTCTGGCGGTTTCTTCATCGGCCACTTAGCGCAAAACCCATTAGAAAGAGATAACAAAATTGAACTATGCACTTCCTCTTCCTCTTCCTTTGTTGATGTAAAAGTAAAAGGTTCATCTGACACCTTCTCCTCCAAGACTCTCTCCAATCCTTATTGTCGTAACAAGACCCACATCTTGATGCGCCACAAGTTGAAATCGTTTTGACTATCGAACTTCTCTACATCAAATTTCACCAAAGTCATCTCTCAAGAACAAAGATTTTCTACAAAGTTTGTGCTCTAATATCAGTTTGTTAGGATTAAATGAATATCTAGAGACGACTTTGAAATAGATTAGCAGAAGCAAATAACAAGATTCGACAATCACGCAAAGAACACCAAAATTTAAGTGGTTTGGTTTGAACAATAGTTTACCTCCACTAGCGAAGTCAATCTCAAGGAACTCACTATTACAAAGATGGAGTACAAGAGAGCAATCACAAATTACTTCTCAATCCCAAAAGCCTCAATACACCCAATGAGCTCTCAAATCTCACAAAATGAGATCTCTCTCTTTCTGGCCTCTACTCGCACTTTTTCTCTTTATGAAAATATGTTTATATATAAAACGACGCAAGAACTAGGTTTTCTGAACATTCACTCAAGTGGACTATCGACTATCGAGTGGATGTCGAGTAAACAATCTATCTAAAGTTCGCTCGAGCGAACAATCTGTCTAAAGTTTGCTTGAGCTACAGTCCAACCATGGTCGAGCCATAATCAAGTTAAGTTTATGGAATGACGTTTGCAACAGAAAATCAAGTCACCATTCCAACAGTATAGGTAAAAGACGATTCTTTTTTCTAAAAATTATAAAGCTCAGATACCAAAAAAGATCTTTAGTGAATTAACTTAACCATTAAAGTTTCCCTCCGCCTTATAGTGGCCAACCTCGATCGGTTACATTTTTCTTATTTCTTGCCAATCTAATTGAAATTGGAATGAACAATTACTATTCAAGATATTTGGGAATTGGCTGCTGATCGAAACTCATTTTCACTTTTCATTTATCGTTCATGAACAGTAAATGAACAATGACAAATATGTGTCTGTCCGTTTGCTAGCCCATGAAGTTGTGTCCATATCCCAATTATTTTTCTTTTTTTTTCCTTTTTTATCAAAGTGATATTGCCAAAATAGAGAAATAATCATGAAGCATGGACATATATATTCATTCATTTCCAACAATGAATGAATATGTTAAAGATGAGTATAATATGTTCCAAAACAGAGATCATGCAGATGTTGTAAATGCCAATAGGTTCCACTTGTTCATAATTTCTAACTACTTTCACTTGTTTTGTTTGTTAATTTTCATTGGATGCAATTTTAAAAAGTTTGGAAGTTGCAGCGACTAATTATATTCCACAACCACACTGTTGTTCCAAAATCTTCAAATACATGTCTTTTGCTCAGGTGATTGTCTGAGCCTTTTGGTATTGGCTGCTTCCTAGCATGGAGCACATACTTGATTCCCCATATTCGATAATTGATAGAATTTTATTGTGGTAAACACTAGAGCAACCAAACCCACACACAACGATATCGAGACAGATAGTGAAAATATAGGAATCAAGCACAGACACGACACATAGTATTTAACGTAATTCGGCAATGTGCCTATGTCCATAAAGGTGCATGAAATTTTATTCCATAGGAGATTACAATCACACAGTAAGTTACATGAGCACCACTCTACTCATACAATCTTAACTCTCTCTTTCTCTAGGGCTTTTTCTCTCGCACAATATGCTCTCATGCCTCTTGCTTCTCTCTCTGTGTGTGTTCAATTTGACACTTACTGATCAACTGAAATTATCAAGAGAGCAAAACATTACATATATATAGAGAAATAGTGCTAGAAACCCTAATATGGCAAAACTGAGTTCTTTGCTCGAGCATGTGTCGAGCGTAAAGTTTTGAAAATTGTTTCGTTTTGGAATTTTTTGTTTCGAAACAGTAATCAGAACTGTGTAGCTGTATATTTCATACTGAGTTCAATTTCGGTAGTTTCGGCTCATTTTGGTCCATTCCGATCGGATTCTGGCATTCCAGCCATAATGACTATTTCAGTCTAAAATTGAACATACGATGGCTTTTTTGTAATTATGTTGAATCTCATGGCATATCTGTAATTTAACTACTTTTTCTTATTTTCCCTATTTCTTTTTTGATTCTCCCCTCCCCCTTACGAATTCATCTCAATCTCTTACTCTCAACAAGTGAAAAACCCTTCATCGATCTCCATAGTCCACACTCCGATGACGCCACCTCCACAATGCTGCAGCTCCATCGTGTCGCTAGTTACACCGTCGTGAATTGTGAGTCTTGGCCTGTAGCGACTACGCCATCCCATCGTGAATCGTGGATTCATGAGTCTCAACCTATACAACATCGCAGCTCCTGTTGCTCTGTCGTGAATCGTGGATTCGTGAGTCTCCGCAGCTTGTGTCTAGGCCTCTGCCGTTCCTCTTTCATAGCCTGTAGATCCCCTTTAACATCATTGACGGTATTAGAATATTAGCTATAGATCTACACCTTTTTTGTTCTGTGTATTGAGAATTTCAGATTGATGTGCATATATATAATAGATCTGCTTTTGACTAAATCATAAGATAGTAATTTCTTCCACAATTATATATAATACTTTTACAAAATATTCTCTGAAATTGCAATATATATAATTTTACAATATATGTTGCTACATGCTCAATCAAACATGGCCTTTGAAGATTTTACAATATATGGAAATAATGGGAGCTAACTGGGCATGCGTGTTGCAAACTTCTAAATGTTTGAAGATTTTTTGGTTTGAGCATTTCTTCTTATATATATAGATGTGACTAAGCCCTAGCCTCCAATTGGTTCAATATATTTTATTAGTAAAGGGAAAGAAAATTTAGAAAAGTGATTCAAAATGTTTGGGCATAAAGCTTCTGTGATTGAAGATTTGGTGTGCTTTTAAGATTTGTAGTGATTTTATTTTGGAATATAATTATTATATATATAATTTACTCATATAATGTCTATTCCGAAACGGTACACCGAAATGTACCGATACCGAAATATTCCGTTCTAGTGCCTCAATCGGAACAGTCACTGGAACGGAATTTAAAACTTTGGTTGAGCACACCTCGAGGGAACAATCAATCGAACATTGTCTCAAGCTATCTGTTGAGCATCACTCGAGCAAATACTAGGTTCAATGCTTCACTCGAGCCCAACATCATGCACACCTCAAACGAATCCATTGTTGAGCACGCCTTGAGTGAATTCACAGGTTGAGCTTCACTCGAGTACAGGTCGAGCGACAACCAAACGAACTTTTTGTCTGCGCCTTTTCTACTCATAAGTTAGGCTCCAAATACAACCCAACAAATTTATTTTTTTAATACTGATTTTTAAAACAAATGGTTTTTTATAGTGAAATAAAGTGACATGATAACTATGAACTATTGAGTGAAACTAAGTTCATGTAGTGTCTTGAGGAATTTTATATATCATTTTATCACACTTAACCTTTACGCTTATATATTCTTAAACATGAGCCCCATTTATTATTAATTTCAGTCGATGTGTTGTGATATTTTTATCCCAATTTCTATTTCTGATTTAGAAGATCAATTTTAAGATTTAAATTTTATAAATTAAATCTTACCATTGAAGTGATGTAGATGATTTGTTATACATAGACTTGAAAACAGAATAAATTCTATTTTTGAATATATATAAAAAAAAAAAAACATGTATAGTTCTTGTATATCGCCATGATCACCTAGTTGGAAAAGACCAATAATTTTTGCTAATGATCTTATCACCATATGCAAGGAATGGAAGACATGCAAAAATTAAGAGCAAGATAAATAAGTCGATCACACTCGTCAAAGAAAATCTAGTGTGGATTTTTCTAGAAATATGTTTAAATCTTCGGCAATGTTTTCAAAATTATCAAGCCATTCATTCAATCGCTGAACAAAACCCACTAATCTAAGAGTTTCTAACCTAATGAGAAGGGCAATTTTGTTTATACTCATGTTAAGAAACTCTCTTTGTTCGTAGAGAATAGATATGGTCTACTTGTGTTAGGTTCACAAGAATTATTAGGGCACAACAATTATATATAATATATGGAGGGGATATGTGGATCCCCCTAGCTGTTCAAACCCACGACTGAGAAATAGGCCCAAAGCTTTAGCCTAGGGCTAAGAGGGCCACGTCTAGAGAGCCCACAAACTTAACCGCGTGACAGATAACTACCATGAGATCAAAATATTGATCCACAAGTGGAAGCAGTAGACTACTTCACAAAGTGGGCGGAAGTAAAAGCCCTAGCCACCATAACAGCTAAAGCCGTAACCAGGTTTTTATGGAAAAGCATCGTGTTCAGATTTGGGATCCCCAATACTAATAATCTCTGACAACGGGAAACAGTTCGATTCTGAGCATTATAGAGCATGGTGCCGGGAACTTGGGATAAAGGTAAGGTACTCATCACTAGGGCACCCTTAGGCAAACGTGCAAGTAGAATCGGCAAACAAATCCCTACTCGAGATCTTGAAAAAGAATCTAGGTAACTAGAAAGAAGAGTGGGAAGAAGAGGTTTCAGGAGTCTTGTGGGCCTACAGAACCTCGGTGAAGACCCCAACAGGGGAGACGCCTTTCACTTTGGCATTCAGAAGTGAAGTAGTCACCCCCACAGAGGTTGACTTACCACACACCGAACCAGCCACTTTAACCAGGCGGAAAATGACCAAGCTCTCAACGAACAACTAGACCTACATGAAGAAGTAAGAGAGGAAGCAAAGGCCCAGAACATCCTTAGCAAGAGAAAGACCGACCAATACATAAACAGACGGGTTAAACCAAAGTCATTCAAGGTTGGCGACCTAGCCTTGAGGGAAGCAGGGGTCACAACCCAGGATGAAGGGAAGCTCAGTCCACATTGGGAAGGGCCCTACGTGGTGGCCGCCAGCAACTGTCTAGGATCATATCGGCTTAAAGATACCCAGGGAAAGAAGTTACAACACCTGTGGAATGCCGAACACATAAAAAGGTTCTACCCTTAGAAAGTTTATTTCCTTATACATTTATTTCAAAGACAATTTTTGTTTTTCGGAATGTATATTTTGATGAAACTCAAGGTAATAAAGGCGGGTAAGTATTTAGCCCATTGCCACCCAAAACGGGTGTGGACGTCAAAAGACCCCAAGACCCTCTCAACAATTAGTTGCCCAAAGTCGAGCTACACACTCGCGGTGCAACCAACAAAGGCGTGAAGGTCAGAAAACCCCACGACCTCCGGATAGGTATCCTCCAGCACGGGTACAAATCATAAGGCAAGCCCAAGAGCGTGAGAGCCAGAAGACCCTACAACTGTTGATTACCCTCTCAACAAGTAGTCATGTATAACAAATAGAAGAACAAACAAACTAAGCTACCAGGATGCAAAAGCAAAAACACATGGAGTAAAAAAGTCACATCTAAGGTAAGTGACCAATTTGTAGGCCAAAAAGTTGTCCACAAACAACAAAGTACTATGCACAAAAAACAAAAGGCCAATTCGAGGGCCCAAAACGAATATTGTTCAGAGATAGCACCAAAGGGTACAAAGAAGCCCAATAGAGGGCGCTAATTAGAAAAAACCCAAAACACATCACAAACTAAAGAAAATTCACTCTGGAGGCATTACGTCTCGATGCATAGCATCTGCATACTAGACCATAGCAACATCCAGTTTGAAGTCCTCCAAGTTTAAGTTCCTTAAAGCAGCCTGAGGGTTAGCCAGCAAATGCGCTTGCAGACGTGCTAATCCCGCCTTGTACCCATATTCGAAGACCCGATCTCCAACGACCTTGGCGGTAGATAAGTGGGGGTGCAGTCGAACAATCTCATTGTTCGCATCTATCAACTAGGATTCCACCCTCCCCTGCGCCTCCTACAACTCTTTCACATGCGTGATCAGTTTGGTCACACTCCCAGTGTCTGGTCTTGGAGGGTGTCTACTTGCTCACGCTCTTTTCTATACTTATCATATTGAGTTTGTGCCTGAATTAAGTCCCCTCGTGGTTTGGATATCTTTGTGTCATTCTCATGACACTCCTTCCAGAATGCCTTTTTTCTTTGGGCCAACTCTTTGGCCACTTTTTCACGCTTCTCTTTGGAGGAACCCAAGGCTGCAACTGCCTCCTTACATCTTATATCGGCATTAACTCGAGATAGCTCGGAGGAGTCCCATGCCCCTTAAGGCGCAACACGTTTGCCTTGGTGGTGGCTTTCTCCATCTCTGCCATATGCAAGGCAAAACTGTCGAGGGCGTGGAGACTCTCGACACAGAGGAGCTCAGAACGTAGGCTGCACGACTCCTCAAGAAAAGAGTCAAGATCGGCCTTTAGGGATCGAACATAACCATCCAACTACTCTAGGCCACATTGCAAATAGTCTCTCTCAGCTTTAAGGCAGTCGTTCTCTTGCTTGGCGAAATAAGAGAACTTTCCTTGCTCACGAACATCCTCCTCTAAGCAGACCTTTTCATCCATGATCCAAGATGCCAAAGCCTCCACATTCTGCACAAACACAAAGGGGTAGCTAAACTCTATACAAGCATAGAGGAAACAAGAGCCCCACACGGAGAAAAAAAAAATAAAAGAGTGGAAAAGAGCCTTACTAGAGATAGCATTCTCTTCAGGCGCTTGACCATCTCCACAACTGCCTCCAATGGGGCGGAGCACAACGAGGGTCAACATCCTCCACCCAACTGGCGTCTCCCATTATATTAGTTTCAGCCCATGCTGGCCACCCCAAACTCAGGCCTAGGGGAATGGCGGCCTCAACCTCGGGCGCAGACTCTTCCCTAGGGAGGCCACCTTCATGCTGGGCGCCAATCTGCTCACCCACTGGCCCATCGCCCTCGCGAGGGGTGCTGCTTCCATCTTAGCCAAATGAAGAAGGATTTGGTGAGGGAATGGACTCCTTTTCTTGATCCGTAGGCGAGGTCTCACCGCCCGAAGTAGTGATGTGAAGAGAGTGCGGGGAAGAGTCCTGCCCCCCACATGGGACAGTACCGCTGCCACAAGCAGTAGCATTAGAAACATCAGGCACCCCTCCCCCGGAGGCACCCAAGGTGAAAGTGGCATATATGTCGCTCAAATCACTCCCACTGCAGGGTGTGAGAACAACCGCAGGAACAACAGGAAATTCAAAAGAAGAGGTGTCCATAGAGTCACCCTTCGAAGGAAGTCCAACGTCGTAAGCGAACGAAAGTTCTTCAATGGCCTGCTTCATCAAGGCACCTAGATCATCAAGACCTAGGCTCACCGCTGGGGAGACCCTAACAGGGGAAGCAACCGATGTGACCTCCCCAAGAATAGTTGCATCTATAGTCACCCCTTGCGCCCCCTCTGTAGGGACGCCTCACTTTTGGCGCCCCAGTTTAGGGGGCACTCCTTTTCGCAGGGGGTGATACCATCTTGAGTTTGGCCCCCCTTACATGGGCACAACTGGGCACCGTTAAAAACCTATCTATACTAGGAGGAGAAAGGAGATCATCCGACCATAGACCATCATGGTTGTGATCCTTAGCCCATTCACGAACAAGTTCAACACGAGAACATTGACTATCAATCAACTCCACCAATAGACTTTTATCCTCGGGGACATGCCCCTAATTGGCAAAAATAGGGTAATCTCTTATGTGCATTTCATCGACGGGAAATTCCAAACCTCTACCAAAGATGAAGAAAACTTACTGGTCTATTGTTTGGCTTTGGAATAACACCCCTCAAAAGCCGCTAGGCGTTGCCCACAGACGCGAAAACTGCAGATATTACCTAGTAGAGACGCCACACTATAAAAGGAAAGAAATTCCTTCGCCGTCAAGTCTGGGTACTTCTCCCCGAAGGGCTCCAACACTCGATGGAAGACCATGCAGGCACACATCAAGATGCACCATGCCTTGCTATGAAGTTGGGCAAGAGCAAGCTTCAAAAAGTATAAAACATCGTGCATTGGGCGAATGAAAGGGAGGCGCAACCCATTGGCTAGGGCACAAACCGTCAGAGCCACTTCTCCACCATAGCCCACTTTGTTGACGCACCCCTCTTCCGAAACAGTCATATCCACTGATTAGGGGATGCGAAAAGACTCCATTAGGTCAACAAGGTCCACCACGTTTAAGACCGAACGCCACAAATACCTGTAAAAAAAAAGTGGAGTTTCTAGCATGGGAGGATTCGCCCTTTCCTTTGGGGGAATCTTTGCAGAACCACAACCGACCATTGTAGGAAAGAAGGTTTCTTGAAGCGAGGTGAAAGAAAAATGAAGGATGGGGAACGAATAGAAAAATGTGAGGAAGACAGAAAGAGGAAGTATAAGCGAAGAGGAAGAAGGAAAGGTGAAAACAAGAGGCACAGGCAGAAGTGAACGTATTGACAAAACTTCGGAAGGTAATCATGAGGGTTCTTAGGAATTCGAAAGGTTGGCTGCACCGATGGTTACTATTTCTTTTGAAAATTATTTAATCGTGGGAACAGTTATGGCTAACGTATGCCACGACCTCCCAAAAAGAAAGAGTATGAGCTCGAGCACACCAACTAGCCTAGACCTTAGCTAGGAGAGGGAATAGTATAGATGTACGCCCATAAACTAGCGGGGTAAGCAATGGGTAAAAAAAAAAAAAGAGATAAAATCAAATCAAAAGTTTAATTTCCCATGTGCCAGTACAAATAAAATTAGTGGGGTAATTGGAGGGGATAAGTGGATCCCCCTAACTGTTCAAGCCCACGACTGAGAAGTAGGCCCAAAGCTTTAGCCTAGGGCTAAGAGGGTCGTGTCTGGAGAGCTCATAGACTTAATCATGGGACAGATAACTACCATGAGATCGGAATATTGATCGATAGGTGGAGGTTGTTATCCTAAGGAAGATAACTCCCATAAAACAGAAGCTATCGTCCCTCCCGATTAGGAAGGGATCATGAAGGATATATATATACGGGAATGGTGGTTAGAGTCAATTACCAACACAACGCGTCTATGTCCTTCTATAAATAACCTACGAGAGGTAACAAACACTTCATCTTCATTTTACATACACTTATTCTCATAATGTTACCGACTTAAGCATCAGAGTCTAAACACGGCAACCAGTGTTGTCCCTTTGTTACTGCAGGGCATCCGTATGGTTGGTGGTGTGAAACACGTTTTTTACAATATACTTACCAAAAAAGTGGGCAATTATAATTCAATGGTCCAATTTAGACAAAATAAAAAAATATTGGTGTTACAATATTTAATATTGCTTGTATAAAGCTTTTGAGTAGTATAAATTTTTGATCGGTATAAAACTACAAGTGTACAGTATCGTAGTTTTATAGTAAAGTGATAAGAAGAGTATCGTCCTCAAGGATTGGTATCTCACTTTGACAAATACTGAAATTATACTAATCTCAATTTTATCTAGAAAAGTTACTAAGATTATTTTTAATTGCAATTTAAAATAAAATCAATGCAAAGAAAATACTCAAGAAAAGAAAATTGTTTGTTCGAAGATCAAATTAAGGGGCAAGAAAGCTTCTAGGAAATTGATTTCATTTAATCCCTCACTATGCTTTACTCATCTAACTAATTGAATTTATTCTATCTATTTGTTAGCAAATCTCCAAACTCATTCAAAAACCTCTTTCGACAGTCAATTGGAAATTATTCTTGTTCATCAATTTACACAAGAGTATGCAAATTTAATAAAGCAAGAAAGCATTAAGATCAACGATTTTAATACTACATAGGTTCATATAAGTCTTTCGATCTCTATATTTGTCTATGCCGAAATATCTAAGATCTATCCTATAATTTCCTATTTCGATAGCAAATCACAAGATTAAAATTATCTAATTAATGGCCAGTTAATTAGAAGCAATAAGTTCAGAATAAATCAGGCAAACATAGAAGAGAATTTCTTCAAGTTAGCATAGAAAATCAAGTATAATTCGGAACTAGATTACATCGTTTTCCTAGAATAAAGAAAATTTAGTTTATACTAAAAATTAAATTCAACATAAATGAATTCACCATAATTTTTTTGAGAAAAATGAGAGGAAATGAACATTGAAAAAAAATACACTCGCAGTCCACAGTGTCGTCCTGATAGTCGCAGCTCCCAGGTTCATGTTGTAGATCTCCGTCTGTGCGTGTGTGAAGCCCAGGTCCTCTCGTCCGCCTGCTGTTATTTTTTTTTCTTCTCTCTGTGTCACGTAGGTGCTTCCTTTTCCGAATTCGAAATTCTAAACTCTTTCTTTTCTTTGAATCTCGTCCGTTTCGTGCATGCCAGCTTGCGTCCAATTCGTTCAAAGTCGAAACAACATGCTTCCCAGATACCCAGTCAACACCTCAGCCCCCTTTTCATCCGTGTCATCCGTGAAGACCAAAAGATTCCAGCCCTTTCGTGCGTGCATGAGAAACCCAAAAGCCAAAGAAAATCCCATCCGTCCGTTCCAGCTTCTTGCGATCATGCATCTTTATCCATTTCGTTCAACACCAACTGGCCCATATCCCACGCATGCATGCTTCTAAAACCTTCAGCTGCTACATATATTATCCTTCCAGCGTCCAAGTCAAAGAAAACATGACTTGCTTTTTTGTATATATATCCGTTCGAGATGATCCAGAAAATAAATCCTGCTGGTGCGTGTCATTCATCTACATAAAACTCTCTTTGAATTTTATTTTTGAAAGTGCCAAACTCTTCATTTAAATGAGAATGAGTCTCTAGATGATGGGCTTGTAAAATTGAGTCTTCATTTTCTTCAAATCTGAAATAAATTTAAATATTGACAATGAAGTCTAAGATCAACAAAAATAAATAAAATTAGACTAAAGTTTAAAGTTAAGAAGTGTTAAAATATAAGAAATTATGAAAGTTATCTAAATTTTATATGAACATTTAGGATAGGTTTGGAGGGTAAGATGAGAATTTTGTATTTTGTTTTAAAGTTTATAATATTATTTTTTAATTTTGAGATTTGAAAAAGTTGAATTGGTATTTGAAAAAGTTGTATTGGGATTTGAAAAATTTATTATATTTTGTATGGAGATTTGAAAAAGGTGTAATGATGGGATGAGATAAGATGAGAATTTTATGTTTTGTTTTATCATCCAAACCTATCCATGTCCTTTTTTTTTTCCGTCCATCATAGATTATCGAATTTGAAAATATGATAAAAGAAAAAAGAAAATGTTATTTATAGTTTATACTTATAATTTTTAATCACATAACAATACATGCTGACATGAAAGTTATTGATATACCAAAAATTATGAAATTGAAATTTAAAATTTGAATTAAAAAAAAATAAAGTGATAAAATGGGGCTTTTACTCAATATATATAATGTTGTGTGTAAAATTTTAAATATATTATAAATAACGTGTCCCACTATCGATCGTGATCGTTAACCAACCTGTAAATCGTTACGTTGGCGGCACGATGTGCCAATGTCACCTCCGATACTTAAGTCAACAATACGTGAGGGATAATAATTCAAAAGAGGTCAATCAAATAATTCGAGGGTTACCTATTACCTTATATATAGGTGTGGAGAATATTGGATGAGCACCATAAATTAATTAATTTTGCATAATGCTTGGTCATTAGAAGGCTTATCCTAGATGTATCAGAATTATCTAATCACTACGTTATTCTTATTCATAATGTGTGGCGTTATCCCCCTAGTAATTAGGGTGGCTAGGGCTTGCGTTAGACCACACGACTCATTTGAATAGTTATTCTTTTTGGATGATGGGCCTTGGGCTCTTAATTTAGACCAAACCAATATTAACACCTCCATATATGTAACATTATTAAAAAAAAAAAAAAAAAATCTCAATACGATACAATAGTGACCATCATATCATCATCTATTATGTCAAAATGATTGTAAAAAGAAACTAATTATAAACTAAAAAGAAACTAATCATAAAATATTTCCTATATTTTGGTCATTTGTTTCTCTGTTTGATCAATGCTCCTAATTTGCCTCCTATTTTAATACAAGTGATTAGCGTGCAAAGAAAGTGTGTTTGCGAGTCATCTGGTCTCTTGGAGCTTTCAGTTCCGGATGTTAGTCCGCTAATTCCCACTCAAAAGGAATTTTGATTTAATGCAATCCTTAATTACAGAAAAAAGAAACTTATAAGAGTTTAACTACAGTGAGGAACAGCTATATTAGTTTTTGGGAAAAAAAGAAGAAGTACTTTTAATTATATTATTCCCCAATTTGAAATAAGATCGGTTAAACATTAAAATTTCAATTCGATCTAGGGAATGTCCAAAATAAATTGAAGCCTAAGACAGAATTTAAAATGTGACATTTTTACTTATAATATAATAAATATAAATTATTATATTAAATATTATTTAAATTATTAAATGAGGCTTCATTTAGTGTTTTAAATAAAGTTTTTTAAATTCTATATTTAATATAATAATTTTAAATGAGGCATCATTTTAATTTTTTTTCTTTTGCCTCAATTTAGCAAAGCTTAAAAAATATTGTTAAAAAATATAAGTTATTTATTATATTAAGTATTATTAGTCGGTCCATGCACAAATTAGAAATCATTTAAAATAAGATTTCATTTAAATTTTATTTCATTTAATGGGTTTTTAATTTTTTTTCTTAAAAAAAAGTATCCCACATTTTTATTTTAAAAAATGCTACTTTGTCCACTCAACTTACCCATTCATTTTGACACCTTATGTATTTTAATTTTTTTCTTTATTTAATAATTAAGGAAGTCATTATTAGTTTATTGATATTTTTTTTATATTTTTTTAAAAATGTTTTAAAATGATAAAGAAATAAAAATATATATAAAATATTTTTAGCCTAGTGGTAAGCTTGAGCGATGCACTCTGAGTGGCAAAGTAACACCGCTCTTTTATTTTAGGGTGCCTTGCAAAAGGTCGGGCTTAAGCACTCACCTAAATGGTTTTATCTTTGAGTCGGCCCTAATTCAACCAATTTCATTTTTCATCGTATTCATCATAAATTTATTTTTAATCAATATCTAGCATTAATCTGAAAAACATAAAACTAAATATTTCTGTATTTTAATAAAGTCCTTTTTTTAATATTAATTTCTTCTTTTGCCGACAAATTAAACTCATGAAAGCTTGCATACTTTGACGGGGAATGGAATTTTGGGTAAGAGAAATGTTTTGGTCATAAATAAATTTTATAAAAATAAATTCACAAACTTATAGGATTTGATGTGGTACGTTAAATTGTAATATTACTGTTCAAGAAGAGTTTCACAGCTTCTCACATACGATCATCTGCAACTAAAGAGGTGTGTGGCTTGGGAGTTCGGGAGAACACCTCTAATGGCCAAGTAAGTAATAATAATAAAGAATCTCTCTCTAAACAAACAATCAGATAGATTCTATTGTCATACTTGGATGGTATAAATAGAGCCCACGATGTTTCTGTTGCTAATCGAGAACTATCTCATATGTTATTCAAAATTCAAATCTCGGGATGTTGGGGGCTTAGCCTATTCCAAATAAACCGATGGCTTCTCTTACCCGAAGCTCTCAGGCTGTTATTCTTTCAGTATTTGAGATGGACTAGGCTCTTTGTTGATTGGTTATTGGGTTGAGCCATAATTCAGGCCCGTAATACGGCCCGATTGGTCCTAAGAGATATTAAGCCCCTTCCAATTACCCTGCGAAATTATCACGCACAACGTGATAGATGCCTACTCAGGGTATAACCAAATCCGGATGAGTCAGGTTGACCAAGAAAAGACAGCTTTCATAACTGATAGAGATTGTACTACTACAAGGTCATGCCTTTTGGCCTGAAGAATGTAGGAGCAACCTACCAGAGATTGGTAAATAGGATGTTCAAATCTCAGATATGCCAAAACATAGAGGTGTACATGGATGACCTTATTGATGAAAACCATGGAGTTCATACAACATATGAAGGATGTAAGGGAAGCCTTAGGCGTGCTACACCAGTACAAGATGGAGCTTAATCCAACTACGTATGCATTTGGAATGCAATTGGAAAATTTTCTAAGGTTCATGGTGTCGAAGAGAGGCGTCTAGGCAAATCCTGAGAAGTTACGGGTGATCATTAAGATGAAGTCGCCCATGAATTTGAATAAGGTTTAGAAGCTGGCGGGAAAGATAGTGGCCCTCAACAGGTTCATGTCCAAAGCGATGGACAAGTGTCTCCCTTTCTTTCAATTATTGAAGAAGGCCCAAGGCTAGGACTCTAGATCTGAGGAGGCGTTCACACAATTGAATGAATACTTGACGCATCCTCCACTGCTTAGCCAGACTAAGCAAGGGGAACCTTCATCGCTGTATTTGGCTGCAACCCCAAATGTTGTATCGGTCACATTAGTAAGGGATGATGGGAAGGAGCAAAGACATGTATACTATGTAAGTAAAGCTTTAAGAGGAGCCGAAACAAGCTACCTGAATATAGAACTGATTGCTTTTGCCGTTGTAACAGCTGTGCGGCAATTGCGCCCCTATTTTCAAGCCCACTTGATAAAAGTTGTTACCTCGTCACCCTTACAGAAGGTGTTGCAAAGGCCCGATATCTCGGGACAGCCGGTTAAGTGGTCCATCCAACTAAGCGAATATGAAAGCAGTTACATTCCCAAGGCTCCCAAGAAGACGCCATGGCAAGTGTATGTCGACAAATCATCTTGTCGAGCAGGAGGTGGCGTAGCTGTGCACATGGTGACGGGCGACGAAGTTGAGTCGAATTATGCAATACGGTTGAACTTCAAAGTAACAAACAACAAAGTTGAATATGAAGCAATACTCACAGGGTTGGCCATAGCAGAGTCTTCAGGCAGGAAAAAGGTTAAGATGCGAATAGACTCGCAAGTCGTGGTTGGCCAAATCACAGGGGAGTATTTGGCGAAAGGACAAAAGCTGATAAAGTACCTCCATTAGGTTTAGGTAGGGTGTAGTCGCCTTCGATATTTTTGAAAAGAGTGGATTCCTCGAGTAGACAACTAGAAAGCCGATCGATTAGCGCGAGCAGCCTCGACGAAGTAGGAAGAAATTTTGTCAAGGGAGGTCAGCCTCCAGGCTGTTGACACACCGGCCATAGGGAAGGAGGTCTTGGAGGTCTGAAAGAGCCTACCGAAGTGAGCGGATGATATAATCAAGTACCTAAAAACTAGAAACCTTCCTACCTCTCGGGACGAAGCAAGGAAGATCAGAAGCAGGGCGGCTCAATTCACCACGAAAGACGAGACACTATACAAGTGAGGTTTTTCGATCCCATTGTTAAGATGCATCTCAAAGGAGGATGCCGAATACGTAAGGAGAGAGGTGCATGAAGGAGTATGCGAAAACCACTCAAGAGGAAGGTCACTCGCCGTGAAGATCATAAGAGCAGGATACTATTGGCCAAATGCCCTAAGAGATCAAAAGAATTAGTAAAAAGATGCACCTATTGCCAGTTGCACGCACCAGTCCCAACACCCTTCCTAAAGAATTGAGGTAGATAACCTCCCCTTGAACATTCGCTCAATGGGGCATAGACATGGTCAGCTCTATGCCCCTGAGCAAAGAGGGGACCAAATTCATCATTGTCACTGTCAACTACTTTACCAAATAGGTGGAAGCTGAAGCGATAGCAACAGTGACCGCCCAAAGCCTGACAGGTTCTTATGGAAAGCTAAAACATGTAGAGTCGGGGTGCAACAAAGCATTATCTCCGGCAACGGCAAATAGTTTGACTCTGAACATCATTGCAAGTGGTGCCTGAACTGGGGATCAAAGTCAAATATTCATTTCCAAGACACTTGCAAGCAAATGGACAGGTTGGAGCAACCAACAAAACCAATTATTGGAATGCTAAAGAAGAAGGTAGGTAAGAAGAAAGGGACATGGGCGGATGAACTCCCTGAAATTTATGGGCATATAGAACGATAACAAAAACTTCAACAAGCGAAACACCTTTCGCCTTGGCATACGGGAGCAAAGCAATGATACCAGAGGAAGTAGGGTTGCCAAGCCGCAAGAGAAAAGGCTTTGATGTTGGCGCGAATGACGAAAAGCTGGAAGAAAATTTGGACCTATTAGAAGAGGTGAAGACAAATGTCAAAATAAGAATGACAACATACAAAAGGAAGACAAAGCAGTACTTCAACAAGAGGGTAAGACTGAGGTCCTTTAACTACAATAGAGGAGAGGAAGCTGGGACCGTTATGGGAAGGGTCATACATCGTGATGCCAGTTATCACTCGGGAGCCTATTGCCAGTGAGCTACCCCACCCTTGGAACGTTGAGTACTTAAAAAGATATTACATTTAATTCATGATGTATTAAGGTCGGTATATAAATTAGTTTCATTAAGAAGCACAAGATTATTTTCTCATTACTTTGCACACTTTTGTCAATTGGTTTACATTTGATGCTGTCTTACTACTTCACACTCTTATCGCCAAGGTTACGTGGTCGAGGCATCCTCCCGCCATACCACTCGTGAGAGTTACACGGTCAAGGCTCCCTCCCGCTACACTCTTATCACCAAGGTTACGCGGTCGAGGATTCCTCCTATTACATCACTCGCCAGAGTTATGGGGTCGAGGCTCCGTCTTGCTACACTTTATCGCAAAGTTTTGTGGTCGAGGTATCCTCCCACTACACCACTCACCAGAGTTACCCGGTCGAGACTCCCTCTCGCAACACTCTTATTACCAAGGTTACGCGGACAAGGCATCCTTCCACTACACCACTCACTAGAATTACACTATAAGGCTCCCTTCTGCTACACTCTTATCGCCAAAGTTACACGGTCGAGGCATCTTCCCGCTACACCATTCACCATAGTTACGCGGTCGAGGCTCCCTTTCGCTCAATGCTTTAAATTTTATATCGTACTAGTTGGTATGGTTGAAATATTTTGTTTCTATGATGTAGCGGGTATAGAGAAGGGTATTGTTTCATACCGATCAGAATTTCGGCCGTTTCGGCCCGTATCGACTAATATTTCGGCCTTTACTTTTTTCTTCTTCTTTTTCTCATTTCTTCAAACTGCAAACTCATTTTTTGACCCCCAATTTAGACCAGACTATTTATAATTTATATATATTTATATATAATTTATTCATATATAGACTATTCTGAAACGGTATCCAAAACAGTACCAGTACCAAAATATCTCGTTTCAATGGCTCGACCGAAACGGTCACCGGTATGGTATTCAAAATATTGCTCTCACTACTCTTATCGCTAAGGTTACACAGTCAAGGCATCTTTTTGCTACACCACTCGCCAGAGTTACACAATTGAGGCTTTCTCCTGCTACACTTTTATTGCCAAGGTTACACAGTCGAGGTATCTTCCCGCTACATCACTTGCCAAAATTACGCGGTCAAAACTCCTTCCCACTATACTTTTATCGCCAAGGTTACACTGTCGAGGCATCCTCCCGCAACACTACTCGCCAGAGTTACGCGGTTGAGGCTCCCTCTCGCTACACTTTTCTTGTCAAGGTTATGTGATCGGGATATCCTCTCGCTACACCACTTGTCAGAGCTACCCAGTTGGTTAACCTTACTCTATCAAAAACACTCGAAAAGGTAGACAGGCCTAGCCCAGTGGCCAGGCGCCTCCTTTGGGGTGTAGAAATACACATATTAAGCATTTCAGTTGAATTCATTTAGAAATAACACAACAGTGCAACACAACAAGACATGACACAATAACATGACATCCATTGAAATGACATTCATATCATTAAAATTTGAACAATTCTACAAAAAAAACACATTCCGCCAAATATATACATATCTTGTTCCTAATACAAACATTAAGAGAAAATTTTAGTAGCTACAAGGAGGAGAGAAAGCGTTCGGCATGTTGTCCCTCCGAAGAGAATAAAAAATGTCATAAGCGGAAGAGCTGGCCTGGATTGACTTCTAGTCCAAAGTATGAAGATCTGTCTCAGGTTGATTGAGCAAAAATTCACACAACTATTTGATCCTGAACTTAAATCCAAGACCCCAGGCTCGACCTCGAACGAAGTAGGCAGCTGTTAATTAGGGGAGAATGCGAGCACGAACCCGACGAACCCTAGGGATCAGGACTCTAAAGGAAACTCCAGTAAAACCCGCCGGAGTAGGAGTATCATGAATAGGCGTAGGCGAAACACTGTGAGGATTAGCAAAATGGGGAGCTAGAGTGCTTTTGCTCACTCCCCCAGTTGATCGGGAGGTAACTCTGCATCACCCACTCGAGCAGGTGATACCCGAGGAGGATCAGCAAGAGGATTCACCGCTGGGAAAGTCAAAAAGGGTTCACCACCTCTGGAGGGAGAAATGTTGAAGGGCGAAGAAGGGATCGACACCCTTCTTCCATTGGCAGGAGATACATTTGGAAAGAAGAATGGCATCTCGGGGGTGACCCCACCCGTGATAGTTGAGATGAGTGGCGAGCTAGAGATCTTCAACATCCTCGACTCGAAGGGATTCCCTAGAAGCATCAAAAGAAATTTGCTTGACATAGTAAGAGGCACACTGAGGAACTCTCAAGGTCACAATGTCGTCACCTTCATCCAGGTTACCGTAGCTGCCTATCTGCTGAGTAACTTTAGGGTGAACATTGGGCCATAAACTCAAGATCAGCCTCAGCTTGAGCCATAAACTCATCGAGGGAGTCGGTTGAAGGCACTAGGGGAAGATCTGGTTTTCCTCTGCCACTCGCCAAAGGTGGTAGCGAAGGCCCACCCTTGGTAGAACTGGACTCTTCCGAGGGCACCACAACCAAACAGGCCCTCTTCTTTTTCTTTCCCCTGTCGTGGGCAATGAGCCTCTTTTCAAACTAGTCACTGATGACAGGGCACCCATCTGACCAGGTGGGCACCATTAAGAACCTATCAATGTTAGAGGGGGTTAAAATGACATCTGACCAGGAATTGGCATTCTTTTCTAGCCAAGCCTGTACCAATTGAATGCGAGCCTCCTCTCGGGTAGAAAGGAGAATCTCAAACTCACGTTCATCAGGAGCCGGAGACCATGAAGCCCTAATGGGGAACTCTTGATTCAAGGCCTCATCTATAGAAAACTCCCAACCATCACCTGATACAAAGAAAAATTTCTTCTGCTAATCTATGGCGTGAGAATACTTGCATTCTAACTGGACCAATTTATTGCAAGCCCTAAAACTACAAAGGTTCCCATCCAAGCAGCTGAACCCGTGTAAGGAAAGGAATTCGCAGCCATGAGGTCAGGGTATTCATCACCCATGGGCTCCAGCACTCGCCGCCAAAGAATGTAGCAAGTCATCAGAATCAGTCAGGCGTTAGGCACAAGTTGGGCCGGAGTAAGCCCCGAAACATCTAATATGTCACGAACAGGTCATACAAAGGGCAAACGGAGCCCTATCACATACATGGTCATATATAAAGTGATAGAAATGACCATACCCCTTACGTCGACTGTTCCACGATGCTGGTTAGGCAGGT
Organism: Cyclocarya paliurus; assembly: GCA_029856935.1. Lineage (NCBI taxonomy): Eukaryota > Viridiplantae > Streptophyta > Magnoliopsida > Fagales > Juglandaceae > Cyclocarya > Cyclocarya paliurus. Next base: position 28,258,842 of record CM056947.1, read on the forward strand.
CCAGAGCCATTGAATTTGGGATGTTAAAGCAATCCCTTACGGTGTCTAATTCGTGACTGGAAACAATAGAGGACCATCGATGGCCCTCGAAAATCAAACGAGGAGCAAATCCCCCCTCCATAGTGGGGTTAGCGGTTGCCCCCTCAGGACAAATAAGAGAATCACGAGGTCGCGAAGAACCAGTACCATGAGATGAGGACATAAGGTTGCCTTTAAATGAGGCCATGGATTCACAAGGAATAAAGAGAGAAGTCAAAAGGTAACAGAGTGCTCGAAATAGGACTGAAGGAAACCAAAAGGAGGGAAGTGAAAAAAAGAGTGCTTGAAGATAATAAATACCCATGACGGTTAAGGGAAGTGTGTGAAAGGGCGTGAAGATGAAACGACATTCTGACAAGTAGGCACACAATGACGGAAAGCCTAGACAACAAAGCGATACTATAATTACAAGTCCCATCACGCTGCACGTAATGAGACTTCGGGGTAACTGTAAGGGGCTTAATATCCCCCAGGACCCATCAAGCCATATCATGGGCCGGAATTATAGCTTAGCCCAATAATCAATCAACTGAGAGACCCGTTCATCTCAAATACTGAAAAAATAACAACTTGAGAGTTTCAGGTAAGAAAAGCCATCGGTTTATTCGAAATAGGCTATGCCCCCAACGTCCTGAGATTTGAATTTCAAATAATAGACGAAATAATTATCGATTAGTAACAGAAACATCATGGACTCTATTTATGTCATCTGGGTATGACAATGAAATCGATCTGATTCTTTAGCTAGAGAGATTCTTTGTTATTATTACTTAGGCATCGGAGGCGTTAGCAAGCCATACACCTCTTTGGTTGTAGGTGATCGTGTGTGATAAGCTGTGAAACATATCTTTAAGACCTTAACAATTATTTTTGTTACAAAATAGATCTAACATATCATATAAAGTTATACCAATTTTTAAGTTTTTATTTTTTATTTGTATGAAATCTCTTTACTTATCGCCGTTAGAATCTCTTTGAGAAAAGCTGTTACAAAGGATTGAGACTGAAGAACAAAATACATTATTCAAAACGACAAGAGGAAGCAGTAGTCACGCAATCATTCAAAACGCAAACCTCCCAAGCAACACGGCCATTGCGCCCCCTCATTGTCTGACTAAACAAAGAAATGTACTTTTAAGAGGCTAGAGTGACGTAGACGACAGCGCAGGACAGTCATTGATGCACATCATTTTTTTAATTAAAACATTTTATTTATTATTTGAGTCAGCCAATGACGTTCCACACCCACCTGAGTTTTTTTTTCCCTTTTAAGTAATATATATATATATATATATATATATATATATATATATATAAATAACTGCGGGCTGCTGCTCGAATACTTTTTTTTTTATCAACAGTTTAATTATTATTATTGAATGTTAGATTCCAATAACGGTTGAGATGATCTTTGATTTATTTTTATTTGATTTTAAATATGAGTATGTTTGGTTAGGAAAAAACTGGAGAATTTTTTTGGGATATATTGTTTATGGATATTGGAAAATCATGAAAAAGAAAAATTTAAATAAAATATTTTATTTGAAAACAAGTTTTATATTAAAATTTGTGAAAGTGGATGGTGGAGTTAAAAAGTTGTTTCAATAAAATATTTTTACAAGATTTTTATTTTGGAGTTTGTAAAGTCGTATTGACTCTTGTGTTTTGATAATGATTGTGTAATTAGACGAGAAATTGAAATATAAGTTTTTTTTTAATTGTTATGGACGTGTTTCACATTGCCACACACGCAATCACTTGCGACCAAAGAGAGAAGAGGCTTGGAGGTGCGTAGAAACGACTCTGATGCCTAAGTCAGAAAATATAATAGGGATCTCTTAAGAAGTAGAAGATGATCTCGTTGTCATACCTAGGCGGGTATAAATATAACCCATAGTGTCCCCTTTCAGGTGTAGCAACTGCCTGATCACTTATTTGAAATTCGAATGACTAGATAGCTATATGAACTTCCCTTTTGGAGCGGTTAATAGATGATAGCTTATTTGAGATTTTAGAGTGGTTGTCATCATATTATCATAGTGGGCTGAGTTGTTGACTTAAGGCTTTATTGACCTATACTTGGGCTTAGGCCCAAAAGGCTATCCAGTAGGCTTAAGAAAGAGGAAGGGATTCAACCCCTTCCATTAATATTTAAAACAATTTTGCTAGGTATAGACAGTTTGGCGCACCAACTGCGTACCAAATGTTGACATGGCAACCTTTACATTTAAAAAAAAAAAAAAGCCAAAGAAAAAAATACGAGAGAAGAAGAGGCAGAAACCAAAACCTTCCCCAAATCTCAACAACTGTCTGAAACCAAAACCTCTCCCAAATCTCCACCGCTTGCAATCGACGGGAAAGTCACCGTTCGAAGACTACTACCCCAGATCTCTCCCATTTTCTACCCTCGAAGGAAATGAAAACTGCCAAGGACTATAAAAGCTTAGAAATTGATGGATTTTTAACATGGTGTGCACGTCATAAGTAGCAGTTCTTGGTCCCCCAACTCTGCCTTATCTTGATCTTATCTCCTTTGCTAACTGGAAAAAAGAAATAATTGAAAATATAAAAGCTTGTTTGGTAGGCCATCGTTGTTTCCTTCATTCCACGACCATTCTTCATCTCCTTGGTCTCCTCAAATTTATGGCCAAAACTTCGACGAAGATTGATTAATATTTATGCTTAGTTCTTTTTATAATTGGGAATCCAAACATATCAAACAGGACCTGTTGATTGTGTTTTCACACCCAACTTCAACTCCTTCCTCCTTAATTTCTCTTAGTTGTGTGCAAGATGCAATTTCTTTTTTCTTGCACACTGCTAGAAGATTATGGAAAAAGACATGAAGAAACTAATAACTAAGCGTGTAATATTGATCAATCTTCGTAGGAGTTTTTGGGTCCTGGATAACTGTTTAAATCGGGCGTCTCTAAGACTCGACTAGCCTTCGTTTGTTATGCATGGGGAACGCATGATTTGAAGGGCGTCGACTCTGACTCTGACTTCAATGGCTTTCTTGCGTATAGGAGTAGTGGAGATGTCCCAGAGCTCGTCATTGTCTTCTTGGAAGATCAAATCAGGAAAGTTGTTGTGTACTTCTGAACTTTTCAGAACAGCAACTTTCGTCTCCCTCCTCACCTATGCGCACCGTTTCATTAACCCCCATTCCATGTCATCTTCGGTGTGCATGGGTACGCAAAATCGCTTGAAAGAAGACTTTTTTATATTTAAAAATGCTTAGTTTGATTTCCAAAAAACGCGATTTTGTCTTATCAAACAACGTTTTTGTAAGGCTCAATTGGTGGATTTAAACCTTGATCGACGAGCATATGCAATACTTGTCAATTAAAAATTTGAAACAATGTTAAGAAATTGATAATTGTATTTTTATTTTTATTTCTCTTTTTTAGATGATACTACAATATGCACCAAATTATTATTTTAGTATTTGTGTTAAAGAAATGTTTTGTTCGTACAAAAATTTTATACAAGGAAATTTACACACTATAATGATTTAATGTGATCCATCATATTGTCAAACTCTTTTCATTATAAAGATATAGAACATATCATATTAAGCTATGTTATTGTGTAATTTTCTTTATATTAAATTTGTGAGTAAATATAATACTTTTTTTTTTAACTTAATAAATAGAGACTTGCTATGCATCAGCAACTGGAACCCACACTATACACACTTTTTATTTTCTATTTCTTTTAAATGTCAGACTCTCATCTACGTCTCTCTCATCAGCTCTCTCTCATCTACGTCTCTCTCTCTCATCAAACTCTCTCTCTTCTCAAGTCTCTCTCTAACCTCTCTCTCTCTCTTTGACCTCTCTGTATCCTCAATCTCTCTCTCATCAAGCTCTCTCTCTCTCTCTCATCAGCTCTCTCTCATCAAACCCCTCTCTCTCTCTCCTCAAGTGTTCTCTCTCTCATCAAGCACTCACTCTCCTCAAGGTCTCTCTCTGACATCTCTCTCTCCTCAAGCGCTCTCTCTCACACTTCAAATTATCGGTTGATTCAACGAGGAGGGAAAAATTCAAACTATAAAATTGATTGACACGTAGGGTGTGGGGTGTGAAATTTGATACAATGGCTGATGTGAATATTTTCTCTAATAAATAATCATACGCACTCTTCCCTATAATACATCATAGCTGCCTTTTCTGTCCTTCATTTCTTCCTTCTTTTAGCTATTATAAGTCATCAGTTATGCCTTAAAAGTAATTTGAAAATTATTAAAATGACATAGAATATGTTTTGGAAAATGCATCAATTACGTAATTTGTGATAAATATATAGTTTAGTTCTTAGAAATATTTGTCCTTCTTTGTTAAGTGAAAATGACAAGGAAAAGATAAAAGTTGGTACATTTTTTTTTTTGGATTTGTTATTGAGTAATGCTAGATACAATTATAGAGTGCGCAAGCACCACGCAATCCTTATGAACAAAAGTGGGATTTACTATTAAAAAATTAGTTTTTCTTTTCATGTTGGTCTCATATTTACTCATTTTTTTAAAAAAAATTGTGCGGCACTTGCGCACTCTGCGACTGCAAATATCATTTCTCTTTGTCAATATATTATCCATAATCATTTTCTTTTCGAGTAATACTAGATACAATCATATGTTGTGCAAACGCCACACACTTATTTTGACAAAGAGTAGGGTTCACCATTAAAAAATTAATTTTTTTCATGCGAGTCACATATTTACTTACTTTTTTCAAAAGGAGGGTGCAACGCTTGCACACTGTATGACTACAAATATCATTTCTCTTTTCTTTCCTCACTGTTAGGTTGTTTTCTTTTGCAATATCCACATTAGTGATGTATTTATTACAATCTCTACTATTAGGGATAAAATGGACCAAGTCCAGTCCACACCAACCCAGCTACTTTATGCCAAACCACTAAATTTATGCATCTATCTCTCTTTTAGAGTATCCCTATTGGATTCTCCATCTCTATCTCATCCCCATAATTTAGGGATAATTATCCGGTTTTGAAGAAAATTCATCCCCATCCCAATTCCCATTTTATGGTTTGTTTTTAGGGTGTGTACAGTTGTTCCCTATATATGGAGAACTACTGTACATCCTCATCCCCATTCGGCTTTGATTCGTCCCACGAAAACCAAATCTTCGGTTGGCCCCTCCCTCGCAACACGCACGAACGCAGCCTCTCTCCATCAGCAATTTTTGTAAGTTTGAACTGGAATCTTCAAAATCAAAACCGTTTCTCTCTTCCCTCAATTTCTTGTATTTTTCTTGGAATATCTCGATGCCTTTTCCGTTTCTCTCTTCCCAATTGGGTTCCTCCTGACTCCATGATGAAGGTAAGCCGACTGGTTCGTTTGGGCTTTGTTTGAGGAAACTGATTCTCATTTTTGGACGTACGTTGCCATTGATTTCTTTGTATGTATTTGGCTCTCTTCGTTGTTTGGCTGACGAGAAAACACTGGGAATGCGGAGCTGATTTACATTTTGTTTATTCTTTTTTCACTCTCGTTTAGATTGTTGATTTTGTGCTTTGTTTGAGGAAACCGAATCTGATTTTTATTCTTCCGTTGCCTTTGATTTCTCTCTATTATTTTGGCTCATCGAGGCTGTTTGGCTGCCGAGAAAACATTGGGAAGACTTCATTGATTTGCATCTTGTTTTATTTTTTTTCGCTCTCGTTTAGATTGATGATTTGCCAAGTTGTGTTTGAGGAAACTGATTCTCAAAAACCATTCTTACGTCAAGCACTTTGTTTCTCTGTATTATTTTGGATTGTTCCCTGACTGTTTGGCTGCCAAGAAAAAACTGGGATTGCATGGAGCTGATTTGCAATTTATTTATTTTTTTTCACTCTAGTTTAGATTTATGTTTTTGGGCTTTGTTTGAGGAAACCGATTTTCATTTTTATTCTTGCTTTGCCATTGATTTCTCTGTATTATTTTGGCTCTGTCTTAGAAAAAAGACAAAAAATATTACCGTTGAAAACAAGAGTTCAAAATGTTACCATTAGAAATGCACATACTAAAAAAAAATATTATTTTTATCATACATATTTCAATTTGAAAACTAATATCGTATTCGGTACTCAAAATCTTATAAGTATTTAGTAGAATGTGATATTTGAAAAGAAGATAATAAAACAAAAGAATTAGTAGTTAAGATTGTAAATAGAAGTGAGAGAAAAAAATAATAAAGTAATAATAGAGAAATATTATTTAATAGAATAGAGATAGAGATGGAGAATGAGATGTAAAAAGGTTTTTGAAAGATAAGTAAAATTTTAAAAAAAGTTTTAGAGAATATATATTTTAGTTAAATTATAGAAAATTTTATGAAAAATCCATTGTGGATGCTCTTACATCTCATTTATTGTTTAATTTAGTGGATGAATGCAAGGGCACCATATCGATGCTGAAGCCATTGTCATGGGCCAATCAATCGCATCGTCGTGCTCCGGCCAAGACCGAAAAATGCATCAACATCTACTTTTTTTTATTATACGAAGAGAGGAGCTGCACCCATATATACCTAATACTTTTTTACCTTTTTTGTGAGCTTATTTTAATTTTGACGAGCACCCAATAAGGATCCCAAATACTGGGAAGACTTTGGGACGAGTACTTGTCAAAAAGCAATTGTTCTTACTCAAAGTAAGCTGTCTAGGTTTGAGTATACGCATCCAAAGTTTATAAGTTTTTTCTTCAACAATCTTGCACCACAATTAATATTAACCTACCCAATTTTGAATGATCCGAATTTGGCTGTGTGTGTGTGTGAGAGAGAGAGAGAGAGAGAGAGAGAGAGAGAGAGAGAGAGAGAGAGAGAGAGTTTTTACTCAAAACAATCAATCATCGTTGAATATTGACAGAGCTAGCCCATCATATGTGAATAAACTCTCGAGAGAATTATGACTTACAAAGTAAGATGGAGTTTGAAAGAATCAGCATAGAATCCTAGAGAGAGAGAGAGAGAATGGATGTTAGGAAAATTGTGGTACTAGTGGAAGAAGAGGAGGCAGCAAGAACAGCCCTCAAGTGGGCTCTGCAAAACCTCATTCGCTGCGGCGATTTAATCACTCTTCTCCACATCATCCCCTCTTCTTCTTCTTCTTCTTCTTCCTCCTCCTCTACATCCAAAACCAAGACCAAATCTCGTCTCCTCCGCTTAAAAGGCTTCCAACTCGCCCTCTCTTTCAAAGACATCATCTGCAACAACTTCCCCAACGTAACCACCTTAATTATTAATTCCCTCCGCCCTTTTTCCTTAGTTATGAATCATGATGTTCATATTCATGAATTGTTGATCACACGCACATATATATATATATATAGATAGATACTGATCATTGATCATTCGTCAATCGTAGGTTGTTTTACAGACAAATATTGAGATTGTTGTGACGGAAGGTGACCTGGAGGGTGCGAAGATTTCAGCCATGGTTAGAGAGATCGGAGCTTCGGCGCTTGTGGTTGGACTCCATGACCAAAGCTTTCTTTACAAGTAAGTTTTCTGTTGAATTCATTGTTAGAGATATTGGAATAATAATGGTACGCTAGCTTCATGATTTAGAAGACAAATATATATATTTATATATTAATTAAATTATCTGATGATCACCTGCATATAGCAATATTCCTGGAAAAAAAAAAAAAACCAGAAAATTTGAGCTAATTGAAAAGGCGGGCTTTCCTGGAAAGTTCTGCAGGAAATGGTCAACATTGAGATGGGGTTGTTTAATTAGGTGGTTTCTCACACAAAATTGTTTACCATTTTTTAATGCGTCACTTTCGGGACAGTTCACCTTTCCAAGACTTATGGCCACTGACCATATCTTATTGGTACGTATATGGCCACTGACCATATCTTACTGGTACGTATCCACTTGTATTGGTTCGTTTTGTGTGAGCAGCTTCCCATTGAATAATGTTATTCTTCGTTTTAAATTTTATCATCTCTAATCGTAAATTAATTCGACAAACTTTAACCCGTTTCATAATATTTCTACAACTTAAGCAGTAAGATTCTTAAAAATATACTATATCGGCAACAAACATAAGCGAAGGTTGTTAACGACATGTTTCCCACACCGAGTACTGGCTTAGTTACCTGGACTACAAAGAAGATGAGGGACTCGGGATTGAAGGGTCTCTTCCGATGTCTAAATTAGATTTTTGCTCCTTGGAAAGAATTCTAGTAAGCAAGAGAGCATAAAAATCCCGAATTCTAACCTGACTTTTGGCTTTTATACTAGTTGAGAAGTCAGGTCACATTAAAGACGACAGCATGGTGTCTCATACGAGATACTAGGGCCTCGGACACTAGAGAAAAAGGAAGGCCAATACCCGATGTGCGAAACACGTCTTTAATATGTGTGCTTACAAAATCTAGAATAAAAATGACCAAGTAATATGGCTCAAAAATCATGGAAATTTATATATTTCTCACCTCTTTTTATCATTTTGGGTGAACTGAGGATCAGAATTATAACATGCCCTAGCTCTTTGGATAATTAGACAACATAAATGCAGATATAATTACGCTCAAACAAATTGTGGTATAGGTTGGCAATGTCGGACGGCAATGATACTGGAAGTAGGTTGGATTGCAGAGTTCTTGCCATCAAACAAGCAACAGCTAATCCAACAGCACCGACGTTAAGGACGAAGAGGAGTAGTGCAGTACTAAAACTAGACAGTTTAAATAATATGGACTTTTCGCAGATAGAGATTGCCAGCTTACAGTAAGAATTATTATATATTATTCCTCTAGAACACTAATTTCTCATGTTTTCCAATGAGATTAATGTAGCACTTTTGTTTGTTTGTTTCTTTGGCCTACTGATCATGAGAAAAATGCACTGTCACAAGTACTATTAAAATTAGCCTTGATTTAATAATTTGTAGGTGAGGAATGTTTATGAACAATATCCAACAAGTTTTACGTGTTCTTTAAACATCTAGATTTGTATATGGGACACATTTCAATTTTTTTTCAACAAATCATTACTCATGACTTGTGTTTCCTTTTGTTTGGTAACATGTTTTTCAATTGTAAATGAGTTCAAACATCAAACACAGAATGACTTCCTACCGACCAAGTTTTACATTTAACCCGAAGAGTCATGTAATGCTAGATATAGTTTTAGGGTGTACAAGTGATCCCACATACTCCATTTAAAAAAATCATCAGCTCCACCATTATAAAGTATGTTTTTACAGGCCGTTGGTTATCTAAATTTGCCTATTTTTTCAATAGGAGTGCACTAAGTTTGCATATCTAGGATTGCACAAATCATTTCACTAACCCGAATGATCCAAACATATGCCTATATGTTTTGGAAAAAGATTCTTTCAACTTCATGCCTGAAATTTAAGGGTCTGATCAAATAAGAAAAGAAATAGATATATAAAGTGAATGCACAAAAATCATTGCTATTTTGTATAAATTTTTTAGGTAGAATTAGATGCACAATAAACACTTGAGGGGTATAAATTACTCCTAATTATCATGTTTTAAATTAGATGCCACAATTATTTGGAAATATTATTGGAATATATATCATTGATGCAGTAAATTTCAACCATGCATTTACTTTGGAGAAACAAAAGGTTATAAGTATTTAATTAAGATATTGTAAAATAAATTAACATGATGTTGGATTTAGTGTTTGAAAATGTTTAATTTCATGACGTAATTAATTAACTGGTCCAAGCTGTTTGTAAATGGAGTGCAGTACTCATGTCCCAGATATTTCTCCACCAAAAATTCCATACAGAATATGCCCAAACCCTTCAGCAATTATTTGGAGGTCAAGGAGATCAAGATCATGATGTTTCTGGAAGTACTGGAGCAGGCTCAATGTAAATTATCTCTAAAGGAAATTGATTCAGCCCCACTAGCTTTCACCGTTAAAAGAAAGAAAAATAATAAACACACATTACTTTTTCACAATACATTATACAACTATATTTTAAAATAAAGGGTATTTTAGTAAAATATTTTATAAAAGTAACATCACTTTATAAAAATACCTAATTTTACAATATGTGTTGTAAAATATATTGTGAAATGTGTTGTGTGAATATCATTGTTCAGAAAATTCTCGAGAAGTAAATTCTTTGAGCATTACGAGTTTTTGGCTGCGTATTCTTACAAAACATGTCAAACTACATATGAAAACTGTAAGTGTACATCATGTAGTTGTTTTTTTATGCTTTGCATTTTCTGATTTATAAGAAGCTCATGTTTTCTCTCTCCGTTTTCAAATTAAAATGAAGATAGGATTTTTTTTTAATAATGTCTGCCCACCCTTCCGTGATTGTTCAACTATCATTATCCTACTTTTATGTTGATGTAACATTATCGATGATTTGTCAAGATTCTTAATTTGGATCAATTGACAACACATTTGTTTCTTACTAAGAGTACCAAAGATCGAGATGCATTAAAAAACAAATATATATATATATATATATATATATCATCGATGATTTCATTGATTTTGGAAACTTTCACGGCCTCTTTATTGATGCTTATTCTTATGGTACTACATTTTGTGAGCATGCTTGGATATTCCTCGAAGGCATTCGCTCAAGCATTTATTATATTGACGTAGCATTATCGATCAGCTATTGGATTTGTTAATTTAAAAATTAAAAATTGATTCAATGGTTAATGAGGTTAATGGGCAATTTTACATTAACGATGGAAATAAGATAAGAGTGCCGACTGTATTAATACTCATTTAAAATACAAATTGTAAGATTTAATTTTTAATCAATATATAATAAAATAATCAGAATTATATAATATAAACCAAATCTCACCAAACGCAATAAAAATGAAACCAAATTAACCCCAACCCAAATCCATAACTAATATGGAGACAATTGAGACCAAAACCCCTTTTTGCTAATTATGTATATAATCTTCAAAGAATTAAAAATTTAATTTCTTTTTTATTCAATTTAATATTTGAGATTATTTTCTTTCTTTCTCATCTCTTCAAGGGGCAAGATTGGAATAAGAAATTGAATTTTTTCTCAAACTTCAATCATTATCATACAAGGTCATAAAATCATCCAGATACTAAGGCTGCGTTTGGATGCTAAACTGAGTTGAGCTGAGTTGAGTTTTTTATGAATAATAATGAGTTGAGATTGTTGAATGAGTTTGGTGGGGTCCACTAAAAAGAGTTTTTATTATGTTTGGATATTGAAATGAGTTTAGATATATTTATGGGAAGTTGTGAAAAAATGGATCTCACCATTAATTAATACTGTTCACCTGACAATGACCTTCCGAATGCATCCGAAAATGCTGGTGCCCACTTATAAACAGTATTTTCATCTAAAAAATTTGCTCCCACTTCCGCCGCCAAACCTGCAAGCAAAAGAATAAAAAAAAAAACCAAATAAAGGACTGCACTTACAGCCAACTAGCAGAGAGAGAGTACCAAAAAAGAAAAAAAAAACTAGCGGGAAAGCTTTTTCGTTCTTGAGGGAAAATAAGAAATAATAAAATAATAAAAAAAAAGAAGTGAGATGAGGAAACACAATTAATGCTAGACGTGGGTTGCCAGATGGGTACAACAAAAGCTGAAATCTGAACAAGTGTGGGACCTAGTCATTAATTTCACATTTCAACTGCATTTCGAAGAGTCACTTGTGCTGTTTGGATGTTGGAGGCACTCTAAAAATGAACTCATCTCAGATGAGGTCATCATCCAAACGGAGCCTAAGGCTCCGTTTGGATACAAAAAGCGTTTATCTCATCTCATCATTACGATTTTTTTAAATTTTTACATAAAATATAATAAATAATTCAACTTTTTCAAATTCTAAAACAATAATAATATTAAAAAAATAATATTCTGATAATATTTTATTTAACTTTCAACTTGTATCTCAACTCACTATCATCTAAAACTTATCAATCTTTACATGTTATCTTAATTTATACTATCTTTTTTTTTTTATATGGGAAATTACATTTTACACCCTTGAATTCTAAACTTTTTTTTTCAAGTTGCATGATCTTAAACTACCAAAATTAATAATTAGCACCATAAATTACAGAATTTGACATCTACACCACTAGTAAAGATTAATTGACAATTAAAGTCCATGTGAAATAGCAAATGTAGCTAGAATAGTTTTCACGGTCATATTTCAATCAATATTGGGTAGTTTAGGTTGCAACTAATGCCAACTTTTAGAATTTGGAGCAAAAGTTGTGAGTCGTGATAATAGGTTATAACATTTCACTTAAACCCTAAACCCTAAACCCTAAACCCTAAACTTATTATATACTTTTTGAGTTATGTTATTTGTACATGAATAATTCTTCTTATTAGTCACTATGTACTACCCACATCTTGCATTCTATGAAAAATACTCCACGCTCTATAAAAAAAAATTGTCAGGTGTGAAGTGTAGGGGTGAATAGTAGCTGATGTATAGAAAAATCCTTTATACATATGTTAGTACGTAAATACACTATTTATTGTGGGACTCAACAATTTTAAAAATAAAATGAAAGTGAAAATACTTTGATATATTTCAAAATGTGCAAATAGATTTTTTTTTTCTTTTCATATTGAAAATTCATATTCAGATATAAATGATACATACTCTACGTTGTTGACGTGGCAAAATTTGATTTGTAAGAAAAATTTATAAATTAAAATTTTACAAATCAAATCACTTATAAATTGAACGACTCTTTCATATATATAAATATAAATATATATATATATATATATATTGCGAAAGAATTTACTAGACTGGAGTTAAAGTTTCAAAATAATAAGAAAAGAAAAAAATAAATAAATAAAAAGGGGTATCAGGTTGAACGTTAGATTTGAAAATGGGTTGGGGGAAGGCTTTTTGATGGATGGGTCAATAGAGCCGAAAAAGCGAAGCTAGCTGGGCCTTTGCCCTTTGGTTGGGGCTCAACTCGACTCAGCATCAACTCGACAAGAAGACTTACACACAACAAAACCCAGCAGCAGCAGCGGCGGCAGCAGCCGAGCCTCTCGACTCAGCCCCCAAAACACTCTTTAAAACGGCGGCGTCTCGTCTCAGTCTAGCTCGAGCAACGCTACGCTAAAGGCCGAGCGTGTGGCGAGTTGAGCTAACAGATCTGTAAGCCTCTCGGCTGGAAAATAGCCTCTTCTCTTCTCTGTCTCTGCATAGCGAACTCAAAAAAGCTCATCCTTTTTTTGCTTCTCTCTCGGCTCGGGGGCTCAGATCCGGCTCTGATCTTGCGCCGCCGACCCAACTTTTTCCGCCTTCCTTCTTCCCTCCATTTCCCTCTCTATCTGAGTGTTTTTTGACACTCTGTTATCGTTAGAAGTCCAGTCTACGCCTCAATTCAGTCCTTCATGGTGAATTACTCACGTTGAAAAAGAAAACCCAAAACTTTTTGTTCACTATTTTCTATTTCGTTGCGTTTTCCTTTTTGTTGAATTTCTTCTTTCTGTTCAGATTGTGTTTCTTAGCACTGACAGCTTGGATTGGGGAGAATTTCGTACGCAGAGTTTCCATTTCTAATTAATTTTAAGGTAAGAAAGATTTACAAGTATATACAGCTACTGTGTACTCGCCACTTCTTTAGAAATTAAAGATTAAATGGTGCTTAAAATATCTTTCAGACAGGAGCTGTCAGTGCTAAGGCAGGGAACCGGATGGATTGGACTTCAAATAATGCATTGAAGCCTTTCAGAGGTATTGGAATTCAATATATAATCCTGCTTATATTTTGTAACTCGTGAAAAGAGAAGTCTTTTTCTTTTGGGTAGTGCCACTGCATACTAAAGAGTAAAAGTGAGATGCTGGTGATGCATTTTATTTGTGATGAATTTTATATACTCTGTATAAGTTCGATTTGCAATGTTATGCAAAATTAGGAAAAGGTTAACTTCTCGAACATTTTAAGATACTTTTTTTTCCCCTGAAAAAAAAGGCTAGGAGGAGCCGATTGAAGCTGTGCCTCTTATGCAGGCGTAATCATGTTAGCACTCTAACCCTGGGACACCTGATAGGAGGAATATATTTAGCTACTAAAAACAAGGAAGATACTTATCAAAACAAATAAAGGAAGATATTGATGTCGATCAACTTTCTTAATATGGTGGATGGAGACTTGCCAATTACTAAAATGCTGAATTCCATATGCGAGCAGTGAAGAAACTACTCTTAGATCAGTTGTATGCCTTTGTGTATTATAATATCAACTGTTTCCAGGGATTTTTCAGTGAAAGCCAAGTTTCTTTTGCTTCTTATATTTGGTAATTGCTACTGATGAGTAGATCAAGAAAATTCAGGGTGTTCGTTTTATAGTTTGCTGCCATTAGACGTGAGGAGTACATGGATATAAGATTCAATATTCAGTCTTGTTCTGTAGTTAAATCATATATGACATTCTTGATAGGAATTGGGCAAGGTGGGGATGAATCGATAAAATATTCCCATTTTCTTTGGTACAAAATCTAACTTATGGGGTTATGAAAGTGCTTTTCTTCGCAGTTTAACTGGGTTACAATGACATTCCTTATGGTTTTATATTCAAGACCTGGGGTTGTAACTGTCCTTTACATGTTAATGTGTTTATCAGTCAACTTGAGTGCTATTGCTTTCAAGGGTCTACTGATCTCAGACATGCTGCTTTTTTTAATAAGTTAATCAATTTTATTAAGAGCACAAGGGTCGCAACCCAAGATTTGTTTTTGAATGATCATTGACTGCTAATAACATAGTAGATCTCCTGATGTTATATTTGAGTTTCTGATAAGCTGATATCGTACCCTCATTAATGAATAACGGGTGAATCTATGAATATTTTTTCATTTCTTGCTTCATGATGTAGATATGGAACCAAAATCCGTGATGGATATGCCACTCATTCCAAGCATTGATCCAATAGATATTGGATTGGGTTCTTCAGAAAAGGGAAATGCTATTACTTCAGCAAAACCGAGAAAGAAGACGATGACATCAGTTTATCTCAAGTTTTTTGAGACAGCTCCAGATGGGAAAAGTCGGAGGTGCAAGTTTTGTGGACAGAGCTATTCTATTGCAACTGCCACTGGTAACTTTTTTTTCTGCAGCTGCTTTCTTGTCGTTCTTGTGGTTGTTTTTCTTGATGGTATTATTGTTACCGTTAGAACCCTTCCCTCCTGTTGGTTGGAACAGGTATATTGCCGCTGAGGTAAACAAACTATTAATATATTGCATGGCGCTCCATAAGGGGTTCAGCTCTTCTGATATGATTGATTATTAGTTACAGATTCAATCTATTCACCATAAAAAGGGCTTTACTTGGGTATGCATATTTCTCATCAATAAATCCTTATTTACTGATAGAAAAAGGGTCATGTAGATTCAATCTCAACACATTGTAAGATATTTTTACTAATCTAACATGTGGAAAGATATTGCAACAGAAATGGTTATTTGATGGATGGATTTGTGTTTTTTTTCTCTTAATTTTTCATGTTTTAAGCCATTGAACTTTGGCATATCATGAGCTTATAAGGAACAATCGAACAACGGGAAATGTATAGCCCCAGGAACTTTTCCCATTTTTACTTAAAGAACTAAAAAAAAAAAAAAAGGCAATACAAGTCTCCAAAAATTACCCCCCCCCCCCCCCAAAACAAAAAACAAAAACAAAAACAAAAACTCTGGTTGCAATCCAATCCAATATATATTCTATAGATCTGTCTCTGGGCTTGAACTATGACATTCTGATCGCACATTTGTATGTATTTCACTCATTTTCCTTTCTTTTCGAAGGTAATTTGGGAAGGCACCTGAGTAATCGGCATCCAGGATACGATAAGTCGGGAGGGGATGCAGTTAGCAATTCAGCACCACAGCCCATTACTGTAAGCAAGAAGTCTCAGCCTCAAGGGAAAGTACCTCAGGTGGATTATGATCATCTAAATTGGTTGCTTATTAAGTGGCTCATTGTAGCTTCTCTCCCTCCTTCGACCTTGGAAGAAAAGTGGTTGGCAAACTCTTATAAGTTTCTGAATGCATCAATACAACTATGGCCCGGTGAGAAGTATAAAGCAGTATTTCGTGAAGTTTTCCGAAGCATGCAGGAAGACGTAAGAGCATCTTTGGAGCACATTTCTTCAAAGTTCTCAATCACACTTGACTTCTGGACTTCCTATGAACAGATTTATTACATGAGTGTCACATGCCAGTGGATTGATGAGAACTGGTCCTTCCAAAAAGTGCTTCTTGATATATGTCACATTCCTCACCCTTGTGGGGATGCTGAGATTTATCACTCCCTTGTGAAGGTTATTAAGATGTACAATATTGAGAACAGAGTCCTCTCCTGCACCCATGATAACAGTCAAAGTGCCATGCATGCCTGCCATACTTTGAAAGAGCATTTAGATGGTCAGAAAGTAGGGCCATTTTGTTACATCCCCTGTGCTGCACGAACTTTAAATTTGATCATAGATGATGGATTGAGAGCCACAAAATCTGTAATCTCTAAGATCCGGGAGTTCGTGCTCGAGTTAAATGCATCCTCAGAGATGTCGGACGATTTTATTCAATTAACTACAGCATATCAAGAAGGCAGTTGGAAACCTCCACTCGATGCTTCAGCACGGTGGAGTGGAAATTACCAGATGCTAGATATTGTGCGCAAGGTACTTGCTCTGATCATCTAAAACCTCCTGCCTTAAGATACGAAAAATTCACAAATGAAAAGTCTCTTTATCTAAATATTAAGGCAAATAGAAACATTTATAGTATGCACATGAAAGTTACTCCTTGTGCGCAAGGGACTGCAGGCCTGCACAAATAATTCTCGAAACAGAGAATCTTTTTATGCTCGCACTTCAAATAGTTCTTTTTTTTTCCCAAAGGAAGTACTTTTAATGACTGCCTTGAAGTTCAGTGGATAAAGGAAGTTTGCAAATATTGTATGTGACACTCACTAACTTGTAAACTTGGATGCATGACAAGGTGAAACCCCTCTATTTGTTTTTAATTTATGTTTTGTGATGTGTACACTGTACAGCCACACTCTACTACTCACAATTTAATTAAGTAAAATAAATTGCCTGATGTGATCACCATTGAGATTAGGGGTACTACCTGCACCCCCTAGACAGGGACCATCCTGGCCCGCCCCCGACCCTACCCACTGGGTGCCCCCGTTCGGATGCCGGGAGGCGGATTGGCCCCCACGACCGTCTGCCCACCCCCACCCACTGCCCCCATCCAAGGCAAAAAAACCAAACAAAAACCTGTGAACCACCAACCAAAACCAACCACAGAGAGGGGAGGGGAGGAGATGGGGTGGACAGGACTTTATAACTAAACCCGATAATAAAATGACCTCGTTATATTAAAGAAATTTGTTTTTTTAATATATATGTATATATATATTTAAGCAGCCGGATGGGGGAAATGGGCGGGCCTGCGCCCAGCTCGGGCCCCGTCCTGGTTAGGCGAGGACGGGTGGACAGGTGGCTGAGCCCTGCCGCCCACCCCTAATTGAGACAGTCTCCATTTTCTGTGCATGATGGTTTTAAAAGAAATTTTATATTTTGGCCATTAGCTGTTGAAGTTTGCTTTGTCAGAGTTCAAATATGTGTGTATTGAGAAAGTGTTTTTTGGGGGTTTGAAAACAGTGTCAGATACATAATTTTCTCATGATATTTGCTACTGGTCCAGGTAAAACAAGTGCCTAAGGTAGCTCGTGTGTGTGTGTTATGTTTGTATGTTGCTTTGTGTGTGCACCAAACCCGCATCGATGTGGTGGCTATTGATGAACTAGGCTTTTACATATGAAACAGGCTAGTAAGTCTATGGATGCTGTTGTCAGGAAGTATGAGGAGACACTAGGCAATAGGATGCCACTGACCTCCACAGAGAAGAATGTGGTCAGTATCATGCATCAATATTTAGAACCTTTCTACAAAACCACAACCAACATATGCACAAACAAGGTGCCCACAATCGGGTTGGTTCTCTTTTTCATGGATCACATCTCCGAGACAATAGCTGTCTGCAGAGAATCCCGTCACAGCCCAGATTGGCTAAAGAATGCTGCTGAAGACATGGCTATAAAGGCCAGAAATTACAATAACCAGGTTTGCAACATATTTACATACATGACAGCAATTCTTGATCCTCGAATCAAAGGAGAGCTAATTCCTGAAAGTCTCAGCTCAGACAATTATCTTGAGGAAGCAAGAACTCATTTCATGAGAAACTATTCTACCACCCATTTTCCATCCATGACTAGTGGTTACAGTGCCCAAGAGGTTGAAGATGGTGGGAGTGTCTCTTTTGCGGAGGAAATTGCTCGAAAGAAAAGAAGGGCAAGCATGAGCACTGCCACTGATGAACTCACTCAGTACCTGTCAGAGCCCCCAGCTCCAATACCAACAGATGTTCTTGAGTGGTGGAAGGTTAATAGTACACGTTACCCCCGACTTTCTGTTATGGCTCGAGATTTCTTGACAGTGCAGGCAACTTCTGTAGCACCTGAAGATTTGTTCTGCAGTAAAGGCGATGAGATAGAGAAGCAACGATTTTGCATGCCGCATGATAGTACACAAGCTCTCCTTTGTATCAGGTCATGGACTCAAGGTGGAATCAAGTTGAAGTTCAAGTCCACTGAGATAGACTATGAGAGGTTGATGGAATTGGCAGCTACTGCTTCAGCAGATAATAGTAATGCTGGTTCTGAGAAGAAACAAAAGTGATGACAGTGACACAGCATTGCTTGGTGTATTATGGATATTTGCCATCCAATTCCATTACAAAGAGAGGGAACTCTAACCCAGAAAGATAAAGAAAGAAAACAGTCATATCTTGAGATGGCTACGTGTAATTACCTTCCCATCTCAGGAGGGAATTGGGTGTGCAATTGACATTTTGCTTTTCCTGTATTTATTAGGTGATCAACACTATGTACTGATGTACAGTAAAACTGAAAAATGCTAACCAGAGACGGAAACAGATTATAAGTGTATCTGATTATTTGAACATACGAGTAATGTAATGAAGCAGCCAAGCAAAATCTTGTTGGTATTGTAGCCTACCTTTTTTGGAGCTCAAAAACATGAAAAATTATATACATGGATTGTGTTATCATGTACAAATTGAAATCCTAGCTATACTCTTTTTATAAGAGAGACGTTAGTGTTTTATCTTTTAAATCTTGTTTCCGTACATGGATTGACGTCCTAATCTACATTTTAGGAAGGTTGTGCTTTTGCTCATCCATGACATTTTCTCTCATTGTCCACATTCCCAAACAAAGTCTTTTTTTTTTTTTTTGACGTTTATCTTTGATTTTCTCAACTCATAGCTTTTTACTTTTAAAATCAATGGATTATAGATGTTATCAATTTAGAGAAGTTAAAAGGATCATATGCTATATGACTCTTCATGGGCAGAGTTTCTTTAACGCACAATATGAAGGGTTCTAGTCCTTGCCTTTCCCACCACTAACATATATAAGATAAGGAGAGAGAACCAAATTATTCAAGTAAATTTTTGGAGATCAAATATGCTAATATTAACAATTTTTTTGAGGCTTTGTTTATTGTATAATAACACTTACTTAGAGTGGTCCACATATTAGAAGCATTATTCCTTTAAAAAAATTTCTGACTATTCTAAAGACTGCTGTGGCAAGTAGTTTTCGTCTAGGATTGGCTCTACAACCACCGTTGGGAACTTGGGAGCTCCGCCAGTTCATTTTGCCTTTTTTTTTTTTTACTTTTTTTTAAATGTATTTTTTTTTACACTCAAATATTACAAAAACAAAAAAGATCACAACATTATTAAAAAACACTTAGTACCAAAAAAAAAAAACCAGCAGAAACTGCCAGCAAGAGGAGCAGCGTTTTCCTTTCTTCTACTCCGACAGTTTTTTTTTTTTTTTAAACAAAAAAATCCAATGAAAATAAAACTACCTTCCATGTTAAACCGATGAAAATCCAAGCAAGAGACATATTTAACATGTGAACTATTTGTAGGAACAAGTTTTTACCAATTCCTTACCCCCATCTGTGTCGGGAAACTTGAAAGGCAATAGGCCACCGTATACAAGGGAATATTCAAAGGGTAAGGCTACTCCGCTGCCCAGGCCTTTTCTTTTTTTTTTTCTTTCCTTTTTACATTTTTTTAATATATCTAAATATTTTTTTCAAAAAAACAATACACAAATACACTTAAAATCACTTCCTTAATCACTAAGTGAAAAAAAAAAAACAAGACCAGCGATCAACTAGGACGATCAAACGTAAAGGGCATAGAAGCTTTTCCCATATTCAAAATATGGGATAACTTTCAGGAGAGGCAAAATCGTGCTCTCTTCACTGAGTCGTGTTTACCAAACAAAATTCAGATACCATCAAAATTGGTAAGGCGTAACAAATGATAAAAGACACCACTAAGTGTCGGAAAAATTCGCAAGTATCACTTCTAGGGACAATCACAGTCGTCGATGAATAGCTTGATCGATCCAATAGTGCACCTCATGCAGAATTTGTCTATATGAGTAAGTGGTCCCTAAGATACTCGCGCACAATGACCGGCACACTAGTGGTTGGGATCTACAATAAGAACAAGAAGGGAATCAGCAATACTAAAACTTAGAAAAATCTCAAGCTTCAAGAAGAAATGTCTGATTCTACCTCTAAATGACTAGGCATGAAGTTTTAACTCTATCTCTATTATGTATTTCTTTGTATGTGCCAACAATTGTATGGTTTGCAATATAAGTAACAACTCCAGTGATGATAATAAATAAGAAGTGAGGACCACAACTAGAAGATCGAAATTATTAGAACACGGCTTACCATTCCATAATCTGTGATAATCATGGAGATATAATCTGGAGGAGTACAATCATACCTGTTACAGTGTTACAGAAAGTTGAGTGTAAAATGAAATATGAACATTGAGGAACAATTGAGATCTTTTTCTTTCCGGGATAAACCTTACATTAAATTTAGAAGTTGCAGATTTCCCTTATTGGCCCAATTATTCAAATAACTCACGTCAGTTCTTCCTGGGACTTTTGCAATTGCCTCCGGATCACCTGCAAGAAATTCTTGTTTGTTTTCAGGAAACTTCTCAACTCATCTCATCTCATATAATCATTACAATTTTCCCAAATTTTCATACAAAATAAAATTAACAATTCAACTTTTTCAAATCTTAAAACAAAAAATAATATTAAAAATATATATTATAATAATATTTTATTCAATTTTTAACTTTAATCGCAACTCATCTCATCTCATCTGCAAAAACAAACAAGGCTACAGTGCTTAGCTTTGTTCTGTTGAGACAGTTTTCTTTTTCCTTTTTTTCCCTTTTTTTTTTTTGGGGTGGGGGTTGGGGGGAAGGAATTAACCAGTTTAGAACCCAGCCAATGCAGGTTCAGGTAAATAAAATAGAATCGAAGGACAAAAAGCAAAATTTACATCAGCTTATATATGATAACATACCTAATTCATTAGAGCAGATAGAATCAAGCTGTACTCTTTCATGAAATTTATAGGCTTCACAGCAGACTAAAACTGGAACATGGAAAGCATGAGCAACCATTGCAACAGATGCAGTCCCCACACTCGAATATACGGTTCCATTAGACAATACAGAGGCAGCCCCCAGAAGAACTCTGGTAACTTCATGCATAATATAAGAAGTGGCATTTATATGACAATATGTACAACCCAGGCCCTTTGACACCAGCCTACGAAGTAGTGATTGACCTTCAAGCTTTGGACGTGAGTCTACTACCACAACACGGAACTGTTTCCCCATCTCATGGGCATATAACAGAATCATCTCAACCACACTTGATGATCCATAAGTGAGAAGCACATCTCCATCCCTAATCTTTGTAACTGCATGCCCAACTATGACCTTCCCCGCAAGTATTATTTTTTCATTTATGAATCGCTCGATATCTGAACAAAGTGCAGCTTTTGCTTCTGATTCAGAAAGAGTTGGAGGTACCTTTGCTATACGGCTCTTAACAAACCTAATTGCATTTCCCATGCTGATAGAAAGTGGTCTACACTCAATGAAGAATGACACATAACTGCTGATCTTTGCAGTTAAATCTCTTGCAAGAGTTTTTTGTTGTGGTGTGGAATAGTCAGTGATGGCTTCTTTGAAAGCTTGAAGCATTGCAATGCAACGTGCATTACCCCCGGATATATCTCTGGCTAAATACTGCAATCCAACCTGAAAAGAATTCATTCGAAGTAGGTAATAAACTATATTTCTCTTTCTGCAGGTAAAATGGAAAGAAATTAAGGGCCTGATGGGCTCAGACGGTTATTAAATCTAAAACTCTGATCGACATTGATTTTATTCTCTTAAATAGCAGAACAACTATGTAAAACAAAAAGAGAAGATGAGATATAGAATGTTTAGATTGATAAAGATTGGTTAACAAAAAGACAGGATAAGACATTTTACACCATAAAATATTTTTTATAAAATTACATCACTGAATTCAGCACTACACTAGGGATATAAATTAAAAAATGCAATAGTTAATGAGAGGCATGGGATCAGGAATTCAGAAAATCTATAAAAGGAAGAACAATCTGTATTGCTGTGCACAGATTATGTCATTGAATTTTATTTAAGAGCACAAATGGCGCTAACCAAGAACACGGGGGAGATACATAGGAGATCGCCTAGTTAAGGAGGGGAGTGGCAACAGGAATTCTGAAAATCTAACTACAATGATTTGAACATAAAGGTTTTTTTAAGCTCCAGTAATTAACCCTAGAACACTGAGGATATACATAGGAGAACGCTTAGTTAAGGAAGGGAATGAAAACAAGAATTGAGAAAATCTGCAAAGGAAAAAAAGCTCAAATTGCTGTGGACAGATGACCACTCATACAATGATTTGATCATAAAGGTTATTAGCTTCAGTAAAGTAATCTCGCAGTCTTCAAAACTATGGGCATTGTGTTCAAGTTACACAATAAAAGTTATTTCTTTGTTATCATTAATCAAACCAATTGATTTTATTTTTTCTGGAAAAATCATAATCAATAAATCAAAATTATTATCAGAAAAACCTCAACAAGACAGGCCTTGAGAAGATTTAGACTTAAATCATCAATTTTCCTTTTCCATGCACTTTTAACTAAAAAGCTATCAATAATTAACAAAAGTAATAGAATTAAAAAACCATTAACGTCAAGTAACATTAAAACAAATGGGGTCAGGTCGCTGAATCATAACCAATGTGCTAAACAATGACTATTTGAAATAGGGTCTGATTCAGTTACATAATAAAAGTTCAGCTGAACTGAAGCGAGTCCCTTGCATCTAGTGGAAGTATGCCAACAAAGGGAAAAACCATAGGAAAGAAAAGGGCCACAACATGTACATCCTCTTGCACAAACAATCACACGAAGAAGAAAGACTGTCGTGGACAGGTCTTAGACAAACACTAGCTGAAAGCTACAATGACAGGCACTTAACTGAAACTCGGGTAAAAGGGACACTTGAAGAAACAGCTTAATTAACACATTTTCTTGTTGAATATAACTATAGATTGTGATCTATTTGAGCCGTACATTGAAAAAAGATGCAGGCACGTGCCAGAGTGTGCACAAGTGTGGACTTACTGCATCAATGTAATGTCCACACCTAGTTCTTCAATTTGCCATTTCTTTTCTTTTTTTTATAATTAATAAGAATTTTATTATCAGGAATAGGCATAGCTCAAGTACACAAGAGGTATACAAAGGAAATACCTACTACACTCTAGAAAACAGGAAAACTAAAACAGAAACAGATTCAGTACATTCTCATCATTCCTTACAAAGATCTTAGCCCACAAACTCAAAGTAGAAAAGAAAAAGTTTTGAAGATCTTCAAAAGAGCGCTCCTTGTCTTCAAAACATCTCCCATTTCTTTCCAGCCATAGACACCACATTAAACACACAGGTATCATTCTCGCCCTGGCAGCAACATCTTTCCTCACCTCAACCACGCCAACATGAAAGAAGCTCCACTACTTCCTTAGGCATCACCCAAAATAAACCTGTCCGACCAATAACCTCATACCACAAAGAGTTTGCCACCTCACAATGTAAAAACAGATGATTTACAGATTCTCCATCCTTCTAGCACATAACACACCAATCGGCTATAAACAAACGATGTTTTCTAAGATTATCCGAAGTCAATACTTTCTCTAGAGCAACAACCCAACTGAAGAACGCCACCTTAGTAGGTACCTTCACCCTCCAAATGCTTTTCCATGAAAATACACAGCCAGAATGACAATTAAGCACCTTATAATAAGACCTGACTGAAAACCTGATATTTCCAGCATAGTCCCACAATAGCCTATCCTCTGTTCCCTGCATCACTTTTGAATTATAAATCCTTCCCAAAAAATCTGAAACAACATTAACTTCCCAGTCATTTGGATTTCTAATAAAGTCAACATTCCATAAAATATAATTATCCGTACATTGAAGATAATCTGCCACAGTGACATTTTGATCCCTTGCCAGCCTGTGGAGAGATGGAAAATCTGATTTAAGAGCTGATTCCCCACACCAAATGTCATGCCAAAAAAGAATCCTCTTCCCTTCCCCCACCTTAAATTTAATATGTTTAGAAAACTCCCCCAGCCTTTCCTAATGAACTTCCATAAACTCACCCCATACTCTCCTCTAACTTCTTTAGAACACCAATCACCCCACCCACTCCTATATCTAACAGCAACAACACTCTTCCATAAAGCATCTCTCTCTTCATAATATCTCCAAAGCCATTTCCCAAGGAGTGCTTTATTAAACAACCTCAAATTTCTAACCCCCAATCCTCCACAAAAAACTGGTTGACAAACCTTGTTCCAACTAACCAAATGAAACTTCTTTCTCCTTTTCCTCCCCATAAGAAATTACGATAAATATTCTCAATTCTCCTAGCAAAGCCAGCCGGCAAAGGGAAAAGTGAAAGAAAATACGTGGGAAGATTAGACAATGTACTCTTTATCAAGGTAATTCTTCCCCCTTTAGACAAATTTTTTTTTTTCCATCCAGCCAACCTTTTCTCAATCTTCTCAATCACCCCATCCCATATCAAAACAGATGTGTGAGAAGCACCCAATGGAAGACCAAGATACTTCAGCAGCAGTGAAGCAATCTTACTCTCCAAAATATTAGCCAAATCTGAAATATTGCCACAGCACCCACAGGAACAATTTCAGACATGTTTAAGTTAATCCTTAGGCCCGAGACAGCTTCAAAACATAACAACAATGCTCTCAAAGATCGAATATGTTCTTGGTTGGGCTCACTGAAAATCAATGTGTCATCAGCAAAAAGAAGATAAGATAATTTAATGCTATTCCTTTCCTCATTTCCCACCTCAAAACCCAACAAGTGCCTTCCTTCAACTGCCACTTCCAACATTCTACTCAATGCATCCATGACGAGGACAAAAAGAAAAGGAGATAGCAGATCTCCTTGTCTCAAACCACGTGAACTATTAAAGAATCCAACCAGAGTGCCATTCACCAAAATGGAAAATCTTGATGTCGGCATAGAGGGTTTGATCCACATTCACCATTTCTCCCCAAAACCATATCTCCCAAGCAAATACAAGAGAAAATCCCAACTAACATGGTCATATGCTTTTTCCATGTCCAATTTAATCAAAATACCAGATTCATTAGATTTAATCCTGCTGTCCACATATTCGTTAGCAACTAAAACCGAGTCGAGAATTTGCCTCCCTCTTACAAAGGCATTTTTCAATTTCGAAATAATGTTTCCCAACACCACACTCATACCATTAGCTAACACCTTAGAGATTATCTTGAAAACCCCATTCAATTTGCCATTTCTATGTCTATATTATGTTCTGTCTATTCCACATGTGATGAGAGAGGTTATATGTTCGATAAAGAGGAGAAATATCCAATTTTCTATTCAGAGGCTTGAAGCCTAAAGAAAAAAACCACACTAATGTATCAAAAAAGTAAATTCTTAAATGGAGTACCTTGTATACAGCAGGATGCACTGGATCAAGTTGGAAAAATCTTGACTCCAGATCAGGAAGCTGTGTTCCATGTTCATACTGAGGCAAATGCCGAAACAATTCAACTCTGTTTCTAGCTTCCGTTTGATTGAACACCGCACGTCTTTTAGCCTTCTCTACTCTGCTCTTATCATCAAACTGCATACGTGGAGGAGGAACATCTTTCTTCCTTTCTTTCTCGGGTGGACGATCGCCTCCTTTCTTATCGGAAGCTGCAATTGAAGATGCGACTGGAGGAGCATCTTTCTTCAGTGAAGGCTGCTTCAAAGGTTTACTCGGAACTGCCCCTCGAGATACAGCAGCAGATTTATCACCCTCTGCTGTATGCGTGCACGTATGTTTTTCACCTGCATGCATGCTTGTATGTGTTTACATCTATGAATAGGTATATACAATACCACTTTGTATCTTTGTATGGAAATGGTTTATGTAAGCATTTCTCATGCTACTTTTTGATGCAAACGTGCATGAACGCACACATGCATCTGCCATCTGTAAAAAAAGATCGGTAACCACAAGTGAAAACATGCTCAAGCTCACAGCTTTTTTTTTTTTTTTGAGAAGGAAAACTATATACTACCAAGGAGGAGCTTAATCAAAAGTAAACAGTAGAAAAACCTTCTGGAATCTGAGAAACCATTAATTTAAAACCAAATGTTGGTTTGTTTACATGAACTCTAAAGATTTACTGAATTTAGTTAAGATTTGAATGCAATCTTACATAAATAAATAAATGATTAACAATTACACCAATAACAATGATATAACCCATTACAAATATACCAAGAAAATCATCATCCGGACTAGATATGATAGGATATGAGTCCAACTGTCACGTATACCATAGCATAAACCATGACAGGGTACGGGCAATAATCAGAACAGTTTATGTTAGTAAAAATTTAAGTTTGACAGCTCCATTCCCAAAAAAATATTGTAAGATCCTTCTAAGAAATTTTACCCTCGAAGAAAAGTTGAGCAGAAAACAAATATATCTCAAAAGATTTAGAGTGTTATGAAATTTCCATTTATTAGTCATATCATCTGAAATTGCATGAATCCAACTTTCATATATATAACATAAACTATGACAGAAAGTGCAGGCAATAATCGAACAGTTTATGCTAGTAAAAATTTCAGTTTGACAGCTCAATTCCCAAAGAATATTCGAAAGATCCTTTCTAAGAAATTTTACCCCCAAGAAAAGTTGAGCAGAAAAAAAAATATCTCAAAATATTATTGTTTTATGGAATTTCCATTCATTAATCATATCATCTGCAATTGCATGAATCTAGAATGCTCAGTCCTGGTCATGACAAAGGAATGGTCATTCTTAAAGATACAATGCAGTTCACTGCAATCTAGAAAAGACAACTAAATTATTCCACAAGATGATCACATGTAGAATCCCAAAGAAAGCCCAAGCCACATCTAAGCCTATTCTCCAAAAGGATTAGTCAATGTGACAATTGAAGTCCCTTGGAATCATCATAGAGGAGAACTACTTCCACCCAAGTAATATGAGATTCCATTTACCATTTTCCGATATTCAACCAAGGTTTTATAAGCTCTTATATCATTTGTAACAACCTAGGAAAACCCAAACTATATGGGCCGGCACTCCAAAAGAACTAGTCATAACTGAAGTTCCTTAGAATTATTATAAAGGTTAAGAACTTCTTCCACCCAAGCAATGTGGGATTCCATTCATCACATTTCTATACTCAACTAGGATATTACAATCTCTAATAACTAAAACATCCCAAGAAAACTCATGCCACACCTAGAGATTCTAGGCCTATACCCTAAAAGGATTAGAGCCCGTTTGGATGCTTACAATATCTCAGAATATCTATCAATAGTAGTGAAATGGTTTGTGAATAGTGTAATGGTTTGAATTAAGATGTTTTATTGGGTTTTGAAAAATAAGAGAGAAAAAGTTGAAGAAAAATATTATAAAGTTAAAAAAATATTTAAATATAATTTTTTGATATTATATTTATTTTAAAATTTGAAAATTTTATATTGTTTGTGTTTTTTTCTTAGTTTGGGAAAGTTGTAATGATTAGATGAAAAAGTTGAAGATTTTAAATTGAAAATGTTGTGTTTGAGTGATGTTTGGAAACGAAATATCTGAGAATACTTGAGAATTCATTATATAGGTTAAGAATTTCACCCTCCCAAGAAATGTGGATCTCATTCACCACTTTTATATACTCAATCAAAGGTATTATATAGTAAGAAAATAAATGACAATTAAAGATGATCAAGGAGAAAATCCCTTGCCATGAATCCAAGCTCCATAAAACAAAAGCAAGACAAGGTGGTCGAGCAGTGGTGGTAAAAGTCTGCCCACCTGGCCAGTAGGGATGGATAGGGGTTTGGGGAATGTGAGGGCGCAGGCAGGGGCGGAACCAGAAAATCGGGTTTGGGGGGCCAAGTTAAAAAATAATAATTTAGGGGGGCCCAAATACTAATTTTCAGTAGTTCTGCCCCTGGGCACAGAGCCAGGCCCAAAAAATAGCACCCCACCCAAGTAGGGGCAGGGTGCAGGGAGAGTGGCTACCTGCCCACATAGGTGGGTATCACCCCGACTTTATTTCCCAGCAAGAAAGCAATATAGTTCTGCCCCTGGGCACAGAGCCAGGCCCAAAAAATAGCACCCCACCCAAGTAGGGGCAGGGTGCAGGGAGAGTGGCTACCTGCCCACATAGGTGTGTATCACCCCGACTTTATTTCCCAGCAAGAAAGCAATATGCATTCAAAATTGCCAGGCCCAAAAAAAAAGTCCCATCCAACCAAAAACTTCCACCAAAACCATCAACAATCAGCCAAACATAAAAATTCGACCTAAATCTTCCAAAACATTCAAAAAAAAGAAGCATATATGATAGAGACCCCTGGGCCTTTGCAACTAGGGTTCGCAAACTTTGCAAACCAGAGGCCCGAGACTTGTCTAGAGAAGAAAAAAAGAAAAGAGGAGAGAAGCTTGGAAGAGATGCAGGTTTCGTGTATACGTATAATAGTGCTGTTTTTGAAAGATAGGTTTTTTCTTCAACATATCTAATATAGTATATATTTAGGTTTTCTCTTTAATATATATGATATATTATATATCTTTTTTTTTTTTTTTGATAAGTAAAAGATAAATATTCTATATATGAATGAAGTAGACATAGCCCTTGTACACAGGAAGTATACAAAAGGACCCCTAAATACATTCTAAGAGAGATAAATTAAAGACAAGAAATCATGAGCATTACCCCCATGCAATACAATAACGGAAAACCAACACATTAAAGTGTGAAGAAAAAAATTCTTCAACTCAGCCATTGTGCGTTCCTTATCTTCAAAACATCTCCCATTCCCTTCTGTCCAAATACACCACATAATGCACAACAAAATCATCTTCAAAACTGCAGCCACTTAATGATAGCCTTGCATCTTCCTCCAACAACCCAACAAATCCACCACCCTCATAGGTATAACCCAGGCGACATCAACCCTTGAAAGGTCTCATTCCACAACACCCTTGCTACCTCACAGTGTAGTAAAAAGTGGTCCACAGATCCTCCATTCTTTTTACACATCAGTACACATCCTCTCTTCCTCAAATTGTTCGTGGTCAATATCTTTCCAAGAGCGGCATTCCATACAAAAAAAACTACTTTAGAAGGCATACGAGTCCTCCAGATATTCTTCCAGGGGAACGGAGTATAGTCTTGTGTTGTCAGAATGTTATAGTACGCCTTGACTGTACATATCTTGTGGTCATAAGCCCTCCACCTCAAACTATCTCATTGTGCCATATGAGTCCCCATGGAATATAGTAGACTGAAGACGTCTGAAATAATAGATAATTCCCAGTCATGAAAATCTCTATTAAAAAGACTGTTCCATTGGTGCGCACCATTAGAAAATGACCACACATCCGCCACAAAAGCCTTCCTATTAACTGCAATACGATATAGAGCCGGAAAAGCTCTTTCCAAAGCATAATCTCCACACCACACATCCCTCCAAAAATATACTATATATCTTAATGTATATGCAGGGGGCCATACCTCATCCGCATGTGGTAAAAATACTCTAAAGGCCGCCTGTCCGTCCCCTAGCAGGATGGACAGATGGAGCAGGCAAGATGGGTCTGGGTGCTCGATGCCCACCCCCTAAAATGAAGTAAAAAGTTCAAATGAAACAGACCCATTTCTCTAACAAAATAACTATTAAGATAAAGCATCTAGAAAACAGTCAAACTGTCAAAGAAGTGAAGTAGATAGTCAACAATGGAATAACATAAATATAAGCTCAATTCAAACCTTTTGTTAATGCCTTTGCGGCTCTTTGGGCCTCCTGCATGGCACGCCTTTCAGCTTTGGTTGTTTTTGCTTTCAGTGGCTTCAAGCTAGATTGCGTCTCATTTTGCACTTGCACAACAGCTTTTTCCCTCTTTTCTGCAATTTTGTTGCAAATTCGACAAAGGATCAAAACTCAAAGGATCCACACAATCAACACATTTGAACAAACCAAGAACAAGTTACTAAACAATCTCAGGAACGAACCAGCATACAAGCCAAGCCTAATAAGATATACCTGATCAAATGTTACTTCTACAGGCATGAGTAAGTTATCAAACCAGGCACTCCAGACAACCAGCAGCAGAAAATAGCTTTAAGCCAATGGTTAAAACTTAACAAGTCAATTTTTTTTTTCTTTTAATAAATAAACTTAACAAGTCAAATTAATTATTTCACAAACATGCTAGAAAGACTTTGGGGTCCCTAATACTTTACCGACGGGCATTATATACTGAGCAACAAAATCAAAGTGGGCTTGTCGGAAAACCTCTTGGTCCCAAATAACACTTAGAAGATATCATCCTGTACTACCTTACTACCCCGATGTCTCAGTTGTTATTTTTTGTCCTAACATTCCAAATCCAAAATACACCATCTGGTTTCAACCCCAATTCAATTATACAAAATCTCAATTCAAACAAATACAATCAAACATCCCACACAAACAGGCACGTAACATAAAAAATTTAAAATACAATTTACCTGGCTCTTTGGCAGACTTTTTCGATTTTTCCAACCCAGGCGGGCCAGCAATACTCGCCGAATTATCAGGAGCTTTCTCCGGAGTGGTATCGGGAAGATTCGAAGCGTACTTACGCGACTCGTTCAGCCTGTACCACCCATCTGACTCCTCGGAAAATTCTCCATCCGCCATCCCGATTCGAGCCGAAGGCGAGGAAGGGACAGGAGACGATCCCAGCAGAGATTCCGACGGGTTATAGCTCCCGACCGGCACGTGGTCGTTACCCTGACGCCGCAAGCCGGTCTCCGGGACCGGCACAGCGGGAGTACGGTCGGAAGGGTGACGTGGCAGGGGAATCATGACCGGGGAGAGGGAATTGTCGGCGGGGGACTCGGCGAGAGGCGGTGAACTCGAGCAGGGCGGATTGTTCTGGGCTCGGGCCGGTAGGGGGTTGGCGCCGGGGGCGAAGAACCCGACATGGCGGACCTT
Organism: Cyclocarya paliurus; assembly: GCA_029856935.1. NCBI lineage: Eukaryota > Viridiplantae > Streptophyta > Magnoliopsida > Fagales > Juglandaceae > Cyclocarya > Cyclocarya paliurus. The sequence continues at coordinate 28,290,505 of CM056947.1, forward strand.
AGGGTCGATGACGGCGCGGGAAGCGCGACGCGCGTCCATGGCAGCGTGGTTGTCAATCGGTAGGAGTTTGGCAGTGAAGAAGTTCGAATCAATTGATTAATGTGGTGGTGAGAACAAGGATTTAAGGCCATAAAGCAGGATCAAAATGGAAGAAAAATGGAGCTTTAGGGTTCCATATTCGTGAGGGTTTTGGGAAGTTGCGTAGTGAGAAAGGGGTCTGCACTTTGAAGCTATATCAAATTTCAATGATCGAGCTTTCTCTTCTTCTTCTTCTGTTTTTTGTCAAGTTTTTCGGTGCGGGAATGTTTCCGTCACCTGAGGAGCACTCTTGATGAGTTAACGGTGGGATGTGATTGGACAATCATTTTTAACTTTCACTTAATTATTTTTTTAGTTTTTTTTTTATTAATTTTTATGAGATTTCATCTAATAAAAATTATTTGGACAGGAAATTATTTTAATAAAAATAAAAATATTTTATTATAAAAAAATTATAAAAATATATTTTATGATAAAATCTACTGTTGTGTAAAAAGACAGTATCTAAGGTCATGTTTGAATACACAATTCAGATGAGAAGAGATAAAAAGTTTTGAATGATAATAAGATTTTTTTAGTTAAGATGAGATGAGATAGTTTGTAAAAAAATATATGTTTAGATAATGAGATGAGATAGTTTGTAACAAAATATATATTTAGATAGTAAAATGAGATAGTTTTAACTTTTTAAAATTTGATAAATAGGTGGATCTCACCAATTATTGAAAATCATTAAATAATATTTATGAATATATTATAGAAAATAATATTTATGACTAATTAAAAAATCTATCATAAATAAATTTAAATTTCAAAAAATCTTGAAAATTTGTTGGCTGAAATTACTCTATAATTCAAAAAAATAATCTCATTTTTTAAAAAGATATTCTTCTAAAAGATTTTATTATTCTACCAAATATTTAAACCTCAAAATATATTGAAAGGTTGTTGGCCCGAAATTTCTAATTTCTCTTTTTTAAAATATATTTTTATCAAATTATTTTTCTATATGTAAGAAATTCGTTATTTTTTATTCTAATTATAAATTATAATAATTTTGATTATTGTAATAAATAAATATATGAATTATATTGTAAATGAGTTTAAGGTTTCTCTGCCCTTGGATGAAGTCGGCGATGAAAGCATGGACTTGGGTGACGAGGAGAAATCACATATGAGATGGGGGGGAAAAATCTGCTACAGGTAATCCATTTGGGGAACTTTGCGCACCCTTACTCACGTGGCCTTAAAAAAAATAGAATTGAAAAAAAAAAGAAAAATTTACTATATAATCTCTTACTATTCATTCACACTTCACATTTTATATTTTTTAATATTTTTTAATATTTTTTTTAAAATATTTTAAATTTTTTATTTACTATTTATATAAAAATTATTTAATAAAAAAATTAAAAAAAAAATTTAAAAAAGATGGAGTGTAGAGTGTTGGGAAGTTGGAAAGATTTATTGAAAAAAAAAATAGGACTGAAAGCCTGAAAGGAAGAGAACGGAACGCACGAAGAAGAAGCTTGGTTTCCTGCTCATGAACTAGTGCACCAACGTCTTCGCTAGCCAGTCTCTGCTTGTACGCCTCCACTCCAGACGTTTTCGTACCCCACGTCTCTCCCGCAAGAAGAGAACCACGAAGAAGCTTCAGCTTGCGTTGCGCTCATGAACCAATGCACCATTTCTCGTCTCCGCAGGCCCGTCTCCTCCACCGGCACATCTCCGACTGTCTTCGCACGTTTCTCTCACCACTGGCACTGACCTCTGATCTGGCAAACTCCCACCTGTCAGTATCAATCTTGCAAAACCCCTAAATAGAGTAACCAAATTGATTTTTAAAATGAATGAGGAAAACATAGAAGTCTAGAAAATAACAAAAAGTTTTGATGATTAGCACTGTAATACAGTAGTTCATCACACAATAAAATCTGAAGCTGTCAATTTTCATGGGTAGAAGATGCCGAATTTCTTTATAATATAATATGTAAAATCATAAAATCAACTTCCCTAAACACAAAAGATGGGTCAGATGATAATGTGCAGTATCTTGACTAACTTGGACAGAAACAAATGGGTGCAATAACCCTGAAATTCTACCTGCAGAAGAAGAACACCCCACTCCGGTACACACGAGGGGAAGATGTTCTTTGTTGGAGGAATGAAGATTAGAGCATGTCACCCCTTAGCCCTAATTATGAGCCGATGAAGGGAATAACCTTTTACCATTACTAAGACCTTCAGGCTTCACCATATTAGTTTCATAAAAAGATAATTAAAGTCTACATGAACACGATCCTTAGAAAGTACACCTCAAGATAACATTTTTCTTAGATAATTCCATCAGTACACAAACTCCAAACATTAGAGTAAACTAATCTAAATCAGAAAATATTAATCGGAGATCACAAGAATACCGCATCTTCATCATTTCAACGGTACAAAGTAAAAACAATAAGATAAAAATAATTTAAATGCAAGACAATATAAATTATAAAACAGAAACTAGTTCAATCCAAAATCTGATACGACGAATTAAGAACTAACAAATGTACAGCAACAGATCCTCCAGAGATAGGAAAAGCCCACACATTTAAAAGGCGATTATTTAAAATTTGAATCCAGTTACAAGCCTAATTACAGAGCAAACATCAGCTAAAAGAAAAACAGAGAAGAGAAAAATACAATCGAAAACAATAGGAAACAGAAAACAGGTAAAAAAATTTTACATATAGATCACACCAACCATTAGAGTATTAGTATTGGCCTATGCATATGCATATGTAAAATTACCTCTTTTGCATAATCACTTTGTCATTCAAACAAAACTCTCATATTGGCTTATGCATATTTGAGATCAAATAATTAATTATTATTTTATTATTATTATTAATTTTTTTCTAAAATCAAAATTTTTATATATATTTTGTAATTAATATCCACTACATACATTTGACATTAATAATACAAATGTAATAATAAAAAATATAATTTTTTTATATATTATATTAAAAATATAATAAAATGAAAAAAAATATATATAATATATTATAATAATAAAATGAATGTGTATGTGAAAATTTATTGGGTTGTTGAGTGAGGGAGAAGAGGAAAAGATTAAGAGAGAAAGAATAGAAGGAGAGAGAAATAACAATTAAAATATATTTGATGGAGTGAACAGTTATTATCTAAATTTGAATAATAACTGTTCACTGCTAATTAAATTTATGCATATGCATAAACTAATACAGGTGTTTTTAAGGTCATATTATATAAATATAACTTTACATACATATATATATATATATAGACCAATATAAATGCTCTTGCAGGCAGTGTTACTGTAATACCCACATAAGTATTAAACTGGCGAACAAAACTCGAGAAATTGTTGTGCTTGAAATTCAAAGGAAGGACCAGTCTCGCAAGTCCACCGGGTCCCACACCACGAAACTCTCTCCGCTGACGCCTCATGATATGATCGGGTCAATCCTCGGGTCTTCCACGAGGTCGAATGTCTTCAACAGAAATGGCGGTATAGGATTGCCCTGTAAGCACTCGAGCGGCTGAGGCACGCTGATATTCTCAACGTCTCCTCCTCCTCAGTACTCAACGGTACCGTTCGGGGTATTTCGCAGAATGAAGGCGATGGGCTTCTGGTTGAGAAGGCTTCGAATTCCATCAGAGGAGGAGATGCCGAGAACCCAATATTCTCCATGAAAAAACCAGCTTCGGCATCCATAAAGAAAGACACAGGCAAAAGAGGTTGCGACGTTGTTTCGAGACCCAGCCCGTGCGCACCGTTTCATTTAACCCGCGACAGCCACATCGATTTCGTGAGCAAAGGGGTCTCCGAAATGGACTACATTCAATTTTTTCCGAAAAAAAAAAAAGTAGGAAGACGCTTTGGGCAGCGTTTTTCACTGGAGCTTTTTTTACTGTTCATATTTTAAAGATGAATTTAAAATTTTATAGATAAAATAAAAATTAAATAATAATAAAATATTAACTGTTTGAACGTCTAAAATCCTCTCTTCCCTATAAACCAGATGAGATAACATCCAACCATCGAGCCAACATTATTGAATCAGAATTTTTTGTTATTAAAATAATTATCGTGTCCTGCGGTTTTACGGTTTTTTTTTTTAAATTGTGCAATAATTACGTACTTCACGCTTTAAGTTTTTTTTTTAATTTTAATAAATATAATTTTTAATAATATATTGTTAAAGTGTCACGTCAATTTAAAAATTAAAAATTAAATATAAAAACATGTGGGTCCGTGGGAAAAATAGTATTACCTGCCCATCGCAACCCCATGGTGCCTGGGACGTCCAGTTTTTTCAAATGGTAATTTGTTTTTTCAAATTTGTTATTTTTTTCACAAGACACTAGTTTTAGGTTCCGTTTAAATAGTAAAAATATTTTATTTTATTTTATTTTTATAAATTTTTTAAATTTTATATAAAATATAATAAATAATTTAAATTTTTTAAATTTTAAAATAATAATAATATTAAAAAATAATATTTTATTTAACTTTAATCTAAAATCATATCATCTCATCTCACTATCCAAATCGTACCTTAAATAAATTTTTAATAATACATTAATGAGAGGATTAAAATAATCAAAGTCAAATATATAAAAAACCAAAATATTTAGAATTAAAATATAAAAACTAATCTATTTAAAAATAAAATCACAAAAATCTTCTAATTTTTAGCCCTAAATATCAAAACAAAATAAATTTTATGGTAAACTAATTGGAGAATTGAGATCGGCATATCTAGCTTCAATTGGTAGATCATTCTTTTCCTGTAGCAGTATAAAAGAGTCCATTTTTTGGTTATTTATGGTATTATAATGATTGGCTTCCAACTAGTTTACAACTTAGATGATAGAAAATATTTTGTAGAAATATGAGCTATTTTATGAGTTATTCTATTTTCAAGTCAACACATCATCTATATATATTATTTAGATAAGATTTGATTTATAAAATTTAAATTTTAAAATTCTTCTTTCAAATCAAATTATGTCACGTAAATGTAAACATTTTATTGGTACTCTAATTTAGATACCATGCCTTATACCATCCGATCCGAGGAATTCTTATACCCTACACACAGCTTTAAAAATAAAATATTTGAATTTTTTTATACATAATTTGCTTTAATTTTAAAATAGGATGCGGTATAAAAGTTACTTTATATCTTTGAATAAAAAACTGATATATCAGTATTTTTATAAGTGAATAAATTCACTCCCACATAATTAAAATATAAATTTAAGATAAATTATATTTACAGATTTAAGATGTTCAAGTTTCACACATTTTCTCTGATAAAAGTGAATAAATATGAAATTTACATAAAAAAATTATTTGTTTAATAATAGATTCCATTTTTTTAAAGCGAGTGTACGCGATTTGTACATCTTATAACATATATAATATTATTCATTTATAAAAAGAAATTAAAAAGAGAAAGATTTAAATCTGGGTATTCTTTCCCATTTTACACCCTCCAATCAAACTTTAACACGTAAGAGACATATGACTTACGGTGTGTGTTGTTGAGGAAAGTTTTATTTGACTTTTTTCCTCCTTCCTTCTCCTGGAGCTCTCCCCTCTCCTCTCCTCTCCATTTTCCATTTCTCTCCTTTCTCTTTCTCTCAAAACTTAACTCATAATTAATCATGATTGTTTGTCAAAATCAGTAAAACAACGTAACGTGACCAACAAACCCCAAGGGACATAAAACCCACAAGAGAATTAAGAAAATGACCTCAACAATATCTATGCTGATATAAGTATCCAAAACTGTAAGGTTCCCTCCAGTACCTACTGCAATTCAAGTAAACTTCTACTGCAAATTCAAGTAACTACTGCAGATCTCAGTAAGCACACAGAACGATATACACAAGTCAGAAAAGGAATGAGCAAGATTCTATTATGAAACTTGCAGAGAATTCTTCGAGGGATTCCCAACCTCCAAAAGCCAATTCGTCAAATGATCAATGTTCAAAAAGATAAGCAATCACAGCACTGCTTATATACTCGCAGGCTGTGATGAAAGAAACAAAACGCAACAACAATGAATAAAACGCGACTGCAAAAAACTACCCACACATAAAACGCTTCGTTTCATTAAACCTAACTTCACAAAACGCAGCTGCTTGCACAACAAACGACACCCCATATTTTGACTCCAAAACTTGTCGTTTCATTAAAAGCCCCATTTTGTTATTTCTATTATTCTTCTTCCTCGTGAATTCTTCTCCAACACGAACCTCTTGCAGGCTCCATAGTAAGCACCTTGCATTCCACTTCTTCAAGGCCAGCCACAAGGCACCCGTGACAATCCTCCCTTCTTCAAGGCCTTGCCCACAAGGCACCCGTGACAATGAATTAAAGGATTGTACCCAGTAAATGTGGATACCTAAATCTGAGATGCCATAAAGATTTCCAAGAACTATCTTCCAAAGAAGCGCCCAACCATTTCACCAAAACTTCAGTGGTGGCATGATTGCCCAGCTTCTTCATTCGTCTATCTAAGATCATCTCAAGTTTAGGCTGCACACTGCCCTCATTGTCCACTGGAGGTAAAGTTGACAAAGGAGAACTCTGGTCACCCAACTTTTTCTTTAAACAATAAACATGAAAAACAGGATGTATTCTGGAGAAAGAAGGTAAATTCAACTTATATGCTACTGTCCCGATCTTCTGAATGACCTAGAAAGGCCCATAGTACCTCGAAGCCAATTTCATATTGTGCCTCATAGCCACAGATTTCTATCTGTAAGGCTGCAACTTCAGAAAAACCCAATCCCCCACTTGAAAAACTCTCTCAGACCTCTTCCTGTCAGCATAGAGTTTCATCCTTTCTTGAGCCTTTCTCAAATTCTCCTTCAAAAGGGACAGAATCTCTTCTCTAGTTCTCAACTGGTGATCCACTTCAGCATTTGCAGTGGTGCCTGGGATGTAAGAAATCAACCGAGAGGGTGGAATACCATACAAGGCCTGAAAAGGTGAAAAACCAATTGAGGAGTGTATAGTAGTGTTATAACACCATTCGGCCATTGGTAGCCACTTACTCCAGTTTTTTGGCCTAGATCCTATGTAAGATCTCAAATAACCTTCCACACATTTATTCAAGACTTCAGCTTGGCCATCGGATTGTGGATGATAGGCTGAGCTCAAAGCCAAAGTGGTACCTTGTAGTTTAAACAATTCTGTAAAAAAAAAAAACTAATAAATATAGTATCCCTATCAGACACAATAGTCTTTGGTAGGCCATGGAGCTTGAAGACACCAGCAAAAAAAACCTCAGCTACTTTACTAGCTGTATAAGGGTGAGCCAATGGAAAAAAATGCCCAAACTTTATCAATCTGTCCACCACAGTCAAAATGACAGTCAGACCATTCGAAGAGGGGAGACCCTCAATAAAATCCATGGCAATGTCGAGCCAAGGACTTTGGGGAATAGGCAAGGGTTGAAGTAACCCTGCAAGAAGAATAGTTTCATGTTTATTCACTTGGCAGATTTGACACTCACGAACCAGTTTTTTAATATCCTTCCTCATGCCTGGCCAGAAAAAATCCATCTTAGCCTTTTGTAACGTTTTATGGTACCCCACATGACCTGCCTCAGGGCTGTAATGGATATGTTGCAGTACTTTAGCATGGAATGGAGATGAAGGAACTATCACCAACTTCCCTTTTCGAAAAAGAAGACCCTGCTGCAAAGAGAATTCCTTAGGAACCTGTTGCCCTTGCTGCAAGGCAACAACCAGATTAGCAATGTCACTAGAAAAGACATAACTTTGCTTAAGTTCTTCTAACCATAAGGGAGTGGGAAATGAAATAAGAGCCAACGTAGCCAATTCTTCCTCAGACTTCCTGGAAAGTGCATCAGCAACTTTATTGTCTCGGCCCTTTTTGTATTCCACACGAAAATCATAACCCATGAGCTTGGAAATCCACTTATGTTGAGCCTCAGTGGCCACTCTTTGCTCCAACAAGTGTTTCAAGGCCTGTTGCTCAGTTTTAATCTTGAAGGACTGCCCCAAGAGATATGGTCTCCATTTTCCCACTGCACTCACCAAGGCCAAGAACTCCTTTTCATAGGTAGACAAAAATAATACTCTTCCTTTTAAAGCTTTACTAAAGAAAGCTATTGGCTGGCTATCTTGCATCAATACAGCTCCCAAGCCCACCCCCGAAGCATCACACTCAATAGTGAACTCCTTAAAAAAATCAGGAAGTCTTAATGCTGGGGGTTTTGTAACAGTAGCCTTTAACTCCTTAAAAGCTTCTTTAGCTTCAACAGACCACATAAAGGAGTTCTTTTTCAGCAACATTGTTAATGGGATAGCTATAGAATCATAGTTCTTGATAAATTTTCGATAATAACCCATAAGGCCCAAAAATCCTCTCAATGCTTTCACTGTTTTGGGAATAGGCCAGTCCAACATGGAAGCAATCTTTGTAGGATCTGCCCTCACTCCCCTTTCAGAAATAATGTATCCCAAATAGTCTATCTCAGTAACTCCAAATCTACATTTAGATTTCTTTGCATATAAACTGTGTTGCTGTAAAACAGATAACACTTCCTTCAAATGTTGAAGATGCTGACCAAAATCTTGGCTGTATACCAAGATATCATCAAAGAAGACCAAAACAAATCTTCGAAGAAAAGGCTTGAAAACATGATTCATCTACCCTTGAAAAGTAGCAGGTGCATTGGTAAGCCCAAAAGGCATTACCAAGAACTCATAGTGACCCTCATGAGTTCTAAATGCTGTTTTAGGAATGTCCCCTTCACTTACCCGTATTTGATGATAACCTGATCTAAGATCAAGTTTAGAAAAGAATTTAGCTCCATAAAGTTCATCCAGCAACTCATCAATGACAGGGATTGAAAACTTGTATTTTATAGTTTCTTGATTAAGTGCTCGATAATCCATACACATCCTCCAAGTGCCATTAGCTTTTTTAACAAGCAACATAGTTGAGGAAAATGGACTTTGGCTTGGCCTTATAACACCATTTGTTAACAAGTCGTGCACAATTTTTTCAATTTCAAATTTTTGATAATGAGGATACCTATAAGGCCTCACTGAAACTGGTGTACTGCCATCCTTCAACACAATTCGATGATCAAAAGCTCTAGGGGGAGGCAACCCCACAGGTTCATCAAATACTGAATTGAACTGCTGTAGAACTTCTTCCAACTCAGCCTGAACTTCCATCTGCTCAACCCCAGAATCAAGTGCTACCAATTGTAATAACCATCCTTGCTGGCTAATAAAGGAAGATTTAAGCACATTAACACCAACTTCTCATTCCATAGCATGAGACATAAGACCTTGTAAGAGCAGCTTCTGCCCACAGACCTCAAACTGCATCGACATATCAGTAAAGTTCCACTGGATGTTCCCCAATGTTTTGAGCCATTGCACACCCAAGACAACATCACAACCTCCCAAGGTAAGAACATGGAAAGGAACTCGAAACTTTGTTCCTTGGATATTAATCAACTCTTCACATCTGCCCTGACTAAGTATCATAGTACCATCTGCCACTTTCACCTGAAGAGCCCCATCCTTAACTACCTTCAAATTGGCAGCTTCTACTACCATTGGATCCAGGAAGTTATGAGTGCTTCCTGAATCCACAAGAATCTCAACTGAAGAGGAGCCAATTTTCCCAACAATTTCATAGCATTAATACTAACACATCCAGAGATGGCATTAAGTGAAACTTCTAACTCCTCAGACCCCTGCACACATTGTTCTTCCAACTCTGGTGGCTCTTGCGTCTCAGTACTACCAATTAACTCTTGTTCAGTACTACTTGCCCCTTGTAAGTAATAAACCTTTGGATTTTTGCAAACATGGTTGGGATTCCACTTTTCATCACAGTGGTAACACAATCCCTTTCTTCTTTTTTCATCTATATGAGAAGAATTTACCTTCTTCAAAGGAAACAAACTCTTTAGGCCCTAATTAGCCAAGTCAGCCAGTGCCTCTTTATCTATTGGCCATTTATCAGCATAATGATTACCTTGCCTCCAAGGTCTTCTTAAAGTCAGTACATGCTCTTCCTGCAACTTAGCCAAGCTGAAAGCAGCTCCTAGGTTTAGTGGATTGAACATCTTCACTGGTATGCGAATTTTATCTTTTAAGCCACTAATAAAGCAACTCATTCTATGCCTTTCGGACAAGCCTGTTAACCGATTAGATAAGGCCTCAAATTGAGATGTATACAAACTGACTGACGAAGTTTGTTTCAACCTAGTTAAAGCCTCCATTGGATCATCAAATGCTGATGGTCCAAACCTTCCTTGCAAAGCCACCACCAATGACTCTTAAGAATTAAATTGTCCAGCATCCAAAGCATTTTGATACCAAACTAATGCCTCCCCTTCCATATGGTGCGATGCCACCATTAACTTTTGATGGAAAGGTACTTGAAAACAATCAAAATACTGGTTAGCCTTAAAAGTCCAACCAGCAGGATCAGTTCCACTGAAATGTGGAAAATCCAACCTAATACTCGTTTGAAAACTACCTTTCTCCTCATGATTTCTAGGTTCATGAGATGTTTCTCCCTCTCTACGAGCATTGTTATTCATAGAATCAACTAAAGATGATAACATTTCTTAAACGTGATCTAACCTCTCTATTATACCAGCAATTGCCTGCTGATGATGCTCTAACTCCTACTGCATCATTTCTTGTTGTTGTTGAGAACCTTCAATCTGACCTTTCAATGCTGCACACGTCATGATAATCACTGTTGTAAGGATTGACCTGTCTCTGATACCACTTGTAAGGTTCCCTCCAGTACCTACTGCAAATTCAAGTAACTACTGCAGATCTCAGTAAGCACACAGAACGATATACACAAGTCAGAAAAGGAATGAGCAAGATTCCATTATGAAACTTGCAGAGAATTCTTTGAGGGATTCTCAACCTCCAAAAGCCAATTTGTCAAATGATCAATGTTCAAAAAGATAAGCAATCACAGCACTGCTTATATACTCGCAGGCTGTGATGAAAGAAACAAAACGCAACAACAATGAATAAAACGCGACTGCAAAAAACTACCCGCACATAAAACGCTTCGTTTCATTAAACCTAACTTCACAAAACGCCGCTGCTTGCACAACAAACGACACCCCATATTTCAACTCCAAAACTAGTCATTTCATTAAAAGTCTCATTCTGTTATTTCTGTTATTCTTCTTCCCCGTGAATTCTTCTCCAACACGAACCTCTTGCAGGCTCCATAGTAAGCACCTTGCATTCCACTTCTTCAAGGCTAGCCACAAGGTACCCGTGACAAAAACTAGTGGACGATAAATGAATAATCTCTAAACAGATGAGTGCATCTCCATGACCATAAAGATCTCACCAAAGCCATAACATGAGAAAACACAGATCATTATGTATCTAACTTTTTTTTAGGGGAGAGCGACATAGTGAGAGATGGGGGCTTTAATGGAGACGTTCAAATGAGAGAGAGAGAGAATTTTAGTGAGGGAGAGAGAGTAGGGGGAGAAATGCTCGAGCCTACTCAACAATGGGTGGGGGAGGAGGGGAGAGAGAGAGAGAGAGGAGAACAGAGATCGAGTTAGGGGAGGGATGAAATTAATGCAGTTTCACTGCATGCAATTCTACTCTTATTTTTGTTAGAATTCCTGTGTCTTGTGATTATTGGTAGGCGTAAAATAACGAAAGTCACCTGACCTACTGCTAGCCTCTCTCAATTAAAAAAGAGAGAAGTTTAAATATATAAGAAATTACATAAAAATAAATTTATAAATTGATGTAATTTTATTAGATCTATTAAATCTATTTTATAATCTGATATATCATATCAAGTCATATCAATTTGTGAATTTATTTTTATATAATATTTTGTCACTAAAATATTTTCTTAAAAAAAACAAAGAGGAGATTGAAAAGAAAAGTTGGCTGGAATCGAAGTTAACCTTGAGGAGCCGAGGGAGGGAGGGATCCTCCGTCCCGGCAGTGTTCAAGGGCTTCGGGACAGTGAGCATATGGGAGGAAGGGCTTGGGGAGTCGGGACGTGAACCTTCTTCATGGATTGTACCTTTGGCATTTATTTCTACCATATTTCATTTTATTCGGTAATGATCTTCTAAATAATTCAATGCAGAACAAAAAATAAAAAATAAACTTTACTTTTATTGCTGTCAAGAAAGTCCTAGCCCATCCACTACTTCTACTACTAGGGAGTATGATTATTGGCATATATGTATTGAGTTGTGAAATTCAAATATTCAAACTGTAATTTGCAAAATTGGAAAGTGAGTAACTTATGTCTTGTAATATTGACATTAGATTCTCTAAATTTATAGTTAAAATTTAGTTAGAAACGTCCTCTTTAATTTATGTAAGAGTATTGCTATTGGGCAATTTGAAATTTACCGTTCAGATGGTCATCTTAACGTGGCACCACCACGTGATTTATTAAAAAAAATATAAAAAAAATATCTTTAAATAAAAAAGGCGCCTGAAAATACAAAAAAAAATGAAAACTAAAATTCTAGGTTCTTTATACATACCCCTTTGCACTTGGGTTTTTTTTTTTTTTTTTTTTTTTAATCTTTTATCAATAAACCACATTTCATCACATGGTGGTATCACGTCATGAAGAGAGTCATCTAAGCGATAAGTTTCAAATAACTAAATAGCATTATTCTTTATGGAATACACTTTCTATATGATATCACACGTTAAATTATGTATAAGTTTGGCTAAACCATTACAATAGTGTTTTTTTAATAATATTTCCTTATTTAACATGTCCTAATTTTCTGACCTAAACGTATTTAATAACAAAATTATCATTAAACAAATTTTTAGAAATAATAAGTTTCACTGTTTCACTGTTTTACATTTTATTTTTCAAACGTTCCTTAGAATTTCATTTGGGAGTCCATGTCCCTATATGGTCCATCTGAAATGCTTGATTACATTGCACCTGGGCATTGATCATTAGATGTAGCCTAATTGTAAGAACTAAATTGTAGTAGATAAATAAGAACAGAAGGTCATAAATTTGAGAGATGATATTTGCAATTTTAGAATGTGAAAGCTCCATGCATTTTTTTTTATAAAACAGATGGATAAATTTGAGACCCGCATGAAAGAAATAATTTTTTAATAATGGACTTTACTTTTTTTTCCAAATGAGTGCACGAAACTTGCATACCTTATGACTGTATCTAGTATTACTTCATAAAACTATAATCATTAAAACATATAAAAATAAAATACTTATTTACAAAATCTATAGTATCTAACAAATTTGTTTCTTTTTCAGTATTATAATATCGATTAATGATTTATATAGTCGTGGAGTGCGTAAGCGCTGCACAATTGTTTTGAAAAAAAGTGAAGTTCACTATTTTAAAATTAATTTTTTTCATATGGATCCAGTATTTACTCATTTTTTTCAAAAAAATTATGTAGCTCTAGCATACTCTACGACTGTAAAAATTATTTCTCTATTTTATCTCCCACACTAGAGATTAAAAAAACAAAAGAATACAATATCATACTACAATTCTTTCTTTTTCATGAATATATAAATATCACACACGTTTGTATGATCATTGACTTAAAATATCTTAAAAATCAGTCTCATGGACCACCAACATTAATGTGATTGAGATACATTCCTTCCCTATGGAATTTGGATTTATCTTGCTTGTAATGGTGTCCACTTGCTAATCAAACCCTTCCCCCTTAGCATGGATATTTGACATACAAATATAATCATCACATTGTTCTTAAATTATAATAAAAAAATCTATTTACAAATCAATGTCACCGACATGTTATTAATGTGGAAGTTTTTCATATTAACTGATATAAAAAAATAATTTATATTTTAACCTTTTTATAACTATAATGGATTTCACGACAAATGATATTTTTTTACACACTGACTTAGTTGATCCAGTAAGAAAAGAGAAATGCTACGAACAAAAGGATATTATAAAAGTAAGCTCACAATCTGATATGGTTTCATATAATTATATGTTAGATCTATTTTATAATAAAAATAATTTTATAATCTAACGTATCATATCAAAATATGTCAATTTACGAATTTATTTTTGTAAGATATTTTGTAACTTAAACATTTCTCATAACAAAATTATCATACTGGTTTGCATCCAAAATGCAATATAAAAAAACAATTCCCTTTCAAGTCCTTTGGCTTTATACAAATGTCCCTGAACTTTCTTGTGTCTGCTTTCATTGTGAAAGGTCGTTATGGTGCAGATTTTCTATCATGTTCTTCCAATGGCAATTAAATATCACTGTCATGACAAAAGAACAGCCACTACTTGGTGATGAGCTACTGAACTGTGAGATACATACATTTTGATAAGAAGATTGTGATGGTGAAAACACAAAAGGAAAGTGATGAATTTCTCGGGACATTTCCCAGTTGGGAATTAAGCTGTTCTGACCTGTACTGAACAACTACCACATGATAATCAGAGTAAGCTGCCTTGTTGTAGCTTCAGTTGCTGCCTTTTCATTTTCACAGAGAAATGTAGGATCTTCCTGGAAGCAGAACACTGTAATTAGACTGTCAGGTGCTTCTAAAGTTCTGTTTTGTTGTAACCGTGAAAACCACTTTTACTGTTTTACTTGTACTGTAATGGCTCATTTTGATGGTGCTTTCATGAACCCAGATACCCATGAATCAGATCTCCAGCAGCAACAGATCCAGGAGGAGGAGGAAAAAAATCTCAAAAATCCGATGCTTTTAGTACTCTCTCTCTCTCTCAAACACAAACACGTAATATGTTGAAAGTTCACAAAGAATTTTTAGAAATTTACAATTTTTTACATATTGCAGGATGAAGAAGAGGAAGAGAGTACAATGACCAAAATTAGAGGGCAACGAAACTTGAAACCAAGTTTAGCTGGGAAAAAAGGGTCTGAAGAATTTGAGTTTTTGATACATGACAAGGAATTGAGCAATGTGACTGAGATGGGGCTTGTACAGAGTTTGGTGAAGGAAGTGGAGCAGAGGAAAGTGACCATTGAAGGGAAACTGCTTGAATTGTATGGTCTGAAAGAACAGCAATTATCCATTGAGCATTTGCGAAGGCAATTAGAGGACAAAACCACGGAGATTGACATGCTTAAGATCACAATTAAATCATTGCAGGTTGAGAGAAAGAAGCTTCATGAACAAATCAAAGAGGGTTTCATAGCAGAGAAGCAACTTGAAATGGCAAAGAAGATGTTAAAGGGAATGCAAGAGAAGATAGAAGCCAAAGGAAGCCAGGTAATGGGGCGATTGATGGTAATCCAAGAACAAGTTTTCTAACTTTAAGAATGATGATATCTCGTTTAGAGATACCATGGTTGAGAAAAAGCTCGAATCTGTCAAAAATGTTGGGCTAGAAGTTGCAGAAATGAAGAGGATGAATAAAGAGCTTGAGTTAGAAAAGAGGGAATTGGCAATTAAGTTGATCGTTGCCAAAGCCAGAATCGCAGCTCTTTCAAACATGACAGAGGTATAAAAAAGCTTAATTTCTTAGTAAGTAAAAAATAGCAAATAATTTTCTAATCATTTAATACTACAGCAGGGAATGATGAAGAGATAATTATTAAAAAGAATGATGAATACGACTCAATGCATCAATGTTTAAGTTTATAAGTTTGTTAGCACCACTTAAATTATCTGAATTTTAATAAATTATTAGAATTATATATTCTTTGTGTGTTTTTTCATAATGAAAGGTGCTGCTTAACCTCTATCTTGACTCAAATTATAGAACAAATGAATATAGTGAGTTATGCTTGATTTCAAGCCAAACATTGCTCCCTACCTTAATATGGATTCCTAAAAAGCCATGCATCCCAGAAGATTTGAAATCGCTCAAGCTTTGGAAATCTCCATAGAAATACTAAATGCTTTTTCACTGTGATGTTGCAGGATAAAATTATGGCCAAGGCCAAAGAGGAATTAAGTAGTTTTAAAACTTGTCAATGAAGAACTTCGGGATCAAGTTGAAAGATTGCAGAAGAACAGATTCAACATGGTCGAAGAACTTGTGTACCAACGCTGTGGATCCACACATGCTTAAGGTTTGAAATCCAAAATCATCAAAACCAATCAATGAAGACCTCAAAATGTGATTCGAGCAAGGCTTCAAGCCAAAAATCTCATGAGAAAACTAAGCCATTAATGTCAGATCCCAGATTTGACAGCATTTCCTCCGACACACCTCTGCTGATAGTGACGAAATTTACAGCAGTACTACATATGATAGCTCATCAAGTAGCCAAAGAAGCAGTGCCAAGAGACTTGGTGTAATTTCGAGCATGAAGAAGTGGGGGAGAAGCAGGATGATCGGTCCTCTAGAGGGGATTCTTTGAGCAGGAGTGGCCTAATTCGCAGTTTTTTCATGTCAATGGTTCCATCAAAGCAACCAATGCTAAGGAAAACAGGTGACGGTTCAGTCATCACCTTATCCAAGAAACTAGAACTGCAAGACTCCAACAAATCTGTGGGAAACACCGACTTTTCAGCGCACAAGGCGAGTTTCATTTAATGATTCTGTTAAATCAATGGAGTATTCAAAATATCTAGACATGCCAAAGTCAAATGAAGAGATGTCAGATGGAAAGAAAAACTATGCTTTGAGGATTAAATTTGAGGGTGAGAAACATGAATCTTCATCTGCAACATTAGCAACTGTGATGGATGACCATTCAAGCAGTCCAGCTGGGGAATGCATTAAGAATAGCATCAATACACATGAAGGAAACAGGACTGAAATTGCTCATGGAGATGAGCTGCTGCAT
>CM056947.1:30107521-30320874 GCA_029856935.1 Cyclocarya paliurus
CCTCCTTACATTTCTAAAAGAACTGAAAATCTCTTTGGTTTGGGTTCTTTGTTACGTAATAGGAAAGATAAAAGAAGCAAGAAATGATTTTCACTTGTTTTTTTCATCGACCAAGTTATTAGATCTTTATTTATGTAAAGATGTTATGAATTTGTGCTCTTTTCATATCTGAGCCATGTCAAAGAACCAAGGAAACTTGTAAAGGACAAAAGTATCATTGAGCTCAAGATAACCTATTTTTTCTTATTTTATAAACTCATATGATGAGAAAAAAGAGGAGATAAAGATGTATGGATGGAGCTTCTTGGAAATTCATGCATATGAAACTGTCACAAGCTTAGGAGACACAGCATTCGGTACCCTTCTTTCAAGGTTGTCTTATTCTTGTTCTCTGTTTTGTTTTGTTTTTTAGTTTTTACAAAAAATCTTTCTTCATTTCCTTAGGTAATTACTTCTTGTCTATTTTAAAGCTGCTACTGTAGTGTATATGTGTTGATGCTTATGTGCATATAATTTGCAATGGGCTGTTTCTTCATGAGAGATGCCTTTTCCTCTTGTTCTTATGTGCATATAAACCAGATCGACTCATACGGCTGGTTTGGTTACATAAAATCAAACATTTCATCTCATATAATCATTATAATTTTTTTAAATTCTCACATAAAATATAATAAATAATTCAACTGTTTTAAATTTTAAATTAATAATAATATTAAAATTTTAAATTATAATAATATTTTATTCAACTTTTAACAAAATATTTTATCTCATCTTAACTGCGTAACCGATATCATAGTATGCAAGCTCCATTGTATCCATTAACTGTATTTTCTCTTTTAAAATTGTAGAAAGTTTTTTCCAGAAATAGAACATAAACAGATTTATCTAGGATGGAAATGCCTTCACCTTTCAGAGCTGTTGTCTCTAATAACTACAGAACTTGACTATAGTGTTGGTTCTGAAATTTTCAGACTGGGGTCAGGCTCGGATTGGACTAGATATGCATTCACTTCTGAAATGTTCCAAAGAATACTACTACCAACTGTTTTCAGAAGTCATAGCTTTAACCCAGAATTTATGGCAAGACAGGACCATGTACCATTGAATGTAAAGGGATTAGAAGCAAAGCCTTTCAATCTACCCTTTCCACCATGATCATCAACCGTACTTGGGCAGCTGAGGTCTTAACCCTCGAGACCTTCTTGATCAGCTCGTAAAAAATCTCTCAACTTTTGAAATCAAGGAGGACAATCAGGGATATTGTCGGTATAGGTCCCACAATATTGTCGGTATACAGTCCAATGTCTATCCATTTTAGTGGCAGAAAGAAAAGACTAGAGATTCGTATTTCTTAGCTACAAGCAAAATAGGAGAGAGGTCTGAGGTGGCAACTATTATTTTTTCTTTTCTTAGAACATTCATTCTCGAACCTTTACAAATTCTCTGCAACAATACAAAAACACAGTACAAAAGTTTCATAAATTATATATACATAAATGGAATGAGAGTAACCTATGAAATCTATGACTGTCCCTACAACCGCAAACCAATAATAAAAATTAAAAAAAGTGAAATAATTACGCAAGATGACAAAAGCCTTTAGGGGGCATCATCACTGACGACAGGTGAGTAAAAAAGATCAGTATCTCAAAGGGCACTATAACTGCATGAAAGTTGAACATCTATTACCTATATAATTTCTGAAGCATTTCCTTTGTTCTCGCCAAGCTACCTCAACATTTTTTTTTATTATTAATTCCTTACTTTTACACTCTTACTGTTTAAATAACCATTTATTGCATAAAAAACCTTTCGATTTTCAATTTCCACTTTCCCAAAGACACTCGAATTCCACTTCAACCACAGTTACTCTGCACGAAAATCATGACTTTTTCTTGTGCGTAGGAAAAATACAATTAAACCACAGGCTATAGGAAAACACACACCATTCCTTGAACAACTCTAGCCTTAGCATCATAAATTTATTGTTGTTAAATAATACCCGAACCTTTGAGGATTCGGAATGTTGGATGATCCAACTAATAAGGTCCCCAACATTCGGCTCCAAAAGCATTTCAAAGGAATCCCAGCTTTAGGAGATCAATTCAAAAGCCAACTTCTGACAAGTTAAATGGCAAGGAAATTTCTTTTCAGCTTGCTAGAGTGTAATTAGGGGTCTCTTTTGTATACGACCAGTGTACATGTGCTTTGCCTAGTTGCATTCGATCCATAAAAGTTTATTACTTATCAAAATAAAAAAATGGCAAGGAAATCAAATTTCAGCCAACGATAGAAACATATATCCAATGAATGAAAGTGCGAGAGTAACATGTGGTCAACAAATGGTAGCATTTTAATACCATCTGCTAATGTCTAATTTCTTGAATATGCATCTTCAAACCCACAAGTGGTTTGATGAAAATTTTGGATTGGCTATACAAGTATTTACAAAACACTGGTATACCTATCATTAGTGTGCTGTGGAGCAATCGGAATTTGTCATCTCCATCTTGATCACCCTGGTGTTATACGACCCACAGAATCCACACTTATGATACAACCAGTGGAACCGTGAGGAACCTTTTTTATCACAGTCGTTGCAGAGTATATCCTGGATTGCCACGTCAACTAAAGTAAGCCCTTTGACATGAATTGTAACCAAAACAAGATAATTAACTTAAAACACTGCTGGATTCAGCCTCTTTCATTATCATAATGATGCATGTCTTGGATGTGTCTAGAAATTGGATATTCAACTCAACTGAGCTTTAATCAACTAATTGGGGATTAAAAATGGATAATCAGCTAAACCATAATCCCAAGAGTAATGATCGCTATATCACATTGGTTGGTTGTAAAAGAGTTGTAGGTGTATAATTCTTCTTTAGTTGAGGATGTCTGACCATTTTTTAAATTATCCGAGTTGAGAGAAGAAGTCGTGCTAAGAGCTTGCTTAAAATTTTTAATACTCCATTATCAAAGATTTTTCTTCAGTCAGTGTATAATAAATTTCAATTCTGTAAGAAAACTGTTGGTAATTTGCATTTTCCCATCCCAAGGTTGGAGGTCAGCTGCAATTAGAAGCAAGGTACCTGACAACGATCCCTGTATTCCACTGGAAGCTCCTCAGCAGCCAACAATGCATCAAGCATGCCAAAGTAGACCTGGGTATTTTTTCCGTAACAATGATTTGCAACAGAAAATAAAATAAGATCCTTCCCTTATTGTTAAGCAGGTAAACGCAAGGAAGCTCCAAAAGAGCTTAAACCTTTCATACAAAATAATGTCTATAAAGAACCATGTACTGTGAGAAACACTTGAACAAAATCAGATTAAGAAAGTGGTGAAAGAAAAGGAATTATATTATAGTTCTAACATGAAATTGTAACCACATACCACTAATAATGCATTCGCTATGCAGTAATTTTTTAGTTCCACCTCAAGGCACAAGTATCTTCTTTTGAAAGATTTAATTTTTTGTTTTTAAGCAGACTGTTCTGTATTGACCTACAATAAGAATTTCTTGAGACTTGTTTTTTTTCATTGGTGCTGGGTGTCTGAGAACAAAGTACCAAGTAATCCCGAGGGCGCATAGGCACTCGGCAAGGAGATTCCTGCAAGTATTACCTCGTCTAATTCAAGGGAAAATCCCCCAGTCCAATGACTCCTAGAAATTATTTGCACCTAAAAGGATTCGAACATTAAACGTAGAGGGAGCATACCATCAAGACCAAGGCCCTTGACTAGAGCCAAGGGTGAATTTCTTGAGACTTCACAGAACAGGAGTCTTTAACCAGTTGTCTATGGTCAACAGAAGCACCTTATATGTGGTAGGGCTGACCTTTAACGTGTGTGTGTGTGTGTGAGAGAGAGAGAGAGAGAGAGAGAGAGAGAGAGACAAAGACAGAGAGAGAAAAGGGGGGGGGGGAGGATTGTTGACCTTTTCTATGTGGTAGGTCTGACATGCAAGCTGTTCTATTTTCTTTTGAGAGAAGCTTCAAACAGGTCGAGTGTTATTTCCCACTTTACAACAGCCAATAGAATTTCAACACACATGAGACTTATGTGGCTTATGTTGTGTGCGAGTGAGTTTATTGAATTGTAGCTCTCCTCTTTCTCTCTTCTCTCCCCCGCACCCTCTCTTCTTTCTCCTCTCCCCTTTTTCCTCTCTCTTCTCACCCCCCCGCAGCTCTCTGGTTTGATTTTGAATATCTTTTGTAATGTGGCTATATATGTTGATTTGTAATGTGGGTAATAGCTGAGTACATATGTCGGATACAAAACTCACAAGTTCCTGATCTTAGCATAGCTCGCTGCCTTTCGCATGCTCTTTTTCAAAAACTCTCTTGTATTTCTTTGTTTTTTGGGTTTTTGAAACTTAGTTCTTTTTTTTCTCTTTTTCTTTTTTGCTGCTGGGTTGTTTTTTTATGCAATGGCAGACTTTTTTTGGCTACAAATTTGTGTTGTCTTTTTGCATTGGATTGTGATTTTTTTTTGCTCTGAGAAGGGGTGGGAGAGGACCTAGGAAGTGTTTTTCATAAGCCTTGAAAACTTCACCACAAAGGAGAGGGGGGGGGCTACAAAGGAGAGAGAGAAAGGAGGGGAGCTGGGCGACATGGGGTGGGGGGAGAGAGAGAGAGAGAGAGAGGTCGGGTGTTTCTGAAGAAATTAGAGAGAATCTCTACATGTGAGTTTATTGTTTAGTTTGTTATAGTCTATACATGTCAGCTCTTCATTTGTGGGTGTAAAACAGGATATTTCACCCATCCAGCTGGTAGCTTCTCTCTTTTCTTTTATATGTATATTTGTATGGATGCATGTAAGTGTGAATTTATACTTAATTTTTCATATTTTCCTTGCCTTCTGTACAAGCTGTAGTATCAGGTATATGTTTATTTTTCTCAAGAAATTCAAAAGGGGTAATCCAAGTGTGAGATGATTATCCATTTGATCAAAGTGGGCTACATCATCTACCAATTTTAATGGGCATTCTGACCTGCAATGGATACGGTTTGACAAATGTACTGGACCTAAACCTCCCTCTTGTTCTTTTGTTAAGATCTAGGTTTTCTTTTAACATTGCTGTTGCTATGTTTCTTGTTGTCAGGAAGATGAAGCTTTCAACCATGAAGTATTACATATGAATGATCTTGGTGATGTTGATTTCATTGCTTTAAGAACTCCAGTTTGGGGATAATTTTGTTCAAACCCAGAAGGCTGCTATTGAGGTAGAGCCAATAGTCTGAGTTGAGGGGGCTGCGAATGTTGTTGACAGCTTCCTGGAGGAAAAAGTCATTGTCTATCATTCTGATATGGTGAGGTGGAAAAAGGGCAGTAGTGATTGCAGAGCCATAGGGGGAGAAGAGGTAGTGGCAGTGGCATCAGCCTGCAGGGCCTCAAAAGGTTGTCAGTGAAAATTTAAAATCCCTAGATTTGTGGAAAGTTTTCTTGAAAACAGAAGGCTGCTATTGAGGGAGAGCTAATAGTCGAGCTGAAGGGGCTGCAAACGTTGTCGACATCTTCATAGAGAAAAAAGTGATTGTCTATCATTCTGATGTGGTGAGGTGGAATAAGGGTAATAGTTCGGGGTGGGGGGGTGGGGGTGGCATTGGCATCAGCATGCAAGGCCTTGGGTTAAGGGTTGTGGTTGATGGAGGAGCTGGGATGGAAGGTGCCATTGAACAGTGGTACAGAGTGAGAAGAGAACTGCAAGGAAAAGGAATGTGGGAAGGTTGGAGGTGAAAGATGATGTCATTACAAGAGAATTGAGACGTGTTACAGAGCTTGTGAAGCCAGGGGCAATCAGTCATAGCAGTGTGATTGTTCTGCTGGAACCGTTGGTGGTAGGTTTTGGTTTCTAGTGGATATGATTCGCAAGTGCTTTCCAGAAGGAATCTAATAAAATGTTAACCATAGAACTAGTTAAGCCCAAAAGTGAAACAGAGCTGAGACTCAATATTATAACTCATGCCTCATGCAAATTGATCAAAAGGGTGACATTAACAAATTTGTACGGTAACTGGAGAAGAATTATCAACTTGTTTGATGAAGATTGAAGAACGGATTAAACCAATTCTAAAAAAAGTAAAAGAACGTCATTTGTTGCCAAAGAAATCAAACGCCCATGAATTTCAGCATCATCATTAGAGATAAATACATTAGTTTTTTCATAAGTCACATATGAATAATAGAGAGACTCATTTCACAATCGTAAAAATAAGAAAAAGAAGAAGAAAGAGAACAACAACAACAACAATTACAATAATAATATAAAAAATAACAGAAACTCTGGCCAGCCAGTAAGGGAAAGGAGAAAGTTCTCTTACCGCCATATCTCCCATAGATTTGCTGCAAATTGGACAGGTGTAGTGACTGCAAGTGTATGCCTAAGATAATAAAACAAGGTTTGAGACTAATTCAACCACTTCTCTCGATTTCTTTTAAAAGGAAAAAAGTATAAGATGAAAAGGTAAAGGAAAGGTGGCAAAACAAAAGCATGAGAGAGAGAAAAACCTGAAAGCAAGCTGAATGCATGTAATGGCCACAAGGAAGAGCTCTGACCGTTGCACTTGATGTGAATAAGAAATCGCAGCATATAGGGCAGTTTGTTTCTAAACCTTTCTCCAGGCACTTGTGGTTCACTAACTTAATTCCCAGGCAACAGTTGCACGTCATGCAATGAAAATAGTCAATTCCAAGACCTCTCCCAACCCGGCATAAGTTGCAAAATGGGCAGTGATATACAGCCCTGAGCAACAAAAATATCATTAATAAGTAAGCGTTTCTGTGCAAGCATATAAGGTAATAAGGTATGAGCACCAAAATTTAAAAAGCAAGCTTTGAGAAAGCAAACTAAACAGCTCACTTTTGATTTTTCACAAAAACTTAATTATTCATTGGGAGTCACTGTTAGTAACATTAGCAATCCTTATTATTTCACACTAAGTGAGATAAAAAAAATGTTTTGGTTATCTATCTTCAAATTATAGGCTCTTAAGCCATAGTAACAATCTTGGTGACTATATTGTGTTCCAACTATTGTGGAAGGCATGTAATTTGAAGAGAAATATTTGTACAACCATAAAAATGAAGAAAAGACATGTAAAAGTTCAAACAAAGAAACGCATTCATTCTAAAAGGATCAAGAAACCTATCCAAAACTTTCAGTCTAAATAATAAACTGAAAAAAGGAGAGAAGAAAAATATTCTACTGTTCTTTATTACCATACAATTGTTTTGCTTCGAAATTGAATCAGTATTTCCAGTAAGAACTCATGTACCTTTCATCATCAAAAAATTTACAGATATTGCAATAATAATTAGCCATTGAAAAGCCATTGCATGAAGGTGTCATGCATGTTGGCCCAACTGCTTGAATGCTTAGGCAGCGCATGCACATCATTTCTGATGTCGCTTTCCTGCAATTATAACCAGAACATTAAAGGCATGAAAATCGACAACAATATCAGAAAATTACCCGTCCATAGAAACTTAACAGCAATGTCACAAAATTACCTGTCCATAGAATGATCACTCACATTGTCATGGCAAAACCTACATGTAAAGAACTTGCCACAACAAGCAGCACGGAGCTTGCAGTTTCTTTTATAGTGCTCACACCCAAACACTTGTTTGTCAGGATCTCGAAATGATGGTGAACATCCCATTACATTTCCACCATTAGAAGTCTCCCCAGCTAACGATTTTGGCAACTTCTGCTGAGCCGCAATCCAACGACTAAAAAAGGCAGCAGGTAGTAGTTAGTAATTTATGATTCATGAGCAATAGATGAAGCACTTTCAGATGCCATGAACTTGTTATCCATGTCAAACTGAAGATAAACAAAGCTTTTTGAAAACAGCCTAAGTACTAAGTAGACTATCATCTCTTTTGAGAAATCAAAGTAGATATCATTATTAGAACTAACCTAGTCATAAGATTCTGTACAAGATATGCCTTTCTCCTTGGATCCAGAGTCGAGTCCCGATAAACCTTTCTGATCTCTGACTCAAGCTCATTTTGATTCATTCGGAAAATATCCTTCCAACCAGGCTTGAACATCTGATCACTGTGGTCCAAGCTTTCTTGATGTCCGATACCTGGAACAGAAAAGCACCAAACTCAGTTCAAGCTATTGAACTAGACAAAATCTGCAAATATCACAGACATGGTAATTGAGTGAAAGAAAACAATAAAACATATAAACATCATGGCCCACTATGGCAATTATATTCATCCATGTAAACTTGAAGC
The DNA here is from genome assembly GCA_029856935.1 of Cyclocarya paliurus. Classification (NCBI taxonomy): domain Eukaryota; kingdom Viridiplantae; phylum Streptophyta; class Magnoliopsida; order Fagales; family Juglandaceae; genus Cyclocarya; species Cyclocarya paliurus. Next base: position 30,115,775 of record CM056947.1, read on the forward strand.
TCGGCAATACTGTCCAACAGTATGAAAGTAAAAACCTTTTTGAGAAGTGCTAGTTTCTGATGCTTCAGTCTCTGAAGTTGGCACCAGACTTCCTTTCCAACATTCATTAAGCCATTCATTGAACATTGTGTTCTTGGCAGCCTGTTTCCACGTGTCCATCATTTTGTTTTGTTCATCCTGAGTAAGTGCAGAAGTTACCCATGGTAACATTGACTGTAGAACCTCAGCACCTGTAGTCCCTATAATGCGGCCCACTATTTTGTCTTGCTCCTCCACAGAAAAATGTCTCCCAAACAATGGCCACAGCTCAAGTTCCTCCCTGAAAATATGCTGATCCAAAGTCACTCTTACTGATTTGCACATTCCTTGAAGCTTAGTAGCTAGCTCATTGTATTTCTTAACATAATCACTACAACAGGCAGAAGAAAATCCAGTATTATTTCCAGTTAAATACTCTGTCCTTTGGGCCTTCTGCAAGCTTTCAAGAAGGTGTGAAAGCTCAGAAAGAACAGCAGAAATATCTTGAAATAATTTTTCTTCCTGCTTATGGTCCAGTGTGTATGAGTGGCTCACATTATGAAGAGCCTCTTTGGATTCCATTGCTGGAAACACTATATCATCCTCAGCATTACTGTGAGCTCTATATAGTCCCCACAACAGACGAAATCTCCCAGTGAACTGCCGAAGGAATGTCTCGTCACAGTCACTAAGTTTTCCAGATTCAATGTCTAAATACTCTAAGTCTTTGCTTATAGCTTTATGGAATTTAAATATAGTATCGATTGGTCGTGCTGCACTTCCAATATCAAAAGAGCTATTTTCTGTTTCCCAAACAAAAAGACTGGAGTTGAGAGACGGGGCAGAAGAACTGAAAGACAAGGAACGCAAAGACTTAGCATTACCAAGAGAACTCAACCCCAGATTATTACTGTTTACTCCTAATCCTGGGACACAACAAGGTCGATCACTACAACATTGTTTCTGGTCATTTATAGTCTCTGAAGGGTCAGTGCCATTGCTACCATTGGATGACATTGAGACATTTCGTTTGGAAGGTCTTTTAATTTCATCTGCTTTAATTGATTTTGGGCTGTCTCTGCGCACTGTGGAGCCACAAGGACAGGATGATCTATAAAAATTTTCTTCAATATCAGCAAGACTTTTAGCAGGACAGCAACCAGTTGCATTTGGGGACAGACATAAACCCTGATTACGAGCCTTGCAAGCCCAACCAGAAAAGAGTGTTACTAGAGCTGCATCTGTTGCTGGAGCTGAATCAAAGAACTAATATCAGAACTAATATACATTATAATTTTTTTTAATATTAGTTATTTAATCATCTTTGCAGAAGCAACATAGGAAATTGATGTAGAACCTGCCAACTGCATGTTTTCAAGGAATTCCCTGGCTTCATCTTCGGTCAACGATCCTACCAGCCATGGCAAGACACGCTCAATCAATTTCAAGGGCATCATGCACAAGCTTTGATACAAAAGTTCCCGCTGTATTTTGAAGCCAAAGTGCTTTCGAGCAAGAGGAAGAACCTAGATATGGAGTTAACTTAGCAGATATCTTAAAAAACAATGGGAATATTTGGTATTCTAGGTTTCTACTTTGTAGTCATGTTACATGGCTTAAGCCATACAGAAATACAGTACAGCTTCAGATACCATCTTCACATAAATCAAAACAGATGATGAGACAACTTTTAATCAACCTCACACAAACTATCCGATCACTTTCATACATTATCACACTGCTCAACTTCCACAAAATCCTAACTAGAATTACTGGGCACACTGCATAAATTGACGATGGTTATTGCAACAGCAAATAACTCACCTGAACTTCCTCATTGTGGAAGTGCCGCTGTATAGTTTCCAATATATGATCTGCATGCGAGCATAACTTTGCATAAAACTCAGCAGCTGAAGTGGAGGTTTCTCCTGCACTTTGTATGCTTTCGATTAGATACCTAAACTCATTGAACTGGCTTTCTTCTTCCGCGTGTTCCTGGGAAAAAGAAAATTCCCCATCTACTGCAGGAAAGATGACCTTGTCCTCAGCAATACTGCAACCAGATAAAGAATCATATGAAGAGAGTTCTTAATTATGTGCAATAGTAGCACCAGTTTACTTTTTTTGCATCAAAGGGGCAGTACCCCAAGTACGGGGTGTGCACAAGAAAAACCTGTTTAGGAAGAATAGGGAAAAAAAAGAAACATAAACTTGATATAATTAGAAAAGCCAGGGCCATCTACAGCCGATATCCAGACGTAAAAACATTAAGGATCTAAGTTAATGCACCATCTTCTAACAATTTTCAAAGTTCCACAGATTATGTTCATTCTGCAGGCACCACATTAGACATAAATTGACCATTCACAAGATTTCCACTTTGCACCGTCCTAACTTCTCACTTCTCCAACAAGCCACCAACCATACAACCTCCGATATAATTTAAAGACACGAGTATTGTAAGAGACAAAAGAAAGTTCTCCAGTACATTAAATAGTTCAAGAAAAATGATATCAGGTAGCGACATGATAAAACAAAAGCGAATACCTGTGAAAGATGCAAACTTCAGCAATAAATTGCAACCTCGCATTAAAAGCTGATAGATTAGTGAAATCTCCAGAAACTTGTATCTTCCTGGCCTCTTCTGCTATCTCATTCAACTCTCTTTTAATGGCATTATGCCAGAGCAATATTTCATTTATCGGATGTGATCCTGAGGTCTCTAGAACATCATTACCTGACTCTAGATATTTCCTTTTCCCAGTCCTGGTGAACTCACATGCACAATTTACTTTCTCCATTTGTTGAGTTACTGTGCTTGAACTAGAATCTACACATCGTAGGTGAAGTTTATCTACAAAGCTTTCAACTGTGTTAGGACTGTTTTTCCCTTCCATCCAGGTAAAAACAACCTTCAATAGAAAAGAGCCGTCATCAGCTAAATATACGTGGTAAATACACAGAAATAATTCAATTCTCTGAAACGAACTCTACCTCTTGAAGAAGCTTTTCCGCTGGGACAATCTTACTTAAGCACTTGTGCAGATCCCGACATTCATCAGGCGAAAGGGAGGTCAAAAGCCATGGAAGAAACTCTGCCATCATATTCACCGGAATGCTGCACAAGAACTGCCAGACCAAAGAGGCCTGCTCTTCAAGCGAAAACTTTTCAATAAGCAAGGGGAAGACCTGGCATTATCAAAGAGAAACAGATCAAAATTATTATTGCATTCCATGATATCCAAAGAAAAGTAAAAAGGAAAGGAAAATTATCCGGGTGAACAGATTTTTGACAGCTAAAGAGCAACGTCTACTATAATATTTGTAAATACATTATATATATATACACATTCTCAGCCTGATTGCTTTAATATGATTAACATGTCTTGACAATGATAATGAATGCACTTTCTTGAGACACATTGGAAATTTGTTAACCATGCAATGCAGCAAGTGACAAAGAAAACAGCAGAAAATCTTCATCTCCAGGAACATCAACCTCTTACATCACATTTTTTTTTATTGGCACCGGGTGTCCAGGAACAACGTCCTGTCTAATCCCAAGGGTGCACAGGCACTCAGCAAGGAGTTTCCCGCAAGTGCACCTTGGGTAATTCAAGGGAAAAATCCCCCAGACCAATGGCCCCTAGAGATTGTTTGCACTCAAGGGGATTTGAACTTCAGACCTGGGGGAATTTTTATCGGTAAACAAAAATTTTATTGATGATGTTGATGGACATAGCCCAAGTACACAGGGCATATCCAAGAGCGACACCTACACAATAAAAACAATGAATTTTATTAATTCCAGAGCGGAGAGTCTGTCGATCATCTATTACTTCATTGTGAGATTGCCAAGACCTTGTGGAATGAATTCTTTGCTTGGAAGGGATTAGCTCGAGTGATGCCGAAAAGGGTAATCGATCTCCTAGCTTTTTGGAGAGGCATTCAGTATAACTCTCAAATTGCAACAGTATGGAAGATGGTTCGAATTTTTCTATGGTGGCGTATTTGGAGGGAGAGATATGAAAGAAGCTTTGAAGATAGAGAGCGGTCAATGGACCAGCCTAGAAATCTCTTTTTCAATACTTTACTCTATTGGTTGATTGTAATTGATTTTAATGACACCACTTTTCATGAATTCCTTGTATCACTAAACTAGCACGCATAGGCGATGCTCTTGTATATGTCCCATATACGTGGCCCTTTGTTTATTTTTATGATCATAAAAAAAAATAATAAATAACTCCAGTAATGTTCTTTCCTGATTTCCAAAATAGAGGATGTTGCGTTCATTCTAAATACTCTACATTAGGCATGACAGAACCATCAACCATACATCTACTTACCTCCCTTGCCGCCATTAACTCCATCACTCAAATGGATGGTAGTTTTTTCACTCTTCTTGAACATAGAACACCAATCTTTTTTTTTTTATTGACACATAAAACACCAATCTATCCCCCTAAGGTGCATCCTCCTTACATTATACATGTAAAAATCTTCCCTAGCATCGCCTCCTCCCCCTTACATTATCAACTCTTGATAGAGCCTTGTTTCTCCATATACTTCTCTAAGGAAATGAGTGTTCACCACAGGATGCAATAATCGATAGAAAGAGAGGTAAACTTTTTCTGTTTCAATGAATCCACCCCATGCTATTCTTGCACTTTCCCCTAAATCTGAAAGAATACAGGAGGTTGAGGAGCATAAACCAATTCCACTTCTCAATCTAGCACTAGCCTGATAAAGGATACACACAAACGATTAATTACCTTCAACAGAGTCCTTTCAGGAAAAGATTTAACCACAAACTTTTTCTGTTTCAATGAATCCACCCCATGTGATCCTCGCACTTTCCCCTAAATCTGAAAGAATACAGGAGGTTGAGGAGCATAGACCTCTTACACTTCTCCATCTAGCACTAGCTTGATAAAGGATATACTCAAACGTGGGATTAATGACTTCCAACAGAGCCCTTTCGGGAAAAGAATTAACCTCAAACATGGGAAAGACATTTATGGTGATAAAGTGGTGTTGTATTCGCAAGCAGAATGGGGAATCCATGGATCACCTTTTACTCCATTGTGACCTTGTGAAAAATTTTCCCGATTTGCTTGATGTAGTATGGAGGGAAGAAATTACGGAAGTTTTCAATATAGTACAAGAATCGTAGAAGACCTCAAAACTTCCTGTTTTCAGTTTCTCTCTAACATTGGATGGCAACCCACTTATGTCATTATATCTTCTAACTTTCAAGATTTTGTTAATCTCTTTTCTTAATCTCATTAGGTGTATCTGATGTACACTCCATGTGTACCTTGTAAATGTCTTATGTTTCTTTTTCTTCATCATCAGTAAAACTTATCTTATAAAAAAAATATGGCCACCAAAAGAAGCTCTAGACATTAGATAACGATAATAAATAGTATCAGACATGGGCAGAAAGTCCCCAAAATCAGTCTTAACAAAAAATAAGAAAGAACCATTGTGGGTTGTCTATTTTTCCCTTGTCTCTTGATAGTAAGATCCGATGCAAGAATCAATGCAACGCATGTGAAACCAGTAAGATAAAGGTTGGACAACAACTCTTTTACTCATTGGATTCATAAAATGCCACTAAATCATTTTTTTAATTCCTCTGCCTGCCTCACTCCCCACACAGCATTTCTTTATGCATTGTGCCCCAATCACTACTTCTACACAACCAATGAAATGCCTGCATTTACTATGCGGCCCCATTTTGTAAAGAATTATGTTCACATGACTACGCGTTCCCATCTATGCTCTCAGAATTGCATACAGCAGATGCCTATTCTAACTACCCAACTGGGACCAAGGTGTACAACATTGTTTAATATCCTCATGTAAGGCGCCCGCCGTTTTAGAGATGGTCAGCTAAAAAAGCATGAAAATTTCCTTGCTAAATCATCATATTAGTTTCTATTTGGATATTTAACAATAAGTACCAAAAATATTAAAGTTGTGTATTACTGTACAGATGCAAGTCGTGCTACTTCTTACTGAGATAATAGTAGCATCTTTCTGGTAGGCTGAACCAGGTATACATGATTAATTATAATTTCCCAAAATTGGACTCATCAGTAAAATTTCACAAATAACTTAGTAAAGTTGAGTGGAAATAGAAATAATAGCAAAACAAGTCTGTTCACAACATAAAACATTCAACAAGAATCAATAAATAACAAACAAGCTGCAGTGCTATTAGTATCATGTAAGTAGACTACTGAACAGCTGTTACAGAGAAAATCATAATAGCATGTTTGAAATCCAGAAATCCAGCTGTTTAAATATCATTGTCTGGTTAAATATATTATAAATTTTATTATCTACTGAAAAGTAAATGAAGTAGCTTAGTTGTTCGGAAATTTATCACAACGTACTGCTTCACATTGACTCTCATCCCAAGGAAGGTCCTACTTTATCATTAGTAAAACTGTTTATTTGATAGCAGTTGGAATACACGGGTTAGAAAACCAAACAGCAGCAAATGAAGCAGTACCTGCTCTTCTTCCTTTGCCATGTGTTGGCTAACTGATGTATGCAGAACTCCTGTACAAGAAGCTAGCTCTCTTGGAAAATTTTCATCATATTGTGCACTAGAATTCAGCAACTCAAATACGTGATCAAAAAGATTGCTTTCACCCTTGTGTTCAAGGGAATATGTTTGTGCTACGTTCTTCACACGATTATCAAGAGCTGGAAAGATTACCTGCACTTTCAGCATATCACGTTGTCATTACTTTGTATATATCAGAACAGGAGATAGAGACAAGAAGGCATCATCCAAATACTGCTTCATCAAATATGAGTAGATTCAGTAGCCATAAAGTAGATTTGATCCATGTATCTAAACAATTAGTCTAAAATATCACCTCAAGATTTCAAGAGAGTTTTCCTAAGTCGCTTATCCCGGAAACACGGATTAGATTTTAAGAATCAGATGTTACGGTCATAGATGTCCCATTGTAACTTATACAGCAATAAATTGTAATAAGGAAATCCCAATAGGTATCCCCAATAGGGAATACTGAAGAGTTTCAGACTGTAGAATACAGATCAATATTTTTATGCCATCCACAATATATGATTTTTATTTGCACGCCCACAGCTGTTTGCAAGAAAGAACTATGTATGATAAACTTGATACAGTCACCTTTCTGTATCGCTAGGATTTTGTCCACCCAAAAAAAAACAGAAGGATGTATTTGAAAAGATTTCGGATGAAAAATTCTTCTCAGCCTCTATTCACTACCCCATACCCCCACACCCTATAAAAAAAAAAAAAAACGCAATAGGTGTGGGACAGCCGCTAACTGGATAAACCAGAGGGTTTGTACCGATGCTATACGCTACGGTTTTATTTTGAATCTGTGTCCAGTTATATTTCATACTTCTTATCAACTTAAGAATGTTCTGGGATTCTAGAAAACTTTATACCTATGCTAGATACAGTTATATATCTTGACGATTCAGAAGTCATCACTTTTTCCAAGAGTAGTTAGCACTATAAGTTATATGAATCATACAAGTAGAAGAGATGCAAAGTGAAAATAAAATAAGTATTTGAAAATATATTCGGATTTTAAACTTAACTATTGTATGGCATCATCAAACTAATGAGTAGGTCCCGAATTAGCAATACGTATGAAAAAAGAAATAAACATTTACATCAGTAAAGATTGACTTCAATAGTTTATAAATAAATAAATAAATCTTTGCAAAAGAATAAAGATTTAAGGAGAAAAGGCTACACATATATCGAAAAATTGCAACCAAATATCATGTTACAAACTTTTCATTGCTTTCCTCTATTTTCCGAGCGACTCGCATAAGATGGACAAAAAAGAACCAAAGAAAATGTACCTCGTCTTCAGCATTGGAGTGGTTCATGTAAATAGACCGCAAGAAACGGTACCGCTCGAGCAGCGGGCGGATATCGCTGCGCTTCCCCGTGGCGAAGGCCATGGCGGATCGGTGAAGCGCGTCGAGCTCATTGCGAATCGCTTTGTGAAAGAACAAGAAAATCAGAATCGGAGACACCACCTCCATCTCCGAGCCAGTTAAACGACCTTTGGAAGACGAAGGCGAAGAAGAATCGACCTTGCTCACCGAATTCGTCAGCACCGCGACTCCCCCAGGCATCGCCATCTCTTTCTATCTCTCTCCCTACTATCAATCAATATTTCTTGGAAATTCACAAACTTCCTCGGGAAAACTCTCTCTCTCTCTCCCTCCTAGCTTTGGGCAGTTCAGCGGAGAAGAAGGGGGAAGTTTGGTTACACTGATAAGAGGTTTGGGGAGAGAGGAGGAGAGAGAGGTTTTTATAGTTCACTCGGTACCACGACGACGAAGGTTTGCCAAGGTGGATAATGATGTCAGCAACGATTGCCGCGTGAGAAGCACGTGATACCGTGGTAAAAGAGGGGAAAAGAAAAAAAGAACGGAAAGCCTGTCCTGCTGTGCTGTCCACTCCACAGTGCTTATCTTGTCTTACCAAACCACCCAAAGTTTTTACCAAGAAAAAATTAGAGAAAGATTATAAATTGATAAATTTCTTACATTTTAAGTAAAAAAATTAAATTTAGGATCTATATAAAAAATTAAATTTTTAATAATAACTTCTATTTTTTTTCAAAGAAAATATCACATATTTATATATCTTAAAACTGTATTTAACATTATTTCTAAAAATTAAAAAATACTCAATTTTTTAATGTATTAAAATATTATTTACCTCACTTCGTAACCACCAATTAGGCATTGTTTTGACATAGAAATGAGATGAAGGGAAAAATTTATGAATAATAGTGAAATAATTTGTAAATAATAATAAATTAAATAGTTTGAGTTAAAATGTTTTAGGATGGTTTTAGAAAATGAGAAAGAGAAAATTAAAGAAAATATTATAAAAATAAAATATTGTTATAATAATTTTTTAATATTATTTATGTTTTGAGATTTGAAAATGTTGATTTGTTTTTTGTATTTTGTTTAGAAGTTTGATAAAGTTGTAATGATTAGGTATAATAAGATGACAAATTTAAATATTTGAAACTGAAAAGTGTTTTTATTTTAGTAATGTTTGGATGTTGATATGAGATGAAATGATATGAGTTTCAACTCATCTTAACATTCAAATTATCACTTTTATAAGTTATTTTATAAAAATACCCTAATTTAAATCAAGATTGTATTAAATGTTCAATGATACAACAACTAATAAGATCACTTTTAGGAATTAAAAAAGAAAATATTAAGATTTTAAGATTTTTTGGAGTTTTTGGAGTTTTTGTTTCTCTACCTTATAAATGAAAGTCAAATAGTTCTTATATGGGAAGAATGGTACTAGGAAAGAGGTCAAATCTGATGTATATATAAGACTACATATCATTCAAGATTTTGTCTTATGAGTAGTAACCCTTTTTATTGAAAAAGTGATAAATCATTTCATATTTGAAAAAAATAACCGAAAATTAAGGTATCCTATTTAGTAAAGATATTATATTACATTTTAGAGAATTCCTTTAATCATAAAGAAATTTCACAAAAGTAAAGACACAAACTTATGTGATTTAATGTTATACATTAGATTGTAAAATTACTTTTATTATTAAATAGATTTAACTTATCATATGAAGAGTTTGTAGATTTACTTTTGTGAAATATCTTTGTAGCTGTAGCACTTCTCGTTTAAAATATATTTTTAAGCTAAATTAAATTGGTTGCCGGAGATAACAAATAGTTTATTTAGGATTTAGATCTTCTAAAGTTTTTATATGAATTATTGGATTTAGAATGAAAAAGTGATAAACACATAAAATAGATCATACAACATTTATTGAGCATTAATGAGAAATTCATTTGAGGGGTAGAATTTAGAAATCCACTAATCCATACCATAAATATCATCAAAGGAAACAAGGTTCAACAAGTGCAATAATAATTGTTGTAATTGTGGAATGAAACATGACTATCAAGATGTGCCCCATACATCATCATCCTCACATCACAAGGGCAACCTGGTAATAGATGGCTTTGGGAAATGTTGGTTCCAATCTATTTGTGCTCATAAAACAAAGCCCCCCAAGTAGTTGGAGGGGTAGTTGAAGAGATGGAAGTGTAATAAAGATAGAAGATTACATATATGGCCATGGTTTCTCCATATATTGGGTATGATAATGGGGTTGTTCTCTTGATGCTTTCTAACAATGTTCAGAACAATGTAATGACGATAGAAGACGTTGGGACTCTTTTTTTTTTTGTTTTAAGAAGTGATATTAGCAGTTCGCACTTTCTTTGAAAAAAAAATTAATAAATTTGAGATTCACGTAAAAAAAAAAAAAAGATATTTTTTAATAGTGAATCTCAATTTTTTTTTTAAATGAGTATGCGGAATTTACAAACTTTAAACCTATATCTAATATTTTTTTTATATGATAGTGTTATTTTTTATTTTATTTGGTCGCATGCAATGATTGAAAACTACACAAAAATCTGCTCGGTACGAGGACAAGGGTTTTGATTCTTGAAGAAGAAGTTGTTTTACAAGGATGTTGGAATAAATATATTCAAGATATTGAATCATGGGTTACATTCTAGTGAGACTCTAATGTCTCAAAATTATATTATAATAATATTTTGATTTTATAATGTTTTTATTCAATTTTTTTTCTTTACTTTTTTAAAATTTTTAAAAAAATCTTAATTCAAATCTTTTCATTACTTTTCATAAACTATTTTACAATTATTCACAAATCATTTTATCACATCGATCTCACTATCCGAACGAAACTTTAAAATTCTTAGGACCCGGAATTAGAGAAAGTCCTACAATATTTATTGAGAATTTAATACGAAAATCTTCATCCTCCATAGGTACCTTTAGACCATCGTGTGCTCAATCCTAGGCATTTGAGTGATTATAAGAGATACCAGTGATCAAGTAATTGGATATTGTTGTGACTCAAAGCCTTTAGTTGTTGCACTGCAAGTGGCTGTGAATTTTTGTAAGGATATGGGGGATTAAAAGGGTGATGCTAGAAAGTGATTCTTTGCAAATGGTTCAATATTTGCGGAAAGATAGCCATGATATGAGCCCAGTTGGCCTACACTTGGAGGACACAAAATTGCTGCTCAAGTCATTTGCTCAATGGTCTATTCGTCACACTCGTTAGAATATAACTCGTTCGGATAGTGAGATAGTTTTTAAATGAGTTAAATAAAATATTATCAAAATATTATTTTTTAATATTATTATTTATTTGATATTTGAAAAATCTGAATTATTTATTATATTTTATGTAAAAATTTAAAAAAATTATAATAATAAAATAAGATAATAATAAAAATTGTGTTTGATGTGGAAATGATTCTTGATTGTATCAGTCTATTGCTGTAAAGGAAGCTTTGTAACGGTTGATTGATTAATAAAGCATCTTTCTTTCAAAAAAATTAAAAAAAAAAAAGTTTTGGATAAGAAATTTGTCACAGAAATAAGAATCTTTACACGTAGAGGTTTGAAATAGTAGATTTATTTAATTATTTATCTTTTATTTAATCATCATATCATATGCGACGTAAAAGTTTTAGACTTATGTTATGATACTATTTAAAATTATTATTTATTATAAAATTATAAGCGAATAAACAAAGAAAAATTAATTTAATTATTTATATTTTGTGTGGAGTAAAGAGGAAAAGTCTCGAGTGTAGTAGCAAAAGGCGAAGATGGAAATAGACGAAAGCATGGGACGAGAGAGTGCTTTGTTGGTTCCGAGAGACTGCATCATTTTTTTTTTTTTTTTTATCTTTCATAGGGATTCTCATTTCTTTGTACCATCTACTGTTTGTTTGGAAGAAACCGACAATTTCGAAGGGTGTAGAACCTTCTCATTTGAGGCTGTTCTTTTTCTTCAAGATAAACAATCATATTGTTTTTAATATTGTTATAATATTGTTAAAAAATTATTATAAAATTTTAATTATTTTTTATATTTTATTTAAAAGTTTAAGAAAATTATAATGATTATATAATGATTAAATTAAAAATTTAAAAATTTAAATTTAAAAATATTCGTATTTAAGTAATATTTGGTAAATAGACGAAATAAAATAAGATAAGATATGTTAACACACAAAACTAGTGCAGTCCGGAAAGGAAGAAATATCCATTCTCGGACGTGTTGAAGTGGCTAGACCTCGATCGATGAGGTGTGGAACCCCCAACAGTGATTCGGTGCAATTGTACGGTATTCGTGCATACGTCTATGGTGACGAAAAATATTTAAATGTAGAGAAAATAATGAGAGATGGACACGTAGATTTATTTGGTTTGACACTAGACCTACATCCACGAGAGTTTGGAGAGGAGAGATTCCATTAGAATATACTTGTTGACAATCTCTCATGGTCTCGCGTCTTTACGGTACAATATAAATATGATTTCTCTCATCTCTCTTGAAGTCTCTCTATCGTGAGGTTGAAAAAGATGAAGTCTCCCCAGCAGTCTCACCAAAAATCTCTCCCACCATCCAAGAGTCACTAAAACTATAGGCACCTATCTATTTTATCTCTTGATCTCTTTGTTTTATATCATTTTTCTTTATTTTACATCAAATTATTTATTTTCTCTCTACCCCTCGTCTTTCTTCCCTTTTCTGTCCCAATTCCCTCTCTCATCCGCAACTCAAAACGATTTTCTCTTTTGCAATTAACTATTTTATTTATGATAGTAGTAAAAGTAGATATAGGTAGGGAGAAAAAGAAGCGGTGATGAGTTAAGGAATTAAAACAATGGGCAAAAAGTCATATTTCAAAGTTGGTTTAAGGTTATAAAAAGTAGAAGAGAGAGAGAAGGAAGAAAGTATTGAAAGTTGGAAGAAGTCGATGGCAATGAGGGGGACACACGACGTACGCATGGCGAGCGAGCCAGAAATGAGGAGGTCTCATGAATAACCCACGCCATCACACGTCCGGACCACTCTCTGGTTTCCTACTTTGAAGGATATTTGTTGAGGTAATCAAGGACCAAACTTTATTACAAGACATAAAAAAAATTATATAAAATAAATTCATAAATTGATGTGGTTTTATGAGATTTATTAGATTTATTTTATAATAAAAATAATTTTATAATATAACGTTTCACATTAAGTCTCATCAGTTTATGAGTTTATTTTTATATAATCTCTTTATGATTAAAGTACCTTATTTGATTAGACAACTTTTAACAACATTTTATTTTGTTTCAACAAATAATCACAACAATCATTTAAGAATATTGGTAATAATTGGACCGTGATCCTAGCTAGCTAACACTTTGTGTCCTTGAGGAATAATCTGCAAAACTATGACTCCATCATCTATTAAATCAATATTTTTTTAATAGTATTTTCCGCCTATGAATTACCATTTATTCATTATTTATATTTCACAAAATTTACTTTAAGCGTAAAAGAATAAATTAATGATAGTTTGTGAGTGTGAAATCAACACTTGTCTAAAAAGTTTAAACTGATGAGAAGAGATAGATTTTATTATTTATTTTATATCTTAATACTTCTCCTCTCATGTGGGTCAGATTTCTCCTCAATGGATGGCTCAACATGTGAAATATTTAATTAAATAGAGTAGAGCATAGAGTTATAATTCGAATTCAGAACCTCTATTTTGATACCATGTAAAATCATGGCTTATTCCAAAAGGTTAAGTTGATGGGAAGATGTAGATTTTATTATTTATTTTATATCTTATCATTTTTCTTCACGTGTGAGCTATACTCTCCCTTAATGGATAACCCAATAAGTGGAATATTTAATTAAATGGGATAAAGTGTAGAATTAGGATTCAAACTCAGGGCCTCTACTTTGATACCATGTGAAATCATCACTTGTCCTAAAAACTTAAGCTAACGTGAAGATGTAAATTTTATTATTTATTTTATATTTTAATAGAGAAAAAATCTAAAGTAATTTTTCATTTTCCTTTATAGCACTAGCATTAGTGTAGTTAAAGTTTTAGGCAAACTCTGGCTAATTAATATGCCACTTTTTAGCTTTTACTCACCTACTTGAAACTTTAATCCCACGTTAGATTAACAATCTCATTTTATAATAAAAACTATTCATGAGACGATTGTTCTCTGGCCATAGAGAACAGCCTACATCCGAACTCATACCTACAAGCTTATGGATACTGGCACCTATTCTATTGCCCTTGGACTTTGCCAGTCTTACTTATTTCGCAGGACCAAGGCGGAAAGACGAGTTACTGTTTTCACGAGCTCATTTAGACTCATAAATCAAACTCCTATTGATTGGGATTAGGCTGGCGATGGCGATTCCTTCTTGTCCGCCGGTTCACGGTGCGATGGCTAAGGCTAATATGAGACTCTTCGGGTTTGCTAGCTACGACTACAACAGCTCCAGTTCCTAGTGCGCTTGGTCCAGCTCCAGCGGTGATTGTTGTGGGAAGAGATCCAGTTGCGATGGAAGTGACGGTACCAGACGAGTTAACCCGAGGCAATGCGTTTTGTTTTTGAGTTGCCGATTACCGATGGAAAGGAGGCTATGCACATAGAATAGCTAGAGCCGAAGAGGAGATTCATTCAATAGCCAGACGAGAGGACATTCGACAGAGCAGACCTGTGAACAGATCATCAACCACCTTAGGAAATCAAGAAATTGAAGTAAACCTCAATCGTGATTATTGGTTTAAAAGAAAGACGGAATGGGCTTATGACCAATGTTCATTCCCTTATTGACTTAAAGAACCAAGAAGAACAATCAAAGACAGACTTCTGTTAAGAAGAATTCACCATTTGCATTCGATCGATAAGCCTAGCTTCATATTGTTAGCCAGATTACCAGAGGTGATTAGTGGCCTGAAAGCTGTTGGAGACGAAGAGGAGGCTTTCTTTTTTGATTTCTGGCTTGCCCGGGGGAGGAGAAGGACCCACAGAGCGGTTAAGAGACGGGATGTCTAGCTGGCGTGTTTCTGATCAAGCTGGTTATGAGAGCAGACGAGAGGCTAGTGACAACTATAAAAGCTAGTGGAGTGGCCAGACCAGAGGAGGTCGCTGCCGATTCAAAATATTCTGATTGTGATGCCGATGGATGATGGCGATGCTGAGCCAACTGACTTAGAAGCCTTTGCTTATGTTGTAACAACAGCAGCTAAGCTATGAGGCTCGCTCTTGTAGCTTGCAGGTTGCTACACCTGCTCTTTCACCTACTACAGTTCCAGTGCCTACACCCGCGGATCTAGTTTCTCCCGTTGAGTTGCTTTTTGGAGATTTTTTATATTTGCTTACTCACTCGAAATGATTCGTCTCGTCATTCTACAAACTTGGATAAAGTCAAGCTCGTAGACTCTCTAAATGGCTAAAGTCTTATTCGTTCACTTAGTTTCTTTTCTATACATAGATTGGTCTTTGGTTAAATGGTTAAGACAACCAACTAGCTTGTTCAAATGAGTAGAGAAGTCGAGGACACGGAAAATTGAATTATGTTCAACCTCAACTCCCCCAAGAGGAGATCTTCTGGAAAATTATATATATATATATATATATATATATATATATATATAATATAAATGAGAATTCCATTACCCTCTTTGATCTATAAGAGAGCATACAAATATTATTTGAATATCTGGAGTTGTAGAAGTGAAGATTCATTTCGTATTATTTAATGAGCATCCTGTATTTCATAAAAATTTGGGGCAATATAATCCTTACGTAAAGGCCATCCTATCCAGCTTTCCGGCATTAAGATACGTTTCAGACGTGGATGATTATCATAAAAGATTCCCAACATATCATAAGATTCCTTTTCTTGAAAATTCGCACTTTTCCAAACCCAGAAAACAAACGAAATTCTAGGATTCCTTCTTGGGGCAAATACTTTTATACATACCTCTTTCGGTTGATCTATACCATAAGCTATTCTCGTAAGATGATATACACTAGCTAACAGTCCGCCTGGTGCTACATCATAGGCACATTGGGAACGTAGATAATTGTAACCATATACATATAAAATGACAGCAATAGAATGCCAATCCTCAGACTTTATTTGTAAAGTCTTTATTCCTTGGTAATTGAAGCCCAAAGAGCTATAAACCTGTTTGCGTTAATGGATTAGTTCGATCCAAAACTTGAGATAGTGGGTGAAATTTGAAAAAAGATTCGTAAGTGGTTGTTAATGGAGTTGAAGTTACCAAATTCGGAGGAGTCGGTATTAATTTATGCCTAATTGCTCCGCCTATAGTTCCTTTAATCATATTTTCTAAACGAACCAGAGCCAATCCGAATTGATCTTGTAAGAGATCCGCTACAGAACAAATACGTTTATTTTTCAAATGATTCCATTCCAATGGCAGATGCCCAAAGTTGCAATGCAAAGTTTGGTTAAAACTAAAAAAAGTTACAAAACAATCCAATATCACACTCTTTTATCTATGTAGTATCTCCAACACATTGTTCATTCAATTCTTCACCCTCTCTCTCTCTTTCTCTTATGTGCACAACCTCAGAGAAATATAATTATTTCGAAATTCGAAATGATAATTGGAATAAAAAAAAGGAAATATAAAGAATAATATTTTAATAGAGTAAATAAATAATTTGCATGTACGATATATAGCGCTAGCCATACATGATCAAGATTTAGAGAGCTTGATGCTGATAGGCGCAACAATTACCTTTTGTTAAAGGAATTGACAACGGAAGGGAAGGGGAGGGAAGATGATTACCCCAATAAATAAAAAGAAATAGTTTTAAATTCATGTCTCTTTTTGGGTGCGTGTGTTAAGCTTAGGCATGGCACAATTTGGCCATTAAAAATAGCTTTGATATTTAAAAAAAAAAAAAAAAAAAAGATCCACTAAGGAAGCACTAAGCAAACATTCTTCATAATTAAATGAAATCTCTTTAGTTAGAGATTCTCCAATTACCTAATCCAAATTAATCTCCATTAATATCAAAGACATTTCTATCACATCTACTTATGAGGTCATTTTCATTTTCATCCTACTTTCTATCACAATCCTCTTTTCTTTTTTCTTTCCTTTTTTTTCTGTTTTTTTACTTTTTTCATATTTTTGTGCAATCTCATGTGTAATGGTATTGCTGACCCACTTACCCACTCATGTTTGTTCAAAGATAGGAAACTTGTCATAGTTCATTTAAGATCGACAAAGTGCTTATAAATTTAATTAGTTGCCTAATTAATCAACAAGTTTAATTGTACTACTTATATATTGCCTAGATCACAGATCAATGTTCTTGAAGAAATAAAAACTGTTGATGCAATTTTTAGCGTCGCCTTCAATGCTTCCACGGCCACGCGGAACAAAGAAACAACCTCAATGATCCGTTTATAAGAAAAGAAAAATTATTTACACAGAACACTTTACACAATTATGTTTTGAATGAGGGGTATTTTAGTAAAATAACTTATAAAAGTAACATCACTTTACAAATATATGCTCATCTTAAATATTATTGTTAAATATATTGTGAAATGTAATGTTAGCGTATCATTATTCTTTTTCATTTACTCATAAGAAAAATGGCGTTATATTTAAGTGGTTAATATAAAGTATCACATAATGTGTGCTATATTAACTGATATAACTGAAGATGATAAATTCAAAATAAGGAAATGATTTTTACAGTGTTAAAATATCTAAACCTCGCATACTTCATTTGAAATAAGTATGAAAAATTTGAGACACGTGAAAAAATTAACTCTTTCATGATAGACTCTTTTTTTTTTTTTTTTTTAAAGGAGTGTGCGGAGCTTGCACACTCTAGAATTGTATTTAGCGTTACTTTTCAAAATAAAGAGTATCATTGCTAAAACAAACAAATTCTATCAACTAAGTGGCCAATCAAAAAACGAAAAGAGTTTACAAGATGATTTTGTAATATGATTTTGGTTGTAACACCAAATTCTTTGTATGAATGATGTTTTTTTCTCTCTCCAAACTAGATTGGAGGATCAAATCTATGAGAGTTTTTAACATTTGAGAAGTACATGATAGATAGAGCCTATCAATCCAATTAAAAAAAGCATTTAGAAGGCATATGCTTTAGACATATTCAGTGACACGTGGCAAATAACATATTAGATTAAAAGAATTTTATTCAATTCAAATTAGAGGAAAACTTTGTCTTTGATTTCTAACTATAAAATGGTTTGTTGGGTCTGTCATCAACCATATTAAGACAGATAACATTTATCTAAAAACTAGTGGCAGCCCCACCAAAGCAAGTATGCAGTTGTGTGGAGGACTATCCTCTCTTAGTTCTCACCTTAGGTTAAGAATCATTAATCTTCTCTTCTGCTTTTGATAATTGCCTCCTCAACGCACTTCCATTTCAATGATAAAGATGATTAGCTCCAAATTAATGAATTTGATAATATGTCAATCACCTCCCCCTCATCAGTCATCCTCAGTACTCTCTCTTGAGTTCATGCTGGAATACTGACGTAGAAATTTATATACTGGCGTAGCTTAATATAATATGATAGAGCTACTTTATGTTAATCATATATTACAAATAATTAAATTTACATTTTTCCTCTCAATGAGTAGGCCCAACATGTAGAATATTTAATTAAATGAGAGTAAAGTGTAGAATCGGGTTTCTAATTCAAGACATCTGCTCTTATACCATATGAAATTAACACTTGTCCCAAAACCTTAGGTTGATGAAAAAACATAAATTTAATAATTTGTAATATATGCTTTAACACTTAACAATTAAAAATATTTACAATCTGATAAATCATGTATTCAACCACGTTAACTTTTTTATAAGATTTGCATAGACTAAACATTTTTCTATCTTAAAGTTTCTGCAATTGGGTGCGCGTGTAGAGCATACGTATGGCACACATCCTGCTAAAATATTTCACCATATTTTTAGTTTAAGGAAGCCATAGAAGATCAGAAGATAATGTTCTGTATCACCCAGATTTGGAAAACTTATTTAGATAATGATTCAGTCAATTTTTTTTTTCACTAACTTTTTCCCACTCCCTCTTTTCTTTTCCTTGTGATAGTACTTTAGTCTTTAGCACCATCACTTTTGTCATAGATTAAGATAGTGTACTCTAGAAAGTCACATAATAGGGACAGACACGTTGTCCACCAGGAAGCTACCATTCTGTATAAACAATTGAGTAAACTTTATTAGCTTAGTTGACTGGTGCTCATCTGCAGATCAATAAGATATTGCAATATTTATTCTCATGAACTGGTTATAAACTAGCCAGAATCAGCCTTAATTCTGCAGAAATTAACATTACAAGTGATCCATATATGCTGAAGAAGAAATTGATCTAAATTATTTTGGCTTGTCCCCAAACGGTACAGCCTTGTTTATTTATAAGCAACAACTTCAAAACATTGTTGAACTAGGAATCTATGAATAACAACAGCCTAGAGAAGTAGTTTGACTAGGAATCATAAGCATCATATTACACTCAATGTCTTTTGCAGATGGGAGTCTGCTTATCTTGTTAATTGTGTTTGACTCTGCTTGATCTTCTTGTACTTCTTGTGGCTTATCTTGATCACTTTGAGAGATTGTTTTGTGTTTGACTACGGTTTCCTTAGCAATATATATATATATATATGTTGATGTCGGGAAACCTCTCCAAGACAGGGCCCTTCGGACCCACCCATGCAGAGTAAACTCCGGTTCCGTGCACCGCACCCTTGGAAGTTTTCCTACACGAAACTAGTTAAATCGCTGGCTTAACAATATATAAGGAACTTTAGAAACAATATCGGGTATGATGTAGCATGATATAAAAGATTTAAGTGGATATTCTATGACATCAATTAGTTTTTAGTGGATTGAGAACTCACGATCCGATAATTGATATCAGAACAAGAGTTATAAGATCAAGAGTCACGGCAGTTTCATAGTGAGGAAGGGATATTTTTCAGAGTTTATTTACGCTATTGCTCCATGTTATCCCTCTAAAAATAAAAGTATGCTTGCAGAAACCAATTTGTTGGTATTCCAAAGTGTCAAATCATAGACAGGAGATGCAAAAATGGAAACAAAGAAGAAAGTTTTTGGAAGGAAATCCAATTTCTTCTTACGTGAAGATGAGTAAGCAATGCATATCTATTCATTAAGATGAAGTGTGTCTGATTACTCTGAGTGTACAAGCAGATGGAGAATGGACACTCACTAATGTCACCCATTTTTTTTATGACAGTGACCTTTGTTTTTACTCATCCTGGGTGAATGCAAGAATGTGATATAACTCCACTTATGTAACCCCAAAGTGAGGCAATATCTCAGTTTTGCTACAATGCCTACTCATTGGGGCCTTATCAAATGAGGTCATTTGATGAAATCTAGAGACCATTGGTTAAGACTCATTCTAAAGTTCTTTTATGTGCAAAGATACAATCCAATTCAGGCATTAGCAAATCTCTTATACCCTGAAAAAGCTTAAGATACTCTCTTTCTTTTCAACAAAGAAAAGAAAATGACAGGCAAGAGTGTTCAATCATCTAATCAGCCTGGTAAAGTTGCATATTTAATCAAAACATCAACAAGAGAAAGTTGTTTTGCTGTCAATTTGATCTGTAGAGAAATTGGCTTTCAGTGCCACTTGCTGTATTTTTTGACACAAAAAAAGGGACACTCTTTCTGGGGTTGTGTTAGATTTTTTTCCTATTTTTCTTCTCTGTATATATTCTAAACTTTTAGTTATCTGAGATGGAAAGGAAAAGCTTGGGAAGTATAACATCTTTAGACTCCGTTTGAATAATAATATGAGATAAGATAATTTTATATAAAAGTTGAATAAAATATTATTTTTTAATATTATCATTATTTTGAAATTTTAAAAAAATTTAATTATTTATTATATTTTATATAAAAATTTAAAAAAATTATAATAATAAGATGAGATAAAATGAAACTGTTTCTGTATCCAAACGGAGCCTTAATCTCGTAGGGATGTAAAACAATGGCTTTACATCATAGCTTCTTTATCATCAGTTTGGTTTTTCACTACAGGATTGTATAGGCTTTAGTTTAGTTCTAGTCATTACATCCATATTTTCACTTTGCTGTAAATATGAGTGATGCAATCACGCTCTTGGGCTGAGAGTTCTGTAGCAAATGCTTTTGAAATGGTGCTGGGAGATGTATCTTCGACTTTGTTCCCTTTTTCAGTTGGCTTGAACTCTGAGCTAAATACAAATTAAACAACATAAAGCAGTTTTAGGATTCTGAGATCATAAGAAAATTCTTAGGTTTGGAGATGCATCCAATGTAGTGCATTAGCCTTTCAATGGGAGTTAGTCAAATCAAACGGGAAGTTTGTAGTCTCTCTCTTGTTTCTTCTTTTTCTGGTTTCCATGTGTTCTAAGAGTCTATAGCATTGTTTAGCTCCCCATAATCTATTGCAATCTCCCATAATTCAAATACAAGTTTTCCAATGAAAAAAATGTCAACCATTGATTTGGGACTGAATTGATTCTCTACCACTGATATGACAATTACAGAAATACAAATCTGATCATATAGATCGAGTCAATGCAATGCTCCAGAGAGTAGTGAGAATAGTAATACCAACATTATTATACCATTGAAATGCACTGGATCAGCTAGTTTGTTTAGTTTTCGGGATTTTTGACATTGAGCGCGCACACATACACATCGATATATACTCTGCAGTTAGTCAGAAATTCAATTCATACCATCTCATTTAGTAAAAACAACTGCCTCCAGTAAGTTGATTCCGAAAGTATAAACATCATCCTCTAATTTTTTTCATTTGCCTGAAGACATGGAAACCTCTAAAATGGTTAATAACCATTGAAGCAAGGATTCATCTCATTCAAGATTAATTAATAATTAAAAAGAAATTGTCTGCTCTATCTGGTATTGATTGTTAAAGAAAAAGCTTACCACGATTAATGACCTTCTCCTTTTGCCTACAAACCAAGAACACAATTTAATAGCCAACCACCAACATCAAGAATTTATTGCAAGGCCCACCAATCAATAATCAATAAAAATAAGAAGCCCTACCTCAAATTTGTCAGTTTCTTCCAAGATAATGGACATCCCATAGTCACTCAACTTTGCCATCCAATGCTCATTGATCAGAATATTATTTGTCTTCAATCTGTTGTTGAAGAAACCAGGAATAACTCCAACATGTAGGAAGTGCACAGCCTTGGCAACACTGACTAGAACTGCCAATCTCTCTGACCAGTTGAAAACCCTTCTGCAGCTATTCTCTATAAGTATAAAGCTGCTATAGTTAAATGGTAAAGCAAAAATCTACACCATTAATGAAATATATGGAGAGGCCAATTCCAATGAGATTTTAGTCCTTATAACCCTATAAGCATTCAAAGGATTAATATTAGTATCAAATTAGCTCCAAGATAAGTTCAAAAACTCCCGCCGGGAATACATTCTGATACGAGAAAGACATTGCTCACGCTGCAATTATCTCTTCCACCAACATCAACACAGCGCCCCAAAAGGCCTACCAAATGTGGGTGGCTAAGCCTTGCAAGCAAATCCAACCTGAGTTTTAGATTTCGAATTGAAAATTTCTTTCAACAAGGCAAACACCTAATAGCAACTTGGGTCCCATTCTCTAATCTTCCTCTGTAAACCTGCAAGACAACGGAGAGAGTTGAAAAGGATATAATGCAATAGATATAAAAGCTTAGATGGCTGATTCGATTGCTGTCATAATTGATGCTTATAATGAGCAAAATAAGCTTGATTAAGATGACGGTCTAGCAGTGAGTGGAAGCACACATTTGAAGTCCTGGTGGAGAACAAAGTACAATGATAACCTTAGAGCAGTGAACCACTTTTTATGGCGAAAACACCCAAGGCTGTGCAAACACAACATGTCTTTCACCCAATTAAACTTTGGACCCATGTAATTGTAGCAGCAAAATACTTATGAGCTATGAATCCTAATGTCATCATATGTTGCAGCATCCTTTACCTTGATTTCTAGACACACTAAACACAAAATTCTCATCTCATCTCATCTCATCATTACATCTTTTTCAAATCCCCATACAAAATATAATAAACAATTCAACTTTTTCAAATCCCAATTCAACTTTTTCAAATCCCAAAACAATAATAATATTAAAACATAATATTTTAAACTTTCAAACAAAACACAAAATTCTCATCTCACCCCCCAAACCTCCCCTAAAGCTGCAACTATTTCAAAAACTTCATAAAACCTAGATGAGAGTAGTAACCTTTACCATACATTTCATCATACCTATAGCAAATTACAAGTTTTAGACAGGAGAAAAGATATTTGCAGCTGTGAATTGTGCAACCACCACGTAATTGCTTTGAAAAAAGTGAATAAAACATGGAACCCACATGAAAAAAATTAATTTTTTAATAGTGGACTTCATTCTTTTTCAAAGTAATTACGAGGCATTTACGCCGTTCACAATTGTATATAGAATTACTCTTTAGTTTCCACATGAGCCTTCTCCCATAAAGGCAGAGCCATCAAAGTTGTTTGTCGCTTCTTTTAGCTCATCTAAACTGAAAGACCGACACGTTGGGAGACCTTTCATGCCCAACTTTGCAGCCTCAGAAACAAACCCTAACCAAAAAAGAAATAAGGCCAACGTAAATGTTCATCAAATTTCAAAATTCATGTCCAGTTGTTCAAACACAAAACTATTGTTTAGCTTTCAAATTCACACCATATTTTTGCAGTATTTTCCTCTTGTTAGTGGATGACCTACTTGCATTTGAAGCTCAGAGGAGGACCCAGCAGCGGAGCTATCTTGCACTGCGTTCTGCAACAAATGCTGCTCCGATATCCCTCGAGGACAATAGCATCTCCACAAAAATAGAAATCTCAAAGTGAGAAACACCATAAGTAAAACGATTCCTACAATTACACCCACTAAAATTCCAGTATTTTTGCCTTTGGATTGTTTCTTCACGTTGATGACTTCCTCACAATATGATTCTGCTGCATGCTGATGCCTTAGATCAATGGATAAGCAATTCCCCTCAAACTCAACCACTCTCTTTTCAGAGTTAGTGCTTAAACAAGAAGGCAATCCACCCATCAACCTATTGTTTGATATATCAACGAACTCAAGTTTGCTGGCACAGCTTAGGTGGCCTGGAAGTGACCCACTAAGCATGTTTGATGCAATATTCAAATAAGTGATATTGGGCAAAGAGAAAAGTGCAGCTAGAGGTGACCCCCTAAGAACATTGAATGACATATCCATGTGTTGGAGCTGACTTAACTGGCCATATTGCTCAGGAATCTTAACCTGAGAAGGAGTTGTTGAGGAAGACCACGACCACTCCTTTGGGCATTTGAGGTAGCACAGAATGTAATTTGTTTGAACTCAAATCCAGCACACGCAATCTATTTAAGCTACTGAGATGTGGAAATTCCCCAGACATGTCATTGCTTGAGATGATAAGATCAGTGAGAGTGGAGATGCTAAAGATTGAAGATGGAAATGGACCTTTAAGCTGGTTGTTACTCGAGCTTAGAATTGTCAGATTAGATAAGGAATCAAACCAAGTGGGGAGGGAAGTATTAAAGA
The DNA here is from genome assembly GCA_029856935.1 of Cyclocarya paliurus. Lineage (NCBI taxonomy): Eukaryota > Viridiplantae > Streptophyta > Magnoliopsida > Fagales > Juglandaceae > Cyclocarya > Cyclocarya paliurus. Next base: position 30,140,435 of record CM056947.1, read on the forward strand.
AATTGTCGTCCAGTTTGAGAGTTTGAAGCTTCACCATTGTACAAATCTTATAAGGATTTGAACCAAAAAGAAAATTTGAACTCAAATCAAGGTGTTCAACTGAAGACAGTCTATGAATTTTGTCCGGCAGTGGACCCCAAATGCCTGAAGATACCAGACTAAGGACTCTCAAGCTTGTTATCCTTGCCAGGTTGGCCACAAAAGAATCCATGGAGAAGCTCTCTGACAAAGTTTGATTCGGAATTGCAAATCCATTAAAGTCCCAAACTTTTGCAGGCTTATCACCCATAATTCTGAGCTCAGTCAAAATTTTCTTGGCATGTGATGTTAACTTGTACTGAAGATAAAGAGCAAAAATCTATGGTATGATCATTCCAAATCTCCAATTGCTTTGGGTACTCTTAAGTGCTTTCTAAGCTGAAGAAGCACTTGGGTTTGAGGGGATTGCAGTTGATGAGTACCAAGATCATAGAAACTCCATACAAAACAGAAAAGCAAAAACAAGCAACACCACCCCATTGAAACCATCCTTCTCTTGTCAATGCTTCATGGTGTCAGCAAACAACAGAATGAGAACCCCTTATAACCTGTCATTTAATAATACGTAGAAGCAGGAAAAATGTTATCACCGAAACGTAGACTGACCTTGAAAGATCAAGCAGAGTAGTGGCAGTTGATATTGAGAATCTTGGGTTTTCTTTGATTTTAAAGAACATCCAGGGTCTACAGTATCTACAAAATCTATACAGATAGAGTATTAAATACTGTAAAATTTATTTAATGTGTCTATTCCAATTTAGCATCGGAATAGACACACGTTATGTATCATCACAATGACGCCACCCTGCCTGATATGTAACCCTGATTTTTGGGCACAATAGGGGTGAAAACTGACAGATGTGGTTCGGTTTTGGTCCAAAACCGAAATCGAACCAACTACTTATATAAATGTTTAAAACCGGCCGGTTAAGGGGAAGAAAACCAGCGAAGTCAGTTTCAACGTGATTCCGGTCCATCTCGGTGTCCCTTTGGCATTGCGATGAGATGGAAACTCAAAAAGGGAGAGAAAATGGTGCCGTGTCTACATCAGAGTCGTGATGAGCGAGAGAGATGGGAGGTGTGATGAGAGAGAGAGAGAGAGAGATTGGTGGCACTATGTGAGAAAGGAGAGAGAGAGAGATGCGTGGTAGAGGGCGGAGCGCTGCACCATTGCATGAGAGAGGAGAGAGAGAGTCTGAGAGATGAGAATTGGGAGAAGAATAAGGGAGGGGAGGTACTAAACCCTAAATTAAACCCGATGACATCGTTTCATTCAATTTTTTTTTCTACACGATCTTTTTATCTAAGATATATATAATATATATTATATCTGCTGGTTCTGCAGTTTGAACCCGATTCGAACCGAGACCGAACCGGCTGATGTCGGTTACATCAATTTCCTACCACCGGCCGACAGGTTCTCTGCTGGTTTCGGCTAGTTCTGGATTCTGGTAGTCAGTTCACGTCGGCAACGGCCGGTTCCATCGATTTCTATACAACCCTAGGGCACAAGACCAAGATTAGGTTCCCTGAGGCAAACAACATTAATGATGTAATAAATAAGAGATAAGTGTGAGCAAGGATGGTGTTGAAAGAAAGTGATAGTTCATGACAATATGGGCTCTCAAATCCAAGTGCCCTTTTCTTTAGTACAAAGATGGGACCAACCATTTCAGGTTTTTACCTTTAAAATCATAGCAATGCTTCATCAAATAATTCATTCAATTCAGTATTATTACCGCCAACTCATAAAGAAAGGATGGCAACTTGCCTCTGCCTTTAGCCTCGCAATATAGAACAAAGAAGAAAAGACCTACAGTTGAAATTTATTGTCACAAAAGATCTCCTGCACAGGACCCATCTCCAGCTTTGTAACCTTATATCAAGTTTACACCAGTACAATTTTACCACGTGGACAGAACCCAAGAGCGTATCATTTTCGGATGTTCTACTTTTCTTAAAATTAATAAGTTTGCTGACACCAGCATGGAATTTGTGAAGTGCCCTTACTTGCCAAGTCAAGTTGACATGATAGGGAGATAATCTGTAAAAGAAGATTAAAAATTTAAATTTATCTTCTAAATCTGACATATGTGTGGAGGACATGTGTTTAATCCCATTTCAGCTTGGCCAGGTGAAGTTAAACAAGAAGTTAACAACAGGACAAAGTCGGGTACAGAAGATGAGTCCCAATAGTTGAGTTTTTGGATGTTTTAGGAATTCTATGCCTGTCCAGAAATTCTAAAAATATGAATTTAGAGGTTTCAATTGGTCAGAGAAACTTTCCTATATAGTCTGTCCTTTGACTGACATAATATTGTTTCCAGCCAATTGCTAATCTGCTGTCTCCTCTCAGGCTTGGGGAGGCTCTTTGCCTTCCTGGTTTTCTAGAAAATATTAAATTGAAAAACTTGCAGAATCAACAGATCCTCGCATGTACATATGCCCATGTAAACAAAAGCAGAATAAGTAGTGAATGTAAGTACATATATTGCACTACATATGGTGTCCCCCTTAAGAGTTCAATTGAAAGGATCAAAGCAGAAGATTTGAAAAATGAGATGTAAGCATAAAAGGCAGAAGAGAACAAAGAACAAAGCTTAAAAAAAGTGTCACCGGTGCTTTTCCCATCACTGATTCTCTCTTGTTCAAGGATGAAGGTGTTCTTTGGAGTGATTTTGAAAGGTTATCACCACACTTGTTCAGCCATTTAAAACATATAATCACCACAATAGGTCAAACTCTTACAACTATTAACCACACTTATTCCAGCTGACCATAATTCTGAAGTACTCGTTAAATTGAAGAATTTCGATACTGAATAACACCCCCCCCCCAACAATACAAGTTTACTAAATCTAATTACAAAAAAAAGCTATAATTAACAAACGAGAAGTGCCTCGGACACAAGGAAATTACCCACAAAATGAAATGACTTCATATGATACGTTATATCTTCTTTATGGCAAGTGGCTCCCGGCGGCACAGAAAGGACCGACAGACCCCGGCGACCTCACGGAGGGCCGTCCGGCGTAGGTCAGCCCTCCGGCGACCTGCTTTCTTCAAGATCCGTTTCTGTCGCCCAAGAAAACAGATCTGATGTTACCAGTGTTGCTGTGTCGTCTCTCAGAGCACTTCAGCGAGCTCTCCGGCGAGTCTTCTGGGAGTACTCCGTTGGCCTTCAGCAGTGGTCCTTACCTGGTTTCAATGTGATGATGAATGGCTGTTGAAGGAGGGGAGATGGCCAGTATGAGTTCTTCTAGGGTGTTAGTCATAGAATATAAATCCTTCACTCTGGTGAAGCCTGAGGGGAGTATGTTGGCCATTACTGAAAGGGGTCGAAGGGTGATTTCTAAACTGGTTTTGGGTTCAACAACAGTGCAGTGGCTGGCTAAAGCTATGGAGACGTGCACAAAGGATGAAAAACAAGATTTTTTCTCCACTATCCGAGAAGGTAGACGCAGTTTCACGACACACCGCTGCTCAAATGCTCGAGGACGTTATATGGCAGTAGAAGAGTATGGTGGTGGTGGGAGGAGGAATTTTATTTTCATTCCTGAAGAGGGGGGTAGTGGTTGGAGAAGGATGGGGGAGGTGTTGCGTGACTTCGGCAAGAGAGGGAGCGACGGTTTGAAAGGACATGTCGGTGGCATGTCAGAGAAGGAAAATTTGGAGGTGCACAAAGATTCAAGTACATCCTCAGTGGCGAGGGAATCTTATGCTGTAGCTCTAAAGATGGGTCCTTCGGGAGTTCAGAGTGAAGGGGATCCGCAAATCACGTCTCAAGTTGTCGAGATGCACAATTCCTTAAAGGTGATGGAAACCCAACTTGTCGAGTTGAAAGCAGCGATAGCTTTTTTGTCTTCGAAAATAGACCGACTCTCAGCTGGAGGCAACAGGGTTATAAGAAACAAGAAAGGCCCGAATCATTTAAACCCAGTTAAAGGAAAATGGAAGATCGGATTCGGCTCTAGATCCAGGGGAGTATGGCGGGTCAAAAAGAAATCCGAGTTGTTTGAAGCAGGGTCTACATCGGGTATCGGCGTAGAGACATCAAAAGAATGTCATTCACCTCATGTAACACAGGATAGACCGATAATCGGTACTACACCCTAGGTCTCCAAAGCTCTCTCGTCAGAGTTGAAGGAAAATGGTGTACTGTCGAGGTCAGAAGGAGATGTAGGATCCCTAGAAGTGAAGGGACTTGCTGTCACCCTAGAATCTCCAATGGGGGACCATGTTACCATTGGATCAAACCAATGGAGTTGCTGGAGGACCAAAAGATTTGGCGTTGGTGCCTCATGTAGATGAATGTACTGTGTCTGTGGATAACGTTGCTCCCTTGGTGTCTCTTCCACCAATAGCGGACTGGATTCTGCCTAAAGTTAACGAGATTCAACAGTTTGTGGGAATTTCACATGGAGGATGTAAAGACCAATTCAATGAACTAATCACTGCGATTGAGGCAAGTCACGCGCTTGAAACCAAAAGTTTCAAAAAAAGTAGAGAGTTACAACGTCTTTTTAGTACAATCAACTACGACGCTAAGGGTGATAGCTCAACCAGAGGGAAATCTAAAGGGAGGACATTGTGAAGATGGGAATCAAGGGTATGGGGTTGGGTGTTCGGGTAGAATTTTAGTTCTACGAGAAATAAGGGTTGGGGACCGGTTTGGTGTATTTTGGATTGTTCTTTTCATGGGCTTTTTGGGTCATTTTGGGCAAGGTGTTTTCTTGTATACATTCAGTGTACTTGGTTTCTCCTTTGATATATAATATTTTTACTTATCAAAAAAAAAAAAAAAGTAGTTTTATAATCTAACGTACCATATCAAGTCACATCAATTTGTGAATTCACTTTTGTGAAATTTCTTTGTAGCTAAAATATTTCTTTTAGCAAAAAGGTCGTGTTTGAAAAAAGCCCAGAGCATAAGCATCAACGATCGTTGTAAGAGAGGTACATAAGGTCTGCTGTGTAGATAAAAGGTTCAGCTCAAGTTTGACTTAGCTTCTATTCCTTGCATGTTGTGCGCAATGTAGATTGATTAAACTAAATGCAGCTGCAGCAAAAACCTGGCATTAAATTCTTTTGGTTGCATCCCTTAGCAAATGTTAGAACCTTTTTTTTTTTATAATAACAGACTAATTTCCATTCATAAAGGGGACTTACAATGTTGACTTAAAAACAAGCCAAATACAAACGTTAATAGCTTCTCAGCACACTCTCGTGACTGACATGATCTAGTCCAGACGGCAAATCTCTAGTGACCTAAGTCTAAGAGATAGCACAACTCTGTCCACAACAGAGTTCACAGTAACCGGATAACAAAACACCATACCCGACAAAGCGGAGTAAGGTGCACCAACCCCACCATAAGCACCGCCACAGCGGAGGGAGGGACAACTCCATTCGGACTAAGGTCCGAAGGCACTATTTTTTAATTATTATTATCTAAAAAGTAAAATGCAAAACATGAAAAAACACATCAACTCTAAATAAACAACACATAAACTAAAGAAACATATGGCCCAGCCTAAACAAATCAGCCCAAATGCACGTGAGGGCAGCCCCTAGGGTTTCATCTCCATGCTCACTGCCGCCGCCCTCTGCCATTTCCTTTTTTCCTTATTTTCCTTTCTTTTCTTCTACCTTCGTAGCCCGAAGTTCTTCCTCCATCGCTGCCCATTCGCGCGAGCTACGGCAGCCTCCACCTGGGCTTCGAAAACTTAGTTCCTCCACCGTCCCTCTCACCCATCCCTGGCTTCGCCCACCCACACATGAACTATGGCCACACCGACCACAAGCAGGAATCGGCTTCCTCGCACCTTCGCACGCCACAGACTCACCGCACGACACAAAAGCCTCGCACCTCCCAGCCGCACCGCACGGCATCGCACGACACCCACGGCACAGATCAGATTTCCCTGGCTCGAAACCGGCGATTCCATGCGAGGATTACCAGAGAGTAAAGGTCAAGGCCTGTGTGGGTTGCTGAAGAAGGAACCGAAACAAGCCGAAAGGAAAGGAGAAACAACGAACAAATATGCTGAGACCCCAAAAAATGTTTCTCTTAAAATAGCCCTACTAGAACACAGAAAATGAAACCTAAAACAAATGTTAGAACTTGAAAACTATATAAACTGTCTTTTGGCAACATTCAATAGTTTCTATTCCTATTGGCAACATATGAATGAAGTCAATCTGAACTCATGGTTTTTCGAAAGGCCCAAAGTATTCAATGATCTCATAAGTAGTCAAAATCTTAAATCAATGGGGAACCCTTGAAAATCTATCTTCCCTTGGTGCGCTCTAATCACATCAGGAACCTCATTCTGATACTTTTCCACTAACTTCTCGACGAATGTTTTCTCAGTCATTCTAAACGTATGAAGTATGCTAGTATCTTCCTTAATCAACCCCTTAGACATCAAAAGTTGCAAAACTGAACACCTCGGAATTATTCGCTTCTCCAGGCTAAACAGTAGAAGATTTGGACTCTTGGAGATTATTGAAGGCTTCATCTTCAAATTGTTCACAAAGAACCCCATCACCTTCATGATCTTCTTCTCTGAAGTAATCATACACATTGGTTGCAGCTTGAATGCTAAATCAATTTCATCCTTTGACAAACCAAAACTTCTAAAAGCTTCTACCTTTTTCTCCCACAGTGCTTTACTCATAATCGCCATTGAACGGATGGCTAGAACAAATAGTAGATTATTGGGATTAAAACCCAGTTTCACAACCTCATTAACAATCTCCCTAAACCGATAAGTCCTCATAAGCAGCGATCTTGGTTCCATCAAAAAGATCTTAACAACTAATGAATTGGGAACACCATGGCTTCGCAATATTGATATGTTCTCCTGTAACACTGTTTCCACATTAAATTCAATCAACGAGAAGCGTGCCTTTACCGCCTTTAAAACATTATCGTCAGTGCCCAGAATCCGCCTAAGCTTTTGAACAGATGGAATGATTTGGTTTTCGAGACTCCTTCCTAAAATATAGGGCTCTGTGGATAAACGATTTGCAATTTCGAGATATGAAAAGCCCAAAGATTTAAAAAACTCTAACTTTGGCCTCAAGATCTTTTGCGTATCGAGCATATACAATGTCGGACGCTTCATGGTCAAAGTCGATATTTGCTCGTCACTGAAACCATGCGCTCTAAAAAACTCAACCACAGTGTATGCATCACTCTCAAGCAAACGCGGATCTTTGCTGAGCAGTTTGGCGAGTCTAACGCCAGAAAAACCCAAGGATTTAAACAACTCCATGTTGGGCCTAAGGGTTTTGCCTAAATCGGCCGAAAGCAATAACGGACGACTACTAATTAAATGTCTGATTTGGTTCTGCGTCAAACCGTGAGTTCTCAACAGGTCCAGAATGAGATTGGGATTCTCTATGTTCTCAATGTTGAGCTTCTTGGAAGCTGAAGCAGCCAACTCCAAGGACAGCCCACATGAGTTTCGGAGGAAGGAAACTGTAAGAGATTTTGGATCCGTGGAATTAGGTAGTTCTGAGATGGTTTTGAGAGATGAAGTTATGAACAAGTGGCCATGGCAGATTGGTGAAGTTCTGCGCCTTAATTGTTGGGGCAGCTTGATGCAGATTAGACGAAACATTTGATTTGATTGCGGAAAAGGCTGAATCAATGGTTACCTGGATAGTTTTGAGATGGAATGTGCCGCTATTGAGTTGATTGGAGCTCCGGCCTCCTCACTTTCTCTGTGTCTGTGGTATAAGAGCAGGGTGAGTGCAATAACGCACCGTCCGACAGGGTACGAACCTAAAAGATGAATTTGCTAAGCCTGTGCTTTCAGCTGGATGGCCACCAAAGAACAACCCAAACTCCAAAGGCACACCGATCTGTTGCACTGTTCTGTCCGGACAATCTATGTTTTTTCTTCGATTATTTTCACGTACGGTAGTAAGAGAATTTTTAATTTTAGATAAAATTTAAAATGTTATATTTTAATAGTATTAATGTTTTGAAAATTGAAAAAATTGAATTGAAATTTAAAAAAATTAAATTATTTATTGTATTTTGTGTAAAAATTTAAAAACATTTTAATAATGAAATAAAATAAGATGAGAATTTTGTGTCTAATCTTAGTTACCACATATAACTTTTGGGATCGTTTGTTTTCACAACTCATCTCATCTAATTATTATAACTTTTTTAAATTTTTATACAAAATAAAATAAAAAATTTAACTTTTTCAAAATTTAAAATAAAAATAATAATAAAATTATATATTCTAATAGAGCAATAATATCGTATGCAAGTTTTGACAATTTTATCTTTAAAATTTTTTAAAATTACAAAAATATCTCTCTTAAAATGATTTTTTTTCTCATTTAATAAAAGGTCTGCACATACAGTCTCTAAGTGGGGACTGTAAATAGAAGTTCTCATTCTAATAATATTTTATTTAACTTTTAACTTTAATCTTAACTCATTTAATTTCATCTGTAAAAACAAATGAAACCAAACTACACAACTTATTGCGAGATTTATTATAATTTAAAAAAGTAAAAAAAATCTTCGCATTAACATGATTATCTTTGGCTTGAAAATATAATTTTTCACTCGGTGGATTTACTTTCTAGATGTGGCATGAGTCGTGAAAATAATCGAAAAAAACTCAGACTTTGCCCTTTGACTCCAATTTCAACTTTGATATTGTACATATATTATAAAAATAAAATTTATCTATTGATCATATATATTATATACTAGTATAGTTATGTAGTTACATAACTAGAACTTGTATAGTTAAACTCAATAATATACTAGTATAAGCTAATTATTATAAAATAATAATACTTGTACCATAATTTAAATAGACTAATAATAGTTTAGTATATGTAAACATCATAGTATTACTATCATATAATCAAGTATCGAAATAAATTAGATACTAGTATTGAAATAAGTCTATTATGATAAGTTAATAACACATAATATTAATTTACTAAAGTCTAATAACATATAATTAGATACTATAGTATAAATCTAGTATAAATAGCTAATAAGTCTAGTATAATACATTAATAACACAATAATAATTTACCAAAGTATAATAAAATATAATGAGACACTATAAATAAGGCCTCGTTTATTTTCAAAAAACATCTCATCTCATCTCAATTTCATCATTACACTTTCCTAAATTTTAATACAAAATAAAATAAATAATTCAACTTTTTCAAATCCATCTCATCTTATCTTACCTAATCATTACAACTTTTTTAAATTTCAATACAAAATAAAATAAACAATTCAATTTTTTCAAATTTCAAAACAAAAATAATATTAAAAAATATATTCTAATAATATTTTATTTTATTTTTTAATTTTAATCTCAACTCATCTCATCTCATCTCATCTCCGAAAACAAACCAGGCCTAGTGTAGTATAGAAATAGGTCATAAATAAGTTAGACACTAGAAACTCATATGATATGCAAAGCATTAGCTGAATTTTAAACTTGTGATTTTTTATTTTGTTGATGGGCTCCTATTATATTTACTGTTAATATTTTTGCGTAATTAAATATTTATTGTAAATACAAATGTGGAATGACCGTTACCAGGGTATCTTGTTGATCTTGTTAAAGAATCTTGCTTATATTTTTAATAAATTTGGGAATTTGAAAGCTCACAAAAAATTTGTTTAAAATTTGGATAAATATGAACCAAAAAAAAAATTCCAAATCCGATTATGTTTTGACTTTGTTTCTACAAGTCAAAGTTGAAACGAAACTACATAAATTGAAGTCGGAATTCGAATTTAAACTCTGGTTAAATCTTTGTCGGAGTCGGATTTAAAAGATCCCAACTCTGAGTGAGTAGAGGTGAGTACTAACTCACTTGGAGTTGGAATTTCTTAAATCCGACTTAGATAACAATTTTGCTAAGAGTTTAAATTCGAATTCTAATTTCGACTTATGTCGGCTCTATTTTGATTTCGATCTGTCGAAATAAAGTCGAAACGTAATTAGATTTAAACTTTGTTTGAGTTTTTTCAGCTTCATATTACCTTGTTAAGGGTCATTCCACATCAATCTTTACAGTAAATATTTAATTATTATAATAGACTTATTTCAATAGTAGTATCTAACTTATTTCAATACTTTATTATATGGTAGTAATATTATGATGTTTACATATATTAAACTATTATTAGTATATTTAAATTATAGTATTAGTATATTATTTTATAATAATTAGCTCATACTAATATATTATTGAATTTAACTATACAAATTATAGTTATATAACTATATACTATACTTGTATATAATATATATGATCAATAGGTAAATATTATTTTTATAACATATGTACAATATTGGAGTCGGAGTTTGAGCAGAAAGTCAGAGTTGGTCCAACGACACATTTGACTCCAATTTTTCATAATTAGTGAGGAGTCGAATTCATAATTAGATTTTCGAATTTTTACTCAGCACTAGTGTAGCTAGACACCAATTTACATTTAGTAAAACTCGTACCTAGTAGCTCTTATGAGTATTGAACTAACTATAAATGTTTAGAATTTTGTTTTTTGTTTTTGTTTTTTTAAAATAAGATAGATATAGAGAGTTTGCTTTTTCGTTTACTTTTGAATTAATTTAAAAGAGTTATAAGAATAAACAAGATACTTAACTATATATTGTAGAAAGTCTAGAAAGATAGCGAGAGATATATAAGAGTATTCTCAATGGCTTATGTATAATATAAAAAATGTAAATTATTTGAAGAATTGTTCATAAAATGAGTTCCATCCGATTATATAAAAGAACATGTAAAATACAAATCGCTACAGTAACCCGCTACATGTAGCATGTATTGTTCATCATTTAAACAATTTTTTAATTATTTATACTCTATTTACTCTCTCATTTCCTTTTATTTTTACATTTCAATACAAATTCTTTTTATTGTTCATCACTTAAAATACCTCTATTTTATTTTTTCTAAAAAATATCTTGGAAATATTATTTATCCAATTTTTTCATATTTTGATTTTATTCTTAATTTTTATTTGGCTTATATATTTTTATTTTGTATGTATAGGACTGAATGACATTACATTGTATATAAGAATATATTGTAAATATAAAAAAAATGGATATTACAAATTTATTGGTAGAAAGGAAATGTTTAAAAAGAATAAAAAATATAATTTAAATGATATGAAGAAAAAATATATAAATTGATGTATGATATATTGTAAAAGTCAGTATGTAAAATAGAAAAAATAAAGTTTGATGATGTATTTAAAGATAAGATAAAAGAGCCATTGTGAATGCTCAAGTCCCAAATGTTAGTGGCTTCAAACAATGATGTGTCCAAAGTTTTCAAATTAATGAAAGAAATACATAAATTAATAAAAAAACAAAGATTAGATATAAAAACCCAAAGAAAAAAATTATGGAGGGAGTGGGTGAGTTAACACAAAATTGATGAGTGCTACCCAGCTTAGTGGTGGTCGAGCTCGAACATGTGAGGGTGGCTTGTGAGCACCACCTTTATAAGGGCTAGTTTGAAGTGAATTTGATATGAAAGATTTCATTCATATCCAATTTATTTAAAAGTAAAGTTAGATAAAGTTTTAAGATACATAAATCTCGTGCTCTCCTTTTGAAAAAACTAATGTCCATCATTAAGAAAATAATTCATGTAGGTCCTAGATTTACCCGATTTCTTCAAAAGAAATGCATGAAACTTGTACACACCTAAATTTGCACTTTGTTCATTTATTAGTTTAGTGGATCTCTTGTACACTTTATGTACAGTGGAATTTTCTTCCACTTTAGTTATTAATAAAATTTTATCTTATACAAAAAGAGAAAATTATATGAAGTGAACCTGGAAGGTATGGCTTAGTTTGGCTGAACTAGGAATAGAATGATAAACATATGCATAAGTTCAAACAGGTCATAACATATACAAAAGGTCTTGCAATATTTGGCAACAGAGCAACCAATTCCATATGACCAAACTGCTAAAAATGCAAGTATAAATGAAAACTAATCCCCCAATCCCAAAGCATTTAGGACATGAAAACAATCATATAATCAATTTGTTTCTAATGATAAACATTAAGGCTACATTTGGAACATAGAAGCAACTGAACTTATCAGAATTGAGTTCAAATTTAAGTCTAGCCCAACATCCAAATACACAACTCATAAATCATTAAATATCATTTAACTCAATACTTTTTTACATGCGAAACCCACAATTTTTTTCAACTCAACAATACTTTACATGCGGGACCCACAACATTTTTTAACTTTCCATAAATACATTTAAACTCATCTTAATATCCAAATACATCTAAACTCATATTATGTGAGCCTCACAAAACTCAGTCCACAATCTTAACTTACTATTGTTTATAAAAAAACTCAACTCATATCAGCTTAGCTCAACATCCAAAAATAACCTAAAAACCCCAAAATAAGAGTAATGGCCAATGAACCAAAGTTGCACACATAGGTATATAAAATAATTTTCTGTGAGGAAATTGAAACTAAAAGTACTTGGACTCGAATCTTGGGCATCTACTCATGAGAGGTCAAAAAATACCATTCATCCGAAACACCATATGATGAGTGAAAAAAGATACTTCCCACATTGTTTCAAATATGAATCGTTTGTAAGTCTTTTCCATTTCAAGATTACTCTCCCTTTGAGTCTCACTATACACTTAGTGAAAACCTGCAGACGATGCAAAAATTTCAACTTTGAAACTCAGCATGGATATGGAAAATATGATCCAGCAGATAGAAGCTCTCTCATGGAAGGACCTTGACCTTGCTCCAGCAGCAGACACTACAAAAGAATCCACAGAGTTGGCATTAATAGGAAGGATGGTAGCTACACGTCCTATAAACAAGATATCTCTACATGCAGCAATCAAGGTAGCTTGGAATTTCATCAAGAAGTTTCACATTAAAGATTTAGATGTAAATCTCTTCCTCTTCACCTTCCGAATAGCTCGTGATAAGCCTAGAATATTGCATCAAACCCCATGAAATTTCAGAGGACACCTCCTCATCCTAAAAGCTTGGCCAACAAGTTTTGCTTGTCATGAGGTAAGTCTAAACTCCTATGTTTTTCATGTGCAAATCCATGGGCTAACTTTGTATCATACAACAAAGAAAAATGCCATTAAGATTGGGAAAGCCCTAGGAAACCTATTGGAAGTGGAAGTAGATCCACATTTTGGTATTGCTTGCAAGAAGTTCATTCAAATCAAAGTGGATATTGACATAACACAACCATTGAAGCAAGTCTTCTGGTTACCTAGGGACTATAACAATGACACTTGGGTTTCTTTTAAATATGAACGTCTCTCGGATTTTTGCTATACTTGCGATAGAATTGGGCATTCTTTTAAAATTTTTACATTTTTGCAATGGCTTAGAGCCGAGACCTACAACTCGATTGCTATACTACCACCTCAACAAGGTAACGCTATCATTCCAAGACAACTGCAATTGGGGAAAATCTCAAAACATGAAACAATCAGTGAAAATGCACAACAAATGACTATCATTGAAGAAAGTAGACAAATGCAAGGTTTGATTCCCACAATACCACCATCAATGCCACTAGATCGCACAAACAGTGCAGAATGCAACAAACATGTGAAATTAAATCTGGGTACAAGAAATAAAAATGTAGAGAAGCAAAAAGACATCGGGCTTGACAAAGGGAAATGAAAAATGGTAGAAGAAAACTCCTTTTCAAAAATCTCCATGCCGGAATAGATCTGGGGAAAACCTAGCAGATACGAAGAGAAGCAAAGCAGCCAAAAAGCCATTTCACCACTACTGCCCCCGATCTGTGTAACCTTACCAAAGGATTTACTCACAAGTGCAACACCATTGGTGAACAAACAAAAATAGAAAGGAAAATCAAAAGTTGCCACTGAGGAAAGCACAAGGTTGTCCAGAACTACCCCTGAATAGCCACCGAGATGCCCAACTGAATTGCTGTTGAGATGCCTAGCCGAATCAGGTGGCGCGTCGATCCAACGGGATCTGAAGCTTGCGAGTGCCTTTCCCACCAGATCATTGTTCAACATCCCACCAGACCACCGTTACCTTCAAAGCACTATGGATGTTAAAGGCTCACAACTAACCGGGAGAAAATCCTTTACTTCGGGAGTAAATACATTCCCACCAGATATTTTTCCATCAATCACTCAAAGCCATCAGATCCCACAATTAACAGCAACTCATATGGTGCTCTTAACCCCCACGTGTTATTTTAGTAGAGTTCGTGACACCGGGATGTTGACCACACGGATCACGCACTCCAACGACAAGTGCTCAGAGTGTGTACAATATGCAATAAATATACAATATAATACTCGCAGCGGAGAAATAAAAGGTCATTCTTTATTAAGTACAAGAAAGATAAAATATTTTTTACAAGGATTTATAGTCATCCAATAGATAATTTAAAGAAAAAAAATAACATAGGGGAAAAAATCTCATAACACCGAACAACATAGCGGCAATTCATGCCTCCGGCGGAGCCTGTCCTTCAGGCTCATAACCAGTTTTTGCGTCAAAATCTACGGCACCATAAGACGGAACCGCAGGGTAAAACATCACATGAGATTATGATATCTCAACAAGTACTTAACCAAAATAATATCTAAGATATTTAAAATGCATTAATACAACCAACACGACCACATACAGTCAAACATGAAGGATCAATTTTCACATCTTTCCCAAAATCACACATTTAACAACTCACGCAAAAATCCCATTTGGCCCATATATATTATGCATGCACTACGGCCTCTTTTATGGACCATATGCACACCCTAGCTCTCATCATCACGCAACGGGTAATGTCCGTGCATGAGACTTCGTAACAAACGATACCCAGTTCCGCGCCTAGCGCGTACATGGCCAAGCATCCTCTAACCTGCCAGCGAAAGGCCACGAAATCGGTACGAGCGCGTTACCGTCTCGTCCGTTCCCATCGTCGCCCTACGACAACTCAGAGGACGTCATGTCAGTCTGTTACACTCCCGAGTGATCAGAGGAGCTCCACCAAGATAATGCCCCATCTCTGCTTGGGGTCGTGATACACACGCACCCACACAATCAGTCTTAATTTCTGAACAGACAATGTGACTTCATAGCACAATTAATTAAAGACAATAAATATGTATGACAACAAATATTGGATGACATAACAATTTGTTCATTTATATAATATCACAACAATTACAAATACACAATTTCACAATCAACTACACGCGTAGTCCCATACTCCAATCCGACACAAGGCCCAAATCAAATACAATGTATTCCCAACACTTCAACGGCCCAAGGCCCATTTCAAACCAACAGTTAATTATAACAATGCTATTTAAACTACATGGGTCGTATTTTGAAAAACTACTCACAATCGAAGACGGAAAAAATTTTGGAAGATCACGAGGATGAATATGCACTCTCGGCAAACACCAATAATTTCCAAAAATCTGAGTGAAACCCATGACTAAAAAGCTACAAGATTTCAGGACTATATTGTAAAATTTTGGAAACAAAGATTTTGGCTAAGAGGAAGAGATGAACTACTATTTGCCATTCCTGAGAAGTGAAGAACTCAATTCTATTTATAGATCTTGTAGGCGGTTTGCAAATGAAAATATATCAATTCACATGCAATTAAAGGTTGCGTGGCTAACGAACCGAGAATAAGAAAACGGTAGTGTAATCCGTGGAGGAGAAATGGTGCAGCATTCGGACGTGTGTGCAGCGGCATGCTTGCGAAATGCTCTACTGAAAGACACGGAGATGCCGAGGAGCTTGAGGTGGAAGATGGAGGTGGCCGTGATGAACGACAGCTTGACAGTGCGAATTTGGACTTCCTTGCCGAGTGACACGCAGTAAAATGAGGAAGAAGGAGGTGGAAGCTGGAGGTGGAGAAGAGAGAAAGAGGTGGTCGGTGATGCAAGATGAAATGCGTGGCTTAAGATGGTGTCGGCAGCAGCTACTAGAACAATAACTTGCAGAAGAAAAGATGAAGAAACGAAAAAGAAGGAGAAGAAGACTGTTGCGGCGCTAGAGGAAGAAGATGGAACCCTAGGTTCCTCTTCAAAACACCCCGTTTCACTTAGAGATGAGGGGCTGGGTTTGCATTATGCACAGGCCAACTCTACACTTCACGCGGGCTGGGCCCAATTTCACTTCACACACACGGGCTAGCCAACACATTCCCACGGGCTGGGCTGGGCTGAACTCACACACAAACTGGCTGGGCTGGTTTAGTCTCTCTATACACACGGCCCAAATAAAATACACAGACACACACACAGCCCACTATAATTAATCACCAAAAATAAAATATTACAACTAACTACACATAAAACCAACCAAAAATTAAAGTAAAATAAAGTAAAATAACTTTAAATAAAATAACACAACCAAATAAATAATAGATAAATAAAACACATGAAAATTAGGGATCTCACAACTCAGCTTCTCTATAGCAACCTAATGGAATCGGCACTGCAAAGCTTTACCTATCCCTCTGCTTTAAACACAGACGCCTAGAGCACTCAATGGATGAAGATCTAGGCTGTAATGATGAGTTTTAAAGCTCAACAAAGTCAACAGACTAGATCCTCTTATGGTAAGCCCATGGCCCAATGTCTTGAGCAAAACCAAGAGACTCCCCTTAAAACCAACCCAAAATTTGCCCTTAAACCCATCAATCACTCAAAGCCATTAGATCCCATAATTGACAGCAACTCAGCTTCTCTACAGCAACATAATGGAATCGACACTGTAAAGCTTTACCTATCCCTCTGCTTTAAACGCAGACACCTGGAGCACTCAATGGATGAAGATCCAGGCTGTAGTGATGAGTTTTAAAGCTCAACAAAGTCAACAGACTGGATCCTCTTAAGGTAAGCCCATGGCCTAGTATCTTGAGCAAAGCCAAGAGACTCCCTTTAAACCTAGCCCAAAATTTTCCCTTGAGGATAGCCCACCCACCCCAAAGGCCGACCCCACCTCTTATAACCCATTGTCCTTAAGCCCCTTAAAACCAAGCCCCTATGTCCCAAAGCCCAACTTCTACCCAACCCTTTCCACTAAGCCCAAATCCTTCTCCGACACTAAACCCATCTTTTAACCAGACCAACCCCACATTCTCCTATCCCCCACCTAGCCCACATCTTTCGGTATTCGACTAGAAAGGAAAAAAGAAAATTTCATGCACGACAAGTGTGCAGATTTCTCCACGAGTTGATGCTACGACAATGCAAACAACAAGTTTAATTGAATTCCAACAAAATGAACCATGCCATGCAGTGTTGAAGATAATAAACAATCGAAACTGAATATTCAAAATGTATTGAATGAGATGGTCCTTTCCACTGAGAAGCCACCCAACATCTCCAATGAAGAACAAGAGTTATCACTCATGCTACTCTCAATGCAGTCAAAGTCCTATGGGAAAATAAAGAAAAATAAAGCATATGCCAAATCAAAACCCTATAGTTGGCCAACTTCAAGGACGACATCAACGAAAAAATCAAGAAAAGCTATCGAGGCGGGCTCAACCATGTCTCCCCCTGCTCCATGAAGACACTAATATGGAATTGTAGGGGACTAGCTTGCTCCAAATCAATCAGAAGTATAAGGGCTAATATTAGGTCTCATAATCCGGATATTATATTTTTGTCGGAAACCATGGTGCAAGTAGAATGCACTGCTAGTCTAGGTTTTCATCATTTTGTAAGCTTCTCTGGCTCGGAAAAAAAATGGAGGTCTTTTGTTATTATGGCGACCGGGGGTTGACATCGAACCAATGCATGTAAATATGAATGCAATATCTGTTTTGGTTTATTCTGATCCCCCTAATCACCCTTGGTTAGCTACTTATTCCTATGCTCCATCTCAATGGCAACACAAAGCAAATTTCTAGACACTATTGGATTCAATTCACAAGTAATTTCCAAGGCCATGAATATGCATTAGCGATTTCAATGACCTTTTGAGCCAAACTGATAAAATTGGAGGCCGTTCAGTTGCGTCTTTATCGATAGGGGGTTAAAAACTTAAAATATCTGATGGAATCACATGGTCTAATTGATATTGATTTCTCGGGGCCTTCTTTCACTTGGACTAACAACCGCCATGGCAAAGCAATGATCAGAGAAAGATTGGATCGTGGCATAGCAAGCACTCAATGGCGATTACTTTTTCCTGACACCATGATTCAACACCAAGCTTCTTTGGCATTAGACCATCCCTTTCTATTAAACACAACAAAAAAGGCAAAATAGGGCTTCATTGTTTAAATTTGAATAATTTTGGACCCGAGAACTGCTCAGTCTTTTTTAATTATAAAGGAAGCTTGTAGAAAGCATTTCAATGGAAATCAGGAAAATGATTTCCTAACTGCTTTACCTTTTGAGGAAGAAATCTATGGAGCCCTAAAACAAATCCCAAACTATAAAGCTCCAGGCCCAGATGGAATGATGACTCTTTTCTATAAGCATTATTGGAATATCATAAAAAATGAGGTCATAGCAGCTTTCCAAAATTTTTTCAGAAGTGGAAAACTGCTAAAACATATGAGCCACACCAACATAGCCCTTATTCCAAAAATTGCAAATCCATGCTCTCCCCAAAATTGTGCAGCCAAATAGTCTAACTAATGTTATATACAAAACCATTACGAAAATTTTGGCAAACTGCCTTAAGAGGACCCTCCCAAAAATCATATCTCCCTTTCAGACATCTTTTGTCCCAGGCCGAAACATCAAAGAAAATTTCATAATTGCCCATGAGATGTTCCATCATCTAAAGAAATTGAAAAGAAAAAAAGGTCAAATGACAATCAAGCTAGATATTGAAAAAGCCTTTGATTTTATTGAATGAGATTTTCTCTTTGGGATTATGGAAGTGTTGGGATACAACAGAGTATGGATAAATTTGATCAGAGAATGCATAACGACATCCTCTTTCTCCATCATCATAAATGGATATCCAAGATGTTTCTTCAAATCACAAAAAGGACTAAGACAAGGTGATCTCATCTCACCTTTCCTTTTTATCCTGTGCACGGAGGTGCTATCAAGATTAATCACAAGATCGGAGACTGCTAGGCAAATAGAAGGTGTTAAAATAAGTCGGAATTGCCTTCCAATCTCTCACCTTTTTTTTTGCAGATGATTTAATTATCTTTGGGCAAGCAAAGGAGAGCACAACTCATGCCATCAACAAAAATTTAGAAAAATACCAAACTTAGTCAGGACAAAAAATCAATCGAAGCAAATCCTCAATCTTCTTTACCAGAAATATAAGCCAAACAGCAAAGAGGGTAATCCTGATCATGATGCCTTTCAAAGAGTCAATAGCCAAAATGAAATACTTGGGAATCCCAACTATTTTTGATAGATCCGAAAAAGAAGAATACAAAGAGCTATTGGAAAGAATAAATAAAAAGCTTGAAGGATGGAGATCCAAACTGTTATCACAAGCAGGTAGAACAATGCTTATCAGATCAGTAGCAAGTTCAATTCTCATGTACCAAATGTCAACTCACATGTTTCCAAAATCAGTCTGCAAGTCTATAAACACCAGTTTCAAAAATTTTTGGTGGGGGATGACAAAGGATCAAAAACAAAAGTTATGTTTGAAATCTTAGAAATCTATATGCCAACCAAAAAGAGAAGGAGGTTTGGGTCTTCGACTAATGAAAGATATAAATATAGCTTTGCTAGCAAAAAGGGGATGTGAAATGAGTCATACAACTACCAGCGTGTGGCACAAGCTCCTGTCAAAGAAATATTTGCTCTCAAGCTCATTTTAGCAAGCAACGACGAAAGTAGCAGACTCAAGCTTCTGGAAATGTATACTAAAGACAAGATCTCTACTTGAAAAAGTTATGTGCTTCCAGATCTCTAATGGTTTATCAGTTAAAGCCTAGTCAAATGCCTGGATACCAACCCTAGAAAATTTCAAGCTAATGCCTTTGAGTCACATCATTGATCTATCACCAATGCTCAAAGTTTTTGACCTAATTAACCAAGCTTTAGGGTTCTTTACATAGAATATTAAAAAATTGCACACTTTATTCCAGCATGATAGCGTACTGGAAATTCAAAAAATCATTTTGCCTTATCCCAACCAGAGAATGGATAGCCTCATCTGGACCAAAAATCAGAATGAGAAATTTTCTGTTAAAACAACTTATCATCTGGCTGCAAAGATTGGTAGCATACTTTAAGGAAATCTTTCTAGTTTCCCAATAGAGAAAATTTGGAAGCTAAAAATCCATGATCGTCACAAACTCCTCATCTAGAAAATTGTTTGGGATATTTTGCCAATAAAAATCGGATTAAAAGCTTCTTTCCAAATCTCTCATGCTTCAGCTGTCCTTTCTGTGAGGAACAAGAAGAAACCTTGCTCTACCTTTTTATCGATTGTCTAGTCACAAGATTACTCTGGAGCCAGAGTACCTGTCCACTAAACCTCTCCTCTTTGGCCATAACTTTAATGAAGGACTGGCTACTTTTCATCATAAATCCAATATCAAAATTAGGCCTAAATTCTCAAGAAGCACATTCCTTTCAACTATTTGCAACTCTGATTTTGGATTTTATTTGGCGATTAAGAAATGATATAGTCCATAACAAAGCCAATTTTTCCCTTCACAAAGCAAAGGAGCAACTAAATCACTATTATCAGGAAAATCTACATACATGGAAAGAAAAATTGTTGTTAAATAGAGAGTTGAAATGGCAAAATCCTCCTGTCAAATTAGCATCTCTTTCGATGTTGCAATTAAGAATTCTTTCTTAGTAGCCTTATCATTCAGTAGAAACTTAGAAGGAAAAGCTTCAAGATCTAGACAGAGGAAAACACTACTACAATCCCAATGATTGCAGAAGCTTTAGCAGCAAAGCTGGCCATAAAAATGGCTAAACATCTGAACTCGTCGTCAACCTTACTTGAAGGAGATGCACAACTGGTGATATCTTCGATCCAAGGAGAAATAACTGATTGGCAAATCACCCTCATAACAGGAGATATTGCAAAAATCTTGGAAGCTCATAGAGATTGGAGCTTTTAAAAAAATTGATCGATCTTAAAATCGATTTGCGCACTCAGTAGCACAATGGGTAGCTACCAACTCTGTTAAATATTTCAACAAGTATTTTGTATATTGATAGTGGGAAGGATCCTCCCTAAACTTTATTGTTATTTTTTATATATGGAATGCATGCTTGATTAGAAAAAATAAATAAAAAAAAAGGTACTTCCCACGTTTCTTTCAGATTAGATCTAAAAAGTAATATGAGATAAAATCATCATGAGGCCTCACAGTCTTCACACACCTACACCTAAACATCCTAGAATGCCTCTAAATTAGAAATGCTCTTATATATAAGGCCAAGGCTTGCTTATCCTAAAATATAATGTCAAATTGATAGCATCATACAACTATCACTATAAAAAGGTAGGTAAGTTCTATTGTATGCATGGAACGATCACCTCAGCTTTGACAAGTTTTTAGTTCTCGCCTAATGTTTGCAACACTGATGGTTTACCATACAAACCTGCTGAAATACCTTCAAAAATTATTTTTCCATTTGGAATCTATAGCGCCCGAAAATCCTTAGGATTTAAACAACTCCATGTTGGGCCTAAGTGTTTTGCCTAAATCGGCTGAAAGTAATAACGGATGACTACTAATTAATCGCTTGGATAGTGAAAGTATTTCATCTCATCTCATCTCATTATTATAATTTTATCAAATTTTCACATAAAAAATAATAAATAATTCAACTTTTTTAAATCTCAAAATAATAATAATATTAAAAAATAATATTCTAATTATTCAAATTTCAACTTTCATCTAAAACTATCATTTCATCTCACTATCTAAACCGCATCTAAGAGATTTTGTGTAATGCCCCAATGAAAGACCCAAATCACATGACTTATACTTCAAAAGAACTAGTCAATGATATAATTAGAGCCCCATTAGAACCTTATAAAGAGTAAAAAAATTTCATTCTCAAGCAATGTGGGATCCCGTACATCACCTATTCTATGCTTATCATATGGGGTATCACATTTTGGAGCCGTCAAATTAGGGAGTTTTGAGATGGGTTTGAGAGAGGAACTTAAGAACAAGTAGACATGGCAGATTGGTGAAGCTCTTCCTTTTAGGAGAGGTTTGGATAGTGAGTTAAGATGAGATGAGTTGAGATAAAAATTTAAAATTGCATAAAATATTATTTTTTAATATTATTATTGTTTTAGGATTTGAAAATGTTGAATTGTTTATTATATTTTGTATAAAAATTTGAGAAAGTTATAATAATTAGATGATATGAGATAAGATTAAGTACTTTTTGTATCCAAACCTAAACTTAATTAAATGTTTGGGGTAGCTTTATGCAAACATTTGATTTGATTGCGGGAAACGCTAAACAATGTTTTGAATAATAAGATGAGAGGATAATTCTTTAAATAGTAGAGTAGTGAGATAGTTTGTGAATAATACTGAGATAGTTTGAGTTAAGTATTTATTGAGTTTTGGAAAAAGAGAAAGAAATAGTTGAAATAAAATATTATAAAATTAAAATATTGATAGAATATACTTTTTTAATATTATTTTTATTTTGTAATTTGAAAATTTTGAATTATTTTTTTGTGTTTTGTTTAGAGATTTTTATTATAAACACTAAACATCTAATAAAACATTGAATTAATGAATATATTTGCCAGGGAACAAACATATGTTTGATGGCTCGTGAGAATTTGATATGGCAACTTGCTACCTAATAACAGGATTCCTTGGTTGGACAGAGAATTACAAGGAAAAGAAAGAGATGATCAGTTAGAGAGAACGACAGAATGAATTTGATTCCTAGAAGAATATGGAAGAAATGATCTATAATGTATAAGAGATGTTCTCAATGGCAAATATTTTTGGTGATATCTACCTTGTTAAGATATTATTTAAATAATTAAATTATATATTCCCATCGGCTTAACGTTTTGGGACAAGTAGTGATTTAATTTGGAATTAAAGCAGGAGTTGTGAGTTCGAATCCCGACTTTACTTTTCACCCTATTTAATTAAAAATTTCACATATTAAGCCAACTTATTAAAAGAGAGTTTAGCCAACATATTAGAGGCTGCACGATGCTCTTGTACATGGTGGGGGTCATACAAATGAAGTTATTTAGATTTTAAACTTTTGTTAGGTCCCAAAAAGGTGTCAAACCCAAAGTTTTGAATACCATTTCGATGACCATCTCAGTTAAGGTACTGGAATGAAATATTTCGATATCAATACTGTTTCGGGATAGTCTATATATAATAAATAATTATATATGTATAAATTATATTTCAAAATAACATCAATACAAACCTTAAAAAATAATTATATATGTATAAATTATATTTTAAAATAACGTCAAATGCAAACACATATATATATAACTCAATAATACTTCTAAGTTTTCAATCTGACTATTTAAAAAAATAATTACTCATCTTCATCACGAAAAGGGAAGTAGGAATCTGATTTTCAGTCCACGAGAAAAAATGATTAAAAAAGTTAAGAAAATAGTATTCAGATGTGAGAATTGGAATGAAAATTATAAAAAAGTCAAAATGTTTACATTAATTACAAATAAAATAATTTCGGCCGGTACACCGAAACCAGTTGGTATTGACTGAAACGCACCGGTACGGCCAGTATTTGACCCGGTACAAAACACATATATTACTTATACCGGTTACTACCCCAGTATGCTAAATTCCGATCGTACCGGTCGGTACGATGTGAAATTTAAAATTTTGGTCAAACCAAATCTCAAGTTGTCTTTAGATTTTAGAGTCAGAGCTTGGTAGTGGTTGAGGAACCATAAGGTTTGAAAATGACCCTATATATCATACTTGCAAGGATGTTAGCTTAAATTCTTAGGTGGTTATAGAGAAATATATTTTTCAGATAATACCTGTAACTTGAGAAAGTTATCTCATTGTGCTTCCTGTTATTTCAATGTAGATAGTTTTGGAATCCTTCCCTTAGCCATGAAACCTAAGAAATGCAACAATTAACAGGTCATGCCAACCTGAGTAATAGGAATTCATACTCTTCTTATCTCTTTATCTTGCCAACCATTTAGAAAAAGAAAACAAAACTTTGGGTTGTTCAGATCTTCCAGTCTCCATTATCATGATGAAGCTTTTGTCCATACTATCTGTTATTGCTTACACATTCACTCTCCATTTTCTATCATGGCCATACTCTCCCTCAAGGCATTTCTTGATATACTTTCATAGGCTAACTCTTCTAGGATAAGGTAATCAGAGCTGCCAAATGATCAAGTTCATAAACTATCCCTTCCTTTTCATTCCACTTATGGTACATTTGGTAGGTGAAAAAACACTTATTTTTGTTGGAAGTAGCTGAGTATATAAGCAGAAAGGAGAGCTAGAATCATGAGGGGGTTGGATCAATGGTTGTCAAGACTCCAGCAGAACAGCTAACAAAAGGACATATTCAAAGAGTAGTATAGAAATTCCCTTTTCATAGTTCCTCCTCCCATTGTTTCTCATAATTACTGCTTCCTAACTTAAGGGTGTAATCATTGTTAAAATGTAGTAACAGCTAAGTGTTTGAAAAAAATGGTGGGATTCTTGTTCAACTTAACACAAGTTCCATAGGATCTACAATATCTTGTCCCAAAAAAGTAGTATGAATTGAGCATAGAGTTTGGACTTCAGAGGGAGAGTCCAAATTACAGAGGATAAGGGACTGAGGATGGGAGTTTCAGGTACAATTATGGTTTTTCTTTCCTAAGCAAACTTGATACATTATATTTATTTTCTTGTTATTTTTAATTTATTTTTTTGATAAAGCGCGTGTAACAGATCGAGCCTAAGAAAGGACGCCCGTGGGCCCCATGCGCCATGAGAGACATGCCTGCATTGTTTCGGCGCACCGTTGCTTGTATTTGAAGGATCTGCGGCCTAATAGCCTTCTCGTACGGTGCGTGCGTCTCGAAATTTGCCAAAGAGTTGTAGGCTGATTTTTTTCAAACATGAATAAAAAGTGACAATAAAAACAACTAAAAAATTAGAACTAATACGACTAGATATGATATGGTACATCATATCTATTTATAATAAAAAAAGAAAAAATTTACAACATCAAATTATGTTAATTGGCTTACTTCTATGAAATCGCTTTGTGAATAAAAAATTTCTTTACGAAAAAATCACCAGTACTCTTGAACTAACAATGTCATAATTTATAAAAAAGGAATGTGAGTACTTCACACAGGCCCAAATATTCTGGACATGCACACAAAGTATTCCCTAGGCCCAATGCCATGTACAATCTCTCACTAGCTCAGAGCCCAACGTTATGCTCCCAATAGGCCCTAAAGTTTCAAGAACTTTTTCCCCAGGAGAAAAACTCCGAGAAAAGAACAAATCCTTTTACTACGTTTCTCTTCTGCTTCGAAATCAAGAATTAGGTTATGCTTGGATGGTAAGATGAGAATTTTTAGTTTTAGATGAAAGTTTAAAATATTATTTTTTAATAGTATTATTGTTTTGGAATTTGAAAAAGTTGAATTGAGATTTGAAAAAGTTGAATTATTTATTATATTTTATGTATGAATTTGAAAAAATTGTAATGATGAGATGAGATGAGATGAGAATTTTGTATCTCATCTTAGTTACCAAACATAACCTTAATCAAATCACAATCAAAACTCTCAATATTCATTGCAAACCCGTAAACACAAATCAGCATTAATCCCAGAAAAAGAAAAAAGAAAAAAGAAAAAAGAAGAAGCTACGACTCCTTCAATCATGAATTCCTAATACCGAAATCTCGTTCTTCTTCCTGTTTTAAGAAACAGAAGGAGAAAGTTTCTGAATTTGCAAATCAATATATATTGACTCAATTTAGCAAACCCAGTTTGTTGGGTTTTGTTTCTTCCCCTAAGAAAATGGCGGGGGGAACTTCTTCCATCATGGAAACTCTCTTCCAACGCACTCTGGATGACATGATCAAAGGCCTCCGCCTCCAACTCATCGGCGAGTCCGCCTTCGTCTCTAAGGCCCTCGACGAGATCCGCCGCGAGGTCAAGTCCACCGACCCCTCCACCAAATCCACCGCCCTCCACAAGCTGTCCTACCTCGCCTCCCTCCACTTCCACGACATGTCCTGGGCCGCCTTTCACGTCGTCGAGGTCATGTCCTCCTCCCGCTTCTCCTACAAGAGGATCGGCTACCACGCCGCCTCCCTCTCCTTCAACGACGACACCCCCGTACTCCTCCTCATCACCAACCAGCTCCGCAAGGATCTCGGTAGCACCAACGAGTTCGAGGTAAGCCTTGCCCTCGAATGCGTCTCGAGAATTGCCACTGCTGATCTTGCTAGAGATTTAACCCCTGAGATATTTACTTTGCTGTCGACTACTAAGCTTTTCGTTAGGAAGAAAGCCATTGGCGTCGTTTTGAGGTTGTTTGCCAAATACCCAGATGCCGTGAGAGTTTGTTTTAAGCGTTTGGTTGAGAATTTAGATAGTTCAGACCCACAGATTTTGTCTGCAGTCGTCGGTGTCTTTTGCGAACTCGCATCCCGAGACCCTGGATCGTATCTTCCTTTGGCGCCGGAGTTTTACAGGATATTAGTTGATTCTAAGAATAATTGGGTCTTGATTAAGGTGTTGAAGATTTTTGCAAAGTTGGCTCCATTAGAGCCAAGGTTAGCTAAGAGGGTTATTGAGCCCATATGCGATCATCTGAGGAGGACTGGGGCAAAGTCATTGATGTTTGAATGTGTTAGGACTGTGGTGAGTAGTTTCAGCGAGTATGAATCCGCCGTGAAGCTTGCAGTAGTGAAGATTAGGGAATTGCTGGTCGATGATGACCCGAATCTTAAATATCTTGGATTGCAGGCGCTTTCAATTGTTGCGCCAAAGCACTTGTGGGCAGTGCTGGAGAACAAGGAGGTTGTGATTAAGTCGTTGAGTGATGGGGATCCTAATATCAAGATTGAGTCCTTGCGTCTTGTGATGGCAATGGTTTCCGAGACTAATGTGGTGGAAATTGCTCGGGTTTTGGTGAATTATTCTCTTAAATCTGACCCAGAATTTTGCAATGAGATTCTGGGATCCATTTTATCCACATGTTCCAGAAATGTGTATGAGATAATTATTGACTTTGATTGGTATGTGTCGCTTATTGGAGAAATGTCGAGGATTCCACATTTTCAAAAGGGGGATGAAATTGAGAATCAGCTAATTGATATTGGTATGAGGGTCCAGGATGTTAGACCCAAGCTTGTTCGGGTTGCTCGTGATCTGCTGATCGATCCTGCATTACTTGGTAACCCTTTCTTGCATAAAGTATTATCTGCGGCTGCTTGGGTTTCAGGGGAGTATGTTGAGTTCTCGAGGAACCCATTTGAACTTATGCAGGCAATATTTCAACCACGTACCAGTCTCTTGCCACTGTCAGTTATGTCAGTTTATATCCATTCTGCTTTTAAAGTATTAATCTTTTGTTTGCATTGTTACATCTTGCAAAGGGAGAGTATTACATCCTCATGTCCTGAAAATTTGGTGCTCGGGGTTTCAGAATCAGTTTTGAAAAGGGAAATGCCAGAGGATTCTGGTTTGATTCGGACAACATGTGAAGCTCTTCCTGTTCATGGTGATAAAGGGTTCAACCGAAGGGCTTCAAATCAGTCATCTGAAGACTTTTCTGTGGAAAATGGTGGGGATAGAACCATTAATCATGGTCAGACATCCACGCCTAATTTTTCAGAGAAGAGCAGTTTCACATATGAATCTATTGTTAACCTGATAAATCTAGTTGAATTGGCTATGGGCCCATTTATGGGCAGCCACGATGTTGAAGTGCTGGAGAGAGCACGGAATCTATTATGTTTCATTGAGGTGATTAAAGGAGAAATAACTGAATGCTTAGAGCATGAGGAGAAGAAAAAGGAAAGTGAAGAGATGAAAGCTTCTGAAATCATCAAACTGATGTCTGATGCCTTTTCCGAGGAGCTCGGTCCAGTCTCACTTACTGCTCAGAAAAGGGTTCCTATACCAGAAGGATTAGAGCTGAAGGAAAGTCTTGATGACTTGGGAACAATCTGTGCTGATATTCAAGTGCCTCTGTCAAATGACTCAAATTTATTTTCTCTTGGAAGTCCCTATAATGGGGAGGAGGTTGGTGTTTCTGCCTCTGACTTTGAGAGCAAAGAAGAGTCAGAGCCATCGAATGAAGCCACAGCACTGCTTACAGATCACCGTAAGCGACATGGGTTATACTATCTTCCTTCGGATAAAAAAGAACTTGTACCAAATGATTATCCGCCTGCCAATGGCCCTAAGCTGAGGGATAATCTTAATAATGACACTGAAGATCTAGTTAAGCTTACAGAGCAGTCACTTGTTACCAACAAAAAGCCAAACCATGCAAAGCCTAGGCCTGTAGTGGTGAAATTGGATGAAAGAGATGTAGTAACTATTACAGCCAAAAGGCCAGAGCCAAACGATGATTTGCTATCTGGTGCTGTGCGGGAAGTACTTTTAGGAAGTGATACCCGGACCACTACATCACAACATAACCCACCTGATAAGGCATCCAGTAAGAGAAAAGGGAAGGAAAAGCTAAATGTTGATCCTTCTTCCAAACTGAAAGAAGATTTGGGTGATTCAGAAAAGTCTGACCATGAAAATCCAAGTTCAAGAAGAAGCAAACACCGTACTCATGGTAAAGAGAGAAGACAGAAGAGTCCAAGTAAGCCTGCTGAGGAAAGGGAAAGCAATGGTCAGAAAGTGAAGCAAAAGAGTAGTCATCGCCATGCAAGGCACAAAGCTCGGGAAAGAGGTGATGCGCCCTTGAATGCTGTTTCACAGACACCAGTAATTCCAGATTTTCTTTTGTAGCATTAAAGATCCTTCTTCACAAGTCGCCATCAAATGCAGCTGAGAACATTATTGTTCCCTGCATTTGATCACTTTGAATCATAAGGTCAGTTTTGTTGTAGATCTTACAGTTTTTTTTTTGTAAGGGTTTGCAGTTGTCTTAGACACTTGGATTTGGTTTTCCCATGTTACACAAAATGAATTTCCTCAAAGTAAAATTTCAAGTTTTACGGTTGCGTAGCTCCTGTCTAGTCTCATATGGTCGAAGCATTCTTTATGATTTTTGAACTTCTTGAGTTTCTTTTTTGTTATCCTTTTGGTTTGTGGTGCTCTTCCAATTCTTGTTTGTTTTGCTGATGAGGTATTTATTATAATTTAGAGAGCGAGAGAGGTTCAGTTTCAAATTCTTGCTTTGCTTTCATGATGAGGCCTTACCCAGTTACTGAAGATTCGGTAGATGATGCCACATGTATTTCACAGTTATTCTTACCTTATCCAAAAATCGTAATCTCACTTTTCTTTTTCTTTTTCATATGGCTAAATCCAGTCACTTGGGGTCAAGGCATGGTTGAATTAAGTTGAGTTGGACCCAGTTTGCTTTGGCAGGGATAACTAACTGTGCTGTTCCTGGCTTCAAATTAATGAATCTTGTTGATGTTTTAGGACCTTTTCAGAGATACTAACTTGACATAACCTTTGTCCTAAACATGTCAACAACACTATAAGGAATTTGTTACTCATGCAGAACATAACGCACGTAATAATTTAATTATTACATGTGGTTACTCCTAGGGGTTGGCTCAATTGGTAAAGGCCTTGGGCTTGGGGGTATGCTCCCCTAGGTCTAAGGTTCAAATCTTCTTGGGTGCAAACAATCTCTATCGACGGGTCTTGCATTAGATACATACAGCATTTTCTTTGACTCATGCCCTATTAGGACTAGGGAGAAGAACATTCTTTGTTTGAGTTTGAAGTGGTTATGGCCGCGGAGAAAGACTCGGCATTCAGGCGAGCCGCTCGGTGGTGTGGTACGTAGGGGGTTTAGTACACCCAGTTTAAGGAAAAGGGGCCACACCAATCTCTCCCATCATTCAGACAGATGCGATTGTTAGAGATTCAAGATGGTTTGCCTTGGTATTGTGTTCATACCGTTGTGTTGAATGATTTGGGTCGTTTGCTTTCTGTCCATATAATGCATACATATCTAGTTGCTGGTTGGGCCGGTTCAATGGCTCCATATGAATTAGCGGTTTTTGATCCCTAGGGGCCATCAGATTGAGGGATTTTCTCCTTGAATTACTCGAAGTGCACTTGTGAGAAACTCCTTACCGAGGGCCTATGCACTCCTAGGATTAGTTGGGACGCTGTTCCCGGACATCCGGTGCCAATAATAATAAAATAAACATCTATGATATGTTTTCACATGTATTCACAATGTTCTTAGCCCTTACTATTCATTCTCTCTTATCTGCATTCTTGGAATACTTCACGCAATGGCTACTCTTTTCC
Source organism: Cyclocarya paliurus (assembly GCA_029856935.1). Classification (NCBI taxonomy): domain Eukaryota; kingdom Viridiplantae; phylum Streptophyta; class Magnoliopsida; order Fagales; family Juglandaceae; genus Cyclocarya; species Cyclocarya paliurus. The sequence continues at coordinate 30,170,971 of CM056947.1, forward strand.
ATTGGACATTTGCAAGTTTGGAGCTTTCAATGCTTGGGGGAGTGTCAAAGCCTACCAGTTACATAACCCCTTGGAATCAACGAAAAATGTAAGCTGAAAGTAGAGAAGTAAGAATTTGAAAATCAGGCACGCAAGCACATGCATAGAGGGAGGGAGGTTATGGTGGCTAAGCCAACTTAGGTAATTTGTTTACATAGAGTATGTCTCGAACCTGAACCAACTTAGATTAAAAAATCATAAAGGCCCAAGTTTATAGTATGTATCGAACCTGACCAGATGGAGGAAGGGAGGGAGGGAATGGTAGCAATGGGGTTAAGCCAACTTAGATAGGTAATTGGTTTATTTATACCATGTCTTGAGCCTGAACCAACTTGATTAAAACAACATAAATGCCTAAGCTTTATAGTATGCCTCGAATCTGACCATGTAATCTGACGAGTCTCAAGCTTTGTTTGGGATTATTTATTTTCTTATAGATCCGATAACTTGTGTATCTTACATCTTACACCAACAGAAAGTGTTGAATTATTGTGTTTCCAGAATCTTGTCATGCACCTGAAAACCTTGCGCAAATTGATGTAGTGAACCACATGGTGCCGTCTACCAAGCTGAAATAAACAACTCAAAGTCCAAAGTCCCCTCACATGGTCAGCCAATTGGTAGTATAGGTTCTAACTTTCTGTGAAAGGTCTGAAGTCTGAAGTAGTGTTCAATTCGCAGAGGGGACTGGAGGGGCTAGTGAGTGACATTCCTCAATCGGCACACTTACTTCATCACAACTCCAATTATATTATGTCTACTGTGTAGGGTTTACCGTCTGTACATGATTGGTTTTGAATAACAGCATAAACTGAGATTCGCTTCAAGTGTCCTTGGTTTATCAAGGACTAATTTGGCTTGCTAGGATTTTCGTTGTGTTTGTATTCTAGAGAGAACTTATCTCGCATTTTCTGTAGGATCAAATAGGAATTGAACTACAACAATCTCCAAAGATTGACAAGATGTCACATATCTTCTTTGGCCATGCCTTGCAATTGGTGTTCTTTATATTTGTTTTGTCCATTAGAATCTTCACCACCACCCCCAATCTCCAGTGCCACTAGCAATACAACCACCATCGCCACCATCCCCTATACACATGGAAGGTTGAGAGTCGAGACACTGTTTCCTATGATAAGCCATCTCTCCTGCATAAGATGGACGAATGCCTGAGTTATTCTGGTGGTGTCAATGGTTCCAAGGATCAGAGAGTTCCCATTCATTGATGTCCCAAAGTTGCATTCATGTTTTTCACCAAACTACCTATTATTCCTTTGGCATTATTATGGGAAAGATTGTTTAAAGGTCACGAAGGGCTTTATACCCTTTGTATTGGTCCTCATCTCCTCTACAAATGACTGTCCCTATAGATTATGTTTTCCATGGAAGAAGAATTCAAACCAGCAAGGAAAGTTTCTTAGGTTTTTGCGCATGTAAATTTTAGAGCATTTATTTGTAGCACTTGCAAACTTTTGTTTAGTGCATTTGAGACCATAGAAACCAATGCATATATTATTGTTAATACAGAAAGTTTAGTTTATACATGCAATTAAGAAAACCTATTTATTGTTAATATCTACACGTAGAATGAGAGAGATTTGCTAAGTGCATTAGCATATTGTTTGTGCTATTATTCAAATTCTCAACGAGATATGCTTTAAAATGAGCAATTGCACAGGCATCAATGCATACAATTAGGGCATGTAATCACATGTTCAAAACAAAACATGCAATCAACTACTTAAAGCCAAATAACCAAACCAAAACATGCCACCAACCAATCTCAACTGTCAGATCAATCAAGTTTATTTATTTATTTTTATAATTTTAATCCTGGGAAATTAGGATGCATGCCAAGATCAGAACTTCTCCAGAATCGTACGAGAATCTTTCTTATTAATTTGACCCAAATTCAGTGTGAAACGATTAAATATTTTGACGACCTTGTATATATGTATGTGAGATGAGATGGGATGGTTTTAGATAAGTTGAATAAAATATTGTTAGAATATTATTTTTGAATATTATTATTACTTTAAGATTTGAAAAAGTTGAATTATTTATTATATTTTGTGTGAGAATTTGAAAAAGTTGTGATAATTAGATGAGATGAGATGAGATGATTTTTGTATCCAAACGAGTCCTTAGAACATAGATTTTGAAGGGCAGCTTCAATTTGTGGTTTCTAGTTGTCTGGAATAATATAATTTTGCTTATTTATTTATGAAAGAATTGACTTTGATGCAAGTCTCTCTTCGTCTGAAGTATGATAATTTAGATTCAATATACATGCTCGCACATCAACCTAGCTTGTTGCATAATGCATTAGAATAATCTGACAAGAATACTTTTTTTTTTTTTTTAATTAAACTGCTATGGTTGACCCCTCCATGAACCAATGACAAACAATTAATAACTCTCATGGACTAAACAACAACAACAACGTTGTTGTAGCATCCTCATATATGTTTTCCTTCCTTAAAATAATTATGTTCGGAGATTTCGAATGTTAATGTTGTGTTTCGCACACCTTTAGACTAGGCTCCGATAACTCAGGTATTTGGAAATGGGTTTGCAAAAGATGGAGCTAAGTACAACTTGGAAAGGGCGGCCTTAGGGTCGGGTAACCTCCGATGTCAAAATTAGTAAATATTCTTGGTAGTTTGTAAATAAATAATGGAGTCCAGGAACCAAAGAGAGATTTTTTGTACTTAGAGCTGGCTATTTATATCGCGTTGGGGGAGGAGGGGTGCAAATTGTCTTAGTTTCCACAAAGTTAGTGTCTTCCTTTTTGTTTCTACTGTTAGACATTTTTTAATGCGGCGCGGCTCTGCGTCAACTCCATAAATGTGGCGTGTACTTAGTAGCGGTGCCATTAATGCGACGTGGTTTCCTAACCTCGCATCTGGTCTATACGAGCCGTAGATGATTTACAAATGGATCGACGGTCCTCTGCATTTTTCGTTACGCTCTGTGCAGGTCTTTGGGTTCTAAAGGCAGTAACAGAATGTCAGGCTAATCTGTCTTGTCAACTATTTGGCATCCCTTCCTGGTAGACGTTCCTTCCCCTACGCAGATTTTGGAGCCCTTGGGGTTGGAGCCCAGTGGGCTTTAAGTAGTAGGAAAAATCCCTTTACACTGAAAGGACTATATTTTGGAGGTATAAAAAGTTCAAAAATAAGAGGGCACAAAGGGTGAGGTTTATTTTTGTAAAATATCCGCTTGTCACATGGTCAAGGGGCACATGTCATATATATAGATGGGTTGGAGGAAACTCCATCCAATTTTGGACGAGAAATGTCCTATTAAGAATTATGCACCAACAATCTAATCCATACCATTTTACATAAAGAACAATCCGCTCGTTTTAATCAGAGGTATTGAGTTCGAACTCTTGATAACAACGATTTGACGAAAAGACTCATTTCCACAATTCATACGTATTGATGCTTACCACAGAATTCATTCTCTTTTATTTTGGCCCAAATTAATATTAAGGAAAAAAGAAAAAGTAGGATATAGACTAGTTCATGTACATTAAACTTGTTGAGATAACACATGAAGAACAATATGTAAACATCAAATTAACCTCATCGAAACACATGTAAGTCGGCCAATCGAGGAATTGACAGAGTGAGAGGGATGTTAGACGTGAACATCTGAATGATACTCTCAACTTTTAGCCAACTTCCGGAAAACGCAAACCGAGCTATCTTTTCATATCAAAGAAAATTCCACCCCAACCACACATCATCAACAAAAACTAAATGAATAAGGATGAGAAATAAGAAATCTTGGGGCTTTCTAATTCTAATACGTACTTTAGATTGGGAAAAACTGAAAAGATTATTAATTTGAGGGCTTCGAATTGAAAAAAATAGACAGAGATTTTATGTACATTTTAGTTTTTACAATACGATTTTTAGACAAGATTTAAAAGGAAATGAGAGGATTTTAATCTTGGAAATTGGGGCAGGAATCTAATTCGAAATCATGTATGGGAATTTTCTTCCAAAAGTTTAGATAAGAATTGTTTACTCTTCTCCGAATTTTATGTTTTAACTTTAAAGTACGTGAAAGATAAGGATATAAAGTGAGTTCGAACACTTTACCATACAAAATTAGTAAAAAAAAAGGAAAAAAATTTCCATCTTTGATATGATCTCGAGTATCACGGAATAAAACCCAAAAGTGAATATATTTCATATCACTGGCCCTTATACACAAGAGTTATGCTATATAAAGTTACTTTTACGTATTTTTTATGTATTCTATTGATGTAATTGGTTAAAATAATTATTTTATATTAAAAAAAATGACGCAACTAATCACATTAACGAAATGTATAAAGAGTACGTAAAAATTACTGTACATAAAATTTTTGTATATATAATAGTGCATGAATCTTCTTCCTGCTAGTACCTTAATTCACAACTTCAATAACTTAACTGCCCAACTCATAATGTTTTTGCTGTCTTGAAGTGGCTTCCAAGTTTTTTGTTTTTTGAAGATACTCAACATAATTAATATTAATTATATATATTAAAAATCTCTAAGACAAAAAAAGGAAAAACACCACAGAATTTGAGGTGTCTAATTGATCATAATTACTTACGGTATAAAATAAAATAAATAAAATCACAAGACCATTTAATTATTTGCTCATCAAATGTATAGGCATATATAATATATATATTGCCTGCATAAGAGATCAATTAAACAATCTTTCTGAGTTGATGAGAAGCCCATAACCTTCGTCAAGCTTACCATTCTCTCTCTTTCTCTCTCTCTCTCTCTGCATTAAAGCCAAACATTACTTCATAGGAAAACAAGGATCCTCTTCTCTCTCTCTCTCTCTCTCTGTTCTGTCTTTCTATCTTCTTTCCATGAAGAACAAACTGCAACAAGGGTCAGCAATGTCATCCCCAAAACTGCTCCTCAATGCCCAAATGCACCTCCACAGCCTCATCTTCTATTTTCTTCTCTTCTGCTCCGGCTTAGCCCTTGGCCTCACACTCAGTTTCTATCTCAGAGATTTCTCCTTCAACTTGCATCTCAACCAACTCCTCATACCAACCATTAAATCATCATCATCATCATCATCATCATCATCGTCATCACCATCGTCATCACCATCGTTACCACCACCATGCCCTCCAACTTTTCTTTCATTCAAAACTACTGCAGCCAAGATTAATAATCACAGCCGAGTTGGGTTAACAGAGTTCTTGAAACCACCCCATGTCATGCACGATATGGAAGACGAAGAGTTACTGTGGAGAGCTTCAATGGTTCCCAGAATTAATGATTTCCCATTCAAACGCACCCCAAAAGTTGCATTCATGTTTCTGACAAAAGGGCCTGTGCTGTTGGCTCCACTCTGGGAGATGTTCTTCAAAGGGCATGAAGGTCTGTATTCTATTTATGTGCACCCAAATCCATCTTTCAATGGAACGGTGCCCCAAAGTTCGGTTTTCCATGGCCGGAGGATCCCAAGCAAGGTCAGAATATTATTATTCCTATTTTCCCTTTTTTCTCGATCTTCTTCCTCATGATTTATGTCAACTCTGCAGATATTTTTCTCTCATTTATGTATCCAAATCAATAGAGAATCAAGTTTTTGAGGAAAGCAAAATCCTAAAATCAATGACTTACCAAAACAGAAAAGTACGTATTCATATATATATATATATATATATATATATGTGTGTGTATGTATGTATGTATTTACGAGCACTACGTGTTATATATAACAACTTGGAAGTTAGCAGTCCAAACGTTTTCATGGTTATTAATGTGTGTATTGAACATTCATTACAAAACTGTTTATCTGTGACTAATTATTTCTTATAAAAATAAGTCTGTTTAAGTCGCAAATAGTCATTATCATTGTAAATAATCCGTCACAAATACTCATTTTTCTTGCAGTGAATATATTAAACAGTAAATTATTTTAAACTGTTTATTATACTGTTTTTTCAAATATCAATTTATATAAATGCTTTTTATTTTAAAACATAATTGTATAAGGATTGTGTGTGTATCATTATTTTCTGTTACAAAGTGTAATTTATGACTCAAAAACTATTTCGTATAAACTAGAATAATTAATTAGCTAATTTTTATAACCTTTATTTCTACAGCTAGCAGATCAAATCCCAAAATAAAGATTAACTAACATTTTTTGTCATTTCTTTTGCCGTAAGAGTGCAAAAGTTTTTTTCTAAAAAGCAGAGCAGTTATACATTTATATATATATATATATATATATATATATATATGTATGCACATTTATTGATATGGATGTCGACAGCTACTAAAAGGGCTGTGGATGAGTAACATACACATTTCACAATATATTTGATACATATTTTAAAGTGAATATTTTTATAAAGTGATGTTACTTTTGTATGGGTATAATGTTACACCCACAGAGAAAGACCAGCCAAAATTTCTACCAATAGTGTAGGATATGTTTGGAAAATATGTTTCATCCAAAATTTTCATTTTCATCTCATCTCATCTTTACACTTTTTCAAATTCCCATACAAAATATAGTAAATAATTCAATTTTTTCAAATCTCAATATAACTTTTTCAAGTTCTAATTCAATTTTTTCAAATCTCAAAACTAAAAAATAATATTTTAAACTTTAAAACAAAATATAAAATTCTCATCTTATCCTCCAAACATATCCTAAATATATATACTTTCCAAACATTTAAAAAAAATCACAAATTCATTAAAAAAAGTATTTTCTTAACCATTAAGTAAAAAAAATACACACAATCGGTGGCTTTTCTCGATACCCACTCTTGATTCTTTTTTTTTTTTTTTTTTCATTTTTTTAGTATTTATTATTGATATTCTTTCTTTGCATTTAACATATATATTCAAGTACTCGTTTGTTTTCTTTTTAAAAAGGTCCAATTTCTCCTCTTATGGGAAGCGGAAAAACTATAGAATAATGCTAAATATAATTATAGAGTATACAAGTTTTACACTCTTATATTTGAAAAAGATTGAGATTTTTAATTAAAAAATTAATTTTTCATATAGACTTACTAAAGACATGTAGAACTCGTATGCTCAAGTATTGTATAAATAATTTTTGAAAAATATAATTTTTTTTCGGGCAGGGGACGGGCCCACACACCACTAACTAGTACGTTTGAAAACATTATTAACATGATTAAGAAGTATTTAAAAAATGTCTATTTTGAAATGTCCATTTAATGTAACTTATAACTCTGGGTTATAAAATTTGGACATATATATTTGAACATAGCATGACAATCTAAAGGTCTGTTATTATGAGTGACAAAGTTTGTATTGTTTCTTGATATTATTAATGGAAATTGATTATTTCAAAAAAAAAAAAAACGTGACAATCTGATGATCATAAAGTCGTGAAGCTTTTTCTTGGGATTATATATATATATATATTTATATTTATATAACATGTTAAATAATGCTTGGAAAAGTCAAATAATAAAAAAGAGACCAACCAAGCAGCTTGAAAATCATGTAAAGTTGATAACATTTTTAATGTTTCCTGTTAATTCTTTTCTTTTCATTCCATCATGCATAGTTCATGCTCATGCACGAACTCTCCTAAATCGGATGCCTTCTTGACCCACATTACAATTGAGGAATCCAGCTAGCTGTTTTCTTAATTTCAAATGACTGCTTTTTTTTTTCTTTTTTTTTAAACTAGTCGTAATTAATGTTAATTATATAGGAATTAATCACAGAATTACTCTTATTTAATATTGTCTGAGAGGTTCAAGCTGATAAAACTTTCCTGGTTAATGTCTATAATTTTGTGTATATATATATAAGTTGATTTAACGTATTATATGAAGTCATGTTAATTTGTGAGTTTTTTTTATGAGATTTTTTTGTGACTATAACAGTTAACTGACTAACAATTGAAAAAATGAAAATTTCATTTTGAATTTGGGATTAATATTCTGTGATAGCGATCAATACGTTTCATTCATTTCTTTGATTCTACGTACCCTTTTTGCCACAGGAAAGGAAAGGAAAAATTCATTATTCTCATATATAATTCCTACCCCCCTTCTGCCTTTCTGCTTAGCAAACCCACTTTTCTAGCTTTCTTGATTCTTTTCTTTGTTCTTTTCCACAATCTCAAGTCCTCACAAACAGCAAAAGTTGTTGCGGATTTTATGGCCATAAAATGTTGCATGCATGCGACCAGAAAATGCAGCAGTATCTAATCAAAAGTTAGCTTGACATGCTCCATTTTTTTTTTATTATATTGAGATCTAATGGTATTGAGAAATGATATTTTTACAGTTATAGAATGTGTAAGCGCTGCATACTCTTTTGAAAAAAAAAATAAGTAAAGATGAAATTTACATGAAAAAATTAATTTTTTAATAATAGATTCGACTCTTTTTGTAAAAGAGTGCACGGCGCTTCAATAATCTATGATTGTATTTAGCATTATTCAAAAATAATTAAGTTCGATTTTTTGCTTTTGTTTTTGTTTTTGTTTTTATAATCTTTTTGAGTTTGTATGTAAGAGAATTAAGGCATATAGATGACTTTGAGTTAAGTAATTATAGGCATAATAAAGCCAGCTTAAAAAACTGAAATTGATATAAATTGCATTAACTTGGGATTCATGATTGGGCTTTAATTTCAAAGTTTCAACTTGGGCCTCAATGTTATTTTGTTTTTCAACGGGGTATCTCAAAAGTTTACTTGTTGCTCTGGTTACATGGATTGAACTTTCTTTCCCTTACAAAATGTGTTTCAGGCCGTGAGATGGGGGGAGTTTAGCATGGTGGAAGCGGAGCGCCGCCTGCTAGCCAATGTGTTGCTCGACATGTCAAACCAACGTTTCGTCCTCCTCTCGGAGTCGTGCATTCCTTTGTTCAATTTCTCTACGGTCTACAATTATCTAATGGGCTCGACGGAAAATTTTGTGGAGGCCTATGATTTACCGAGCAAAGTGGGCCGAGGCCGATATAGCCGGAAAATGAAGCCCACAATTAAGCTTTGGCAATGGAGGAAAGGGTCCCAATGGTTCGAGATGGACCGTGAGCTTGCCATTGAAGTCATTTCAGACAAAAAATATTTCCCAATATTTGAAAAACATTGCAAGAACTCATGTTATTCGGATGAGCACTACTTGCCAACATTAGTTAGTATCCAATTTTGGAGGAGGAATTCAAATAGGACGTTGACTTGGGTTGACTGGTCAAAGGGTGGACCCCATCCATCTAGGTATCTAAGAACAGATGTCACCATTGATTTTTTGAAGAGGCTAAGGAGTGGTAGCAAATGTAAGTACAATGGAAAGAGCACAGATACTTGCTATTTGTTTGCAAGGAAGTTCTCTCTCCATGCTTTGGATAGGTTGCTGAGGTTTGCTCCAAAGCTTATGCATTTCAATTGATTTGCATATATAGATAGATATCTTTGATGTTGAACATTCATTCAATATACACAAGAAATTATTATAAGAGTTTTTAGGGCAGAAAAATAATTCATGACCTACCTACATGTTTTACTATTATAATTATATATTTTTTTTCTATATTTTATTTGTAATTTTATTTATTAGCTTATTTTATTTATTTTTAATTTCATGTTTGCAATACAACAAATGAGGCTGTTTTTGCAGCGATCAAAAGTCGCCACAAAAAACTTCGATCGAAAAAAGTGATCTTGAGTTAAATAATTGGCAATATTAAGTTTTTCTTTTAGAAAACCGGGTCATATAACATCAGACTCTTGGCAAAAATATTTGACAATTGATTGCATTAAATCTTGTTTTATTTTTATTATTATTATTATTTCATAGCAATTGATCATGATCTCTACAAAGAATTAAGGATTTGTAGCTAAACTACAGAAGTCAGAGACAAAAACTTATTTGGTTGAAACATGTTAAAGCTTAATATTGATTTATAGGTCACAAAATAGCAAAATATATGGGAGCCGACAATTATTTGTTTGGTTAAGAGGAATCCCACATGAGATATTCTGGTCTTGCATTAGTGGTCAAATTTCTGAAGATTTTTTTTCAAATCCAAAGAATTCTTCATCATTTATACCTAAGGTCAACAATTCAACGTTAGAGAAAAGAGAAATACTTTAGTCAGAGTAAAATTTCATAAAAATAAATTAATAAATTGACATGGTTTAATGTGATATGTTAAATTATAAATCTACTTTTATTGTAAAGCAAATTTAACAGATTATATGAAACTACATCAATTTGTAAGTTTACTTTTATAAAATTCTTTATTGCTATAACACTTTTCTAGAGAAAAAAAGGGTTTGAAATACCCATAATTTTCCCATTAAATAAACTAAAAACAAAATTAAATATCGGCTCAAATCATTTTATATATCGAGATGAGTATTTTATCTCAGAAAAACAATATTCTTTCTAACTATTTTTAGAAATAGAACAATGATAAAGAAAAAAAAAACACTATAATATTTAATTCTATCTGTGATTAACTTCTAATCCTTATAATATTTGATGAGTGGTAACATCTTAATTTTGTTTGGATCTCTTGCTTGGTGTTACCTGGGAACTTGACGACTTTTGCTTTATGACCAAATATAACTTGTAGGTGTTCAGTTTGCAATGGGAAATGTCACTCTCGTCGAGAGAGTGGCTATCGAGAATTCTCATCGACTAATTTGTTTTATTTATTTATTTAATAGTTAAGAAAGTATGTTTTAATGACTTCGTAATTTCTTTTTTTAAATATTTAAAAGGTTTAAAAAAATATTTTAAAAAAAAACTGTTTTTTTTAAGTGAGAATTCTAGTGGGTATAGCATCACCCATTTGCAATCATGGATATATATAGGTCCTATCATATTGCCATGGCCTACCCACTAGAAGATGGCATGTATCGATAGCTACAACATCATTACAAACTTTGTTCCCAATATTTTGATCCTATATATAGAAAAAGATATTAACCATTGTCCATAAAACTACTAGCTCATTCATTTTCTAAGCCAAACCAATTTATTTGTAGGGACTAAATTAAATACTCCTCTTTCATTTGCTTCATCTTGCTCCAACTCAGCCTAATACTTCTCTATCATTATCTTATCCTAATCGAAGGTTTAAAAGAAAAGAACTAGGAGATTTCCATCGATAATATTGTTGTGAAATCATCATTTATCTCAAAAGTTTAAACTGATGAAAATATGTAGATTTTATTATTTAATTTATATCTTAACACTGATCTCCCTCATGTGTGGGTCATATTCTCCCTCAATGAGTGGGCCCAATACGTTAAATATTTAATTAAATAAAGAAGAGTATAGAGTCAAGATTCAAACTTAGGACCTCTGCTCTGATACCATATATGTGAAATCATCATCTATATTAAAAGCTTAAGTTGATATGAATAGGTAAATTTTGTTATTTAATTTATGTCTTAACAATTGTAACAATTGATTACAGTCTCATTTCTCGGATGCAACCTCAGACTGCATTGTTTCCTTCTTAGCTCAATCAAGGAACGTAGATCTCGATCTAATATGTTTGTTGATGTCGTGTTTTGTAGGCCTGAGCAACTCCACGCTAGCAGTGCTCGGGTTCTTCCCTGCACAGTGGAGAATGGAGAAGGTCAGGGACAGTGGTACCTCCGACGCTTAAAGTCAATCTCAGTTTTTGGAAGAAGAAGAAGATAGAAGCAAGAGTAGATATGACAATACAGTATTCAAGAATAATAGTGTAACCCCCCCCCTTCTGAGTCAGGGGGGCTTTTGTGTTGCGTGTCGTCCCTTGGGAGGCATTGAATGCATCGTGGCTCTGCCATGTACGCCACCTCCCGTTCCATTAGATGTGGCGTGGCCTCGATCAAACTCCATACACGCTTCCCTTAAATGCAGCGTGGTTCTGGACAGATTTTGTTGTCTTTTAGTGCTTTCCGGGCTGACCTGTCAGGATCTGGGCATTCTCCCATGGTCGGCCACTCTGCGTGTCAACCTGCCCTGTCGTGCCAGGGCCCTGTGGCTCCTTGGCCAGTGTGTCAAATTGTATGGTCTTCAGTTCCCCTCCCCTCACTTCAGCCTTCCATCTCTCTCTCTCTCTCTCTCTCTCTCTCTCTCTCTGGGCCTTTAGTGACACCTCGGGCCCATTGCGATTCTCGGGCCAGGGCCCAAGTCCTCTCCTGGACCTCTGGGGATTTCTCCCCTCATAGTATCCCGCAAATTCCCATCATACTTGTGTGGTGGGAATTTCCTGTAAACCTTCTTTTCCTAATACTAAGAGGGATGGTCCGGAAGGTGGGAGGCCAAGGCAATACAATAGTGATACTTAAACAATGTGAGACTTAATGAAGGGGGCGGGGTAGTGGGGGCGGGGTCCCTCTGCCCACCCCTAAAATAAGGGAGACCCTCGTACTACCCCGAAGACCCGCGCCTTGTCCTCAAGCTCTTTTTTCTGCATTTACTCGGCCCCCCAACCTTTGTATCTTGGACTTTTGTAACCCGTTTGCATAATCTATAATGAAGACTATCTCATTTTTTTATGTGCTTGTGTTTGCGCTTGCATTTCCTTCGACTTTTCCCTTTTTTTGTTGTTGTTCCATTCGGGACCTTGGTTTTGCGTGGCAGGCCCGATCTTGTATCCCTTTTAACGCTTTGCTACCGCTTTGGTGGTTGAGCTGAGGGACCGAGCTTGTAGTGTATAGAGGTCAACAAGTTTGTGGACTTATGTCCGACTGGCTGTAAAAGGGGAAGAGCTCGGGAGGCTCTAGCCCTTAGCCAATGCATTTCGGTCAGCCAAGGGACTAAGCTTGTGGTGCATGAAGGTTGGCAAGTCCGTGGACTTGTATCCAACTAGCTGTGAAGGGAAAAGCTCGAGAGATTTTGCCCCTTTGCCAATGCATCGTGACCATGCATTGCGAAGGTAGCGAGTAATGTGACCTGTGACCGATTGGTTGTAAAGGGGAAGAGCTCGGGAGGCTCAGGCTCTTAACCAATGCATCGTGGCCAGTCAAGGGACTAGGTTAGTGGTGCACGAAGGTTGGCAAGTTTGTAGACTTGTGTCCGACTGGCTGTGGAGGGGTAAGCCCGGGAGGCTTTGCCCATTAGCCAATGCATCGTGACCATGCATTGCACGAAGGTTGGCGAGTAATGTGACCCGTGCCCGACTGGCTGTAAAGGGGAAGAACTCAGGAAGCTCTGGCCCTTAGCCAATGTATTGCGGCCAGCCAAGGGACTGGGCTTGTGGTGTCGATATTTTAATGACAAGAGCCAATCAGAGGTGAAACCTTACTTTCATTTAAACAATCGCAGGTTACATGGTTAGGCAGACCCATGTTTTCTTAATCAAAATGTCCCCTCTCGCATTGGGGTTCCTTATGGCCCTCTTGACTCCTCTCTCTTTCTAAACTTTGGGGGGGGGGGTGCTATGTCAGGTTCCTTCCTAAGGACTCGGACCTCGGCAGTGTCGGGCTTAAGCTCCGGTGCATAACAATCCGTTGCCAGCTTTTGTTCGCCGCGTATCTCCCCCATTTCCATAGGGGTCAGGAATTTTATTTTGAGGTGATAGGTGGACGTCACTGCTCTGAGCTGGTTCAAAGTTGGTCACCCTAGAATTGTGTTGTAGGTGGAGGGGGCTTTCACTACGAGGAAGTCCACCATAGCCGTTGTTGTTCTTGGTGTCGTTCCTACCAAAATGGATAGGGTGATAGCTCCAACTAGTTGGATTGCATCCCGGCAAAACCCTTGAGCAGGGATGGAGCCAGGCTAAACCGGTCGGGCGTTATCCCCATCCAGATGAATGCTTCCCAATAAAGGATGTTTGCCGAGCTGCCGTTATCAATTAGGATCCTTCTAGTTAATAGTTGGCGACCTGCATTATCACTGCAAGGGCATCATTGTGGGGGCACAAAATTCCTTCTTCATCTTTCTCGCTGAAAGTTATGACGAGTTCCCTTGTGTGGTTCCTCGCACTCGGGGGTGCCCAGTAGGTGGTGAACACCTCCTCGTAACAGGCTCCTCTAGCATCCAACGAGGTGACGCCTCCTCCCACGTATCCTCCTGCTATTGTTCATATTCGCCGATCGGGCCCTCTTCTCTGTCTGTGCTCCTTTGTCTTGGGCTCATCCTGTTGCGCCCATTGGGCCTCCTCCTACCAGACATTCGCTCCTTCGCGATTGCCTTCGATCATCGTATCACTGGCCCTGCCTCTCATCACCCCGCTGGTCTATCAGGGCTTCCATCTCCTCAAACGTTCATTTCCTCGTGATGTAATCCTCCGTCCAGTGGCTGCTAGTTTTGTGATAGGTGCAATATTTAGGGCAGTCAAAGTCCCGTCGCCTTTCGTGCTGCGGGCTTAGGTCCTTTTCGGTCTCCATAGCCAAGTTTGTGTGGATGCGATATCCGGTCTTTCCCCATGTGGGCTGTTCTTCTCTGCGCTTCGCATCGCGTGCCTTCTTCTTTCCACCTTCTCGGCTTCCCTCCCCGTCCTGGCCAGCTGCTTTCCTATCTACCTTGTCTAAGGCTTGGAGCGTGTCCTCTGCGTTAGTGAAGCCATCGGCGCAGTCCGTGAATTTCCTTAACGAGATCGGCGTTTTCCTTTCAATTTTCATCATGAAGGGATTATGGGGCCAGATCCCCTATCCTGGTCATCCATCATCATGCATTCCTTATTGAAACTAGTTAGGTAAGACTTCAGGCTCTCATCATCCTTCTGCTTCACGGACAGGAGATAGCCAGCAGGTCGTCTCCTTTTCCGACTAGCCATGAACTGTGTCAAGAAGAGCTGGGAAAGTTCGGTGAAACTAGTGACAGTTTCGGGTAGCAAGGCTTCGAACCACGCTCTTGCCACCCCTTTCAGCATGAGGGGGAAAGCCCTACACACGACCTCGCTTGGGAACCCGTGCAAGGTCATGTGTGCCTTGAAGGTTTCTAGGTGTTCCAGGGGATCTTTTGTCCCGTTTTACGCGTCTATCTACTGGACTTTGAACCTCGGGGGCAGGGGGACTGCCATGACGCCGACGCTATACGGCAGCTCGACGCTGGTGAGTAGCTGGTCCACTGTGGAAGGCGGGCCTACCCATTTGACCACCTTCTCGTATTTTTTTTCCAGTTTCTGGAACCGGAGGTCTGCCTTGCGTCGCTCTTCTTCGGCCGCCTCCGCCTCAGGGGGACTGCGGGTTTCGGAGTTGTGACTTTGCTGGTCTCCCTCCTGTTCTCCACCCCCCTTTAAGACGACATTTTCCTGGCGAAGGGCCATCATCTCCTTCATGAGTTTTTGTATCACTACTACTTGGTCATTAATTCTCCCCACCATCGCTCCGGGTTGCTCCTTTTCTCGTCGTGAGGCTTGAGAGCGTGTCGTGGCCAGCATGCGAATGACACGTTACTTGTAGGAAAAGAAATCCCATAGACGATGCTAATGTTGATGTCATGTTTTGCGTGCTTGGGCAACTCCACGCTATCAACGCTTGGGTTCTTCCCTGCATAGAGGAGAATGGAGGAGCTCAGGGACCGTGGTACCTCTGACGTTGAAGTCAGTCTCAGTTTAAGGAAGAAGAAAAAGATAGAAGCAAGAGTAGAGATAATAAAATAGTATTCAAGAATAATATTGTAACCCCCCCTTCTCTCTACAGAGTGAGGGGTTTTATACCTGCAGGGATAGGGCTTGAGGCGATAGTGACATTTAGACGGCTACATACTCAAATCGCACGCCCCTGCCCATTCCCTGCCCCTCACCTCCCCTGCCTAGCCTGGTCTAAGTTGCTACAGACCTTCAGGGAGGCTTATGTGTTGCGTGCCGTCCCCTGGGACCCATTGAATGCAGTGTGGCCCTGCCACGTATGCCAGCTCCAACATCATTAAATGCGGCGTGGCCTCGATCAGACTCCGTACACTCTTCCCTTAAATGTGGCGTGGTTTCGGATTGATTCTACTGTCTTTTAGTGCTTTTTGGGCTAACCTGTCAGGATCTGGGCATTCTCCCATGGTCGGCCACTCTACGTGTCAGCCCGCCCTGCCATGCCATGGCCCGTGGCTCCTTGGCCAATGTGTTAGATTGTACGGCCTTCAGTTCCCCTCCCCTCACTCCAGCCTTCCCTCTCTCTCTCTCTGGGCCTTTAGTAACACCTCGGGCCCATCGCGACTCTTGGGCCTGGGCCTAGGCCCGGGCCCTCTCCTGGGCCTCGAGGGATTTCTCCTCTCACAATGTTGTTTCTATACATGCTATCTTTCTACATACTATACGCCGATGCCTGCCTCAAGCTACTTGTAATGAAAGTTTTGTTGGAACTCTGATTTCCTCTTTGAATCCTAGCTAGCTTTTTAATTTGGTACAATCTTAATCATAAAAGAAGTATTTTTTAGACTACGTTTGGATGTAGAGGTGATTTCAAATGATTTATAAATAATAGTGAAAAAATAGTTAATAATAATAATAAAATAGGAAATAGTTTGTGAATAGTACTAAAATAGTTTCAGACTTCTTCACTTACCGAAAAAACCTAATTGTGGCTACATTTGGATGCTGAGGTGACTTCAGATGATATGTGAATAATAATGAAAAGTAGTAAATAATAGTGAATAAAAATTAATAAGTTGTGAATAGTAACAAGCTGTTCGTAAATAGTAAGTGAAATGATGAAACACAACCTAATTGTTTCCAACGTGGGATGTTTCTGATCTCCATCCTTCTCCAAATTAATTATCATGTATTATTAGATCACTAATCTCCCGGCCACCGCGTAAGTAGTAGTATTGTATATGTTATGAGATTAGCCATGTAATTAATGATTGAGAGTAAGAATAATATCATCTCAGTCAAAGTACTAAACAATGAAATAATCATGATTAATAATACAAAAACTTTATCACTTTTGTGTATTTCTGTGCATTCTACTGATGTAATTAATTGTGTTATTTTTTTAATATAAAATAATTAATTTGACTAATCACATCAATAAAATATATAAAAATAACTATATGTATCAGAACGGTTTTAAGTACTAACTTTCATAATCTTTTTAAAACTTTTGCTCCCCATTTCATAGCGGTTTCATACTTGAAATCATCTCAACATCCAAACGTAGCCACAATTAGATTTTTTTGGTAAGTGAAGAAGTCTGAAACTATTTCACTACTATTCACAAACTATTTACTATTTTTTATTATTATTAACTATTATTTCACTATTATTTATAGATCATTTGAGATCACCTCTATATCCAAACCTAGTCTAGAAAGTACTTCTTTTATGATTAAGATTCTACCAAGTTAAAAAGCTAGCTAGGATTCGAAGAGGATATTGGAGTTTCAACAAAAATTTCATTACAAGTAGCTTGAGGCCGGCGCCCGCGTACAATATGTAGAAAGATAGCATATATAGAAATAACATTGTGAGGGGAGAAATCCCTCGAGGCCCAGGAGAGGGCCCGGGCCCAAGAGTCGTGATGGGCCTGGGGTAAAGGCCAGAGAGAGAGAGAGGGAAGGCTAGAGTGAGGGGAGGGGAACTGAAGGCCTTAAAATCTAACACACTGGCCAAGGAGCCACGGGCCATGGCATGGCAGGGCGGGCTGACAAGCAGGCCGACCATGGGAGAATGCCCAGATCCTGACAGGTTCGCCCGAAAAGCACTAAAAGACAGCAGAATCAGTCTGAAACCACGCCACATCTAATGGAAGTGTGTACGGAGTCTGACCGAGACCACGCTGCATTTAATGGTGCTGGAGCTGGCGTATGTGGTAGGGGCAGACGGGGTGCGGATGGGTGCAGACTGGGGCAGGGCCCCACACCCCGCTGCCTCGCCCCTGCATGGAGGGGCGGGCAACCCGCTTCACATCTAGAGCCCCTAGCGGGGGCGGGGGACAGATAGGGCCCAACCTCTCCCCGCATTTACCCCGCCCCACCCCCGCTTACATTTATATATATATATATATATATATTATATACAAACATAAATATTTATATTTTACAAATTGTATATATCTAAATATATTTATTAAAATTTGTTAGACTTTTTTTTTTTTTTGAAAGAAGTGGATCACCCTTCATTAAAAATGGACTTACAGCTCTGACTTGAAAACAATCTAATTACAAACGTTTAATAACTCTCCAGAACACATACGTGTCTGACAGGGTCTAGTCCAGACGGCAAATCTCTGATAGAGAAATATCACATCTGTACACGACAGAGGTTACAAATCCCCATACCCTAACAAAGTAGGGTAGGGTTCACCAAACCCCACCATCCGACAGCGCGGAGGGGGACTTCTTTTTGATTTTTTTATTAATATAAAAACAACATTACATAAAAAAAATTACAACAAACAGGATTACAAAAAACACAACAATGACACGAGGGCTACACAAACGCAACTGCAGAATCAGTACACAAAAAGAGGCTGATGTGGCGCGTGTAGCCCACGCGCCAAACCGGGCGGGAACTGGTGAGCGATCTTGGAAGTACCGGACTCGCGGATTCCAGAAAGGCCGCGCGTGACGACGTCAGAGGGGTCCCCGGTGGCGCGTGGAAGCCACACGCCCGAGCACTCCGGGAGCTTCGACCCGCGCGTGCGGGCCACTCGCCGTTCCGTTTGACGCCGTGATTGGTGGTTTTGAAGATCGGCAGCTGGGCAACACCATAGCGTGGTGCATTTTTGCCTGAGCTCGCCGGGAGAAGGAGCCGAAGCTCCCCCCTGTTCGGCTTCAAGACTAGTGTTTTCTAGAGAGAGAGGGTCTCGGTGTGTTTTCTAAAGAGACTTGTTTACAAAATATGCACTAACAAATTTAAAAATTACATAGTTTAAAAATTAATACGCTAAGACTTACACAAAATATACATTAGTAAATTTAAAAATTACATAGTTTTTAAATTATAATCATATTTACAAATTTTAAATTTACAACTTAAATCTAAAAATATATTTTTAATTATTTTTAGATTTAAGAATAATTTTTAAATATAGTAAAATGTAGTATATTTTTTTAAGTGGACGAAAACGGAATGGATTGGGTATTCGCCCTGCATCCCGCCCACCGAGACGGGTACCTCACCCCTGCATTCTGAAAGTGAGGACGGGGTGAAAAGCCCACCTCTCACCTCATGCGTGGCGGAGTGCAGTAAAGGAACGGCGCTAATCCCTTAAGGGCGGGTAGCACCCCTAAATCATCATGAGCTTGCATTGGCCCACAAGAACACGGCAGAATGTATATTAATATAATATCATGTAGATTACGTGGAGGAGTCGGCAGCCATCACAAAACAGCACTACTGCAAATAAAGTGGGAGGCAGACCCACCATGTTTCAGATAGACAAATCAATAAAGTAAATGGACCACTGGGTCCTAGTTATCTCCCTCCAGCACCGTCCATTCATTTTTCCTTTCGCACATCTCCACCAGTTCCTTGGTCTTGATCATGGTCCATCCCAACACCATTAATCCAAAAGCTGACACACGAGTACCTACTCGGTTTCTCATTAATGATGCATGCTAAGTGCACTAATATTAGATTTATTAAATTTATTTTTAAATTTTGTTGAAAAATATATATTTTTTATATATCTAAAATCTCTTTATTCATAACTTCACATTACATTAATCATTAGATTCATTAAAATAATAATATAATATTATTTTTTTAATAATAATATTTTTATTTTTTTCTTTCATATTTTACAATTACACTAACTATATATTAATTAATAATTTAATTTGATACTTAAATTATTATTTTTCAATTAATTTTTTTTAACTTAATTATCTAACAAATACATTTTATCAATCTAATTTTTTTCCTCATCCTAATTTGGAGCCCAGGTTTATGAACAAAGAAAAAAAGGACGTGAACGTTTGGGGCCGAAATAATCTATAAATCTAATTTCAATAATAAAATAATGTGGATAGCCAATCAACATGAGATCGCCAAATTTAAAGATGAATGAAGACTTCCTGTAGCTAAAAGTTTGAGATTTAGATATATATTGAATCTAATGCTAGGAGTTTAAAACAAAAATTATCAAATTTTGAAGATTAGATTTAATTAATGAGTAAAATGTTAGTGCTCTAACAGTGCATAAGAGGAAAATGGAAAAGGATACGACCAATAGTTGCAACCGATAGTGAACCGATGCAGTGTATTCAGAATTTTTTTTTTCATTTTTTCAAGTATTTTTTTTATATTTTTAAATACTTTTTTTTATAAAAAAAATATATAAATTAAATAATATTCACTTTCTTAATCACTAAGTAAAAATTAAAAATTAAAAAAAAAAAGCATCGGTATTCCATCGGTCCATAAGCATTATCCAATGGAAAAAATTATTATGCTGCTAAGATGTTACCACTACTTTTGACCGCTCAGTGAATTTTATTTATTTTTATTTAGTTTTTATTTAATAATTGAAAAGTGATTTTTAATGTAATGATATATTTTTTATATATATTTTTAAAATATTTAAAAATGATAAAAAAATAGAAATAAAAAAATTAAATAAAAAAAAAAACACTACTTTTATATTAGCGGTAAGCGGTAAGCTTCAAGCGACATATTGTTTCATAGAGACAAATCAAAAGAAAATGGACCACTGGGTCCTAGCTAGCTCCCTACAGCAGCCTCCAATATTCATTTTTCCCTTTGCACATCTCCACCAGTTCTTGGTCTTGAGTCTTGATCATGATCCATCCTAACACCATTAATCCAAAAGTTGACACACTAATATTGATGCATGCTAACAGTGCATAAGAAGAAAATAGATATGATTTTGATTAGTAAATAGTAATAAAATGATTTGTGATTAACAATCAAATGGTTTGAGTTAGGAGTTTTGAAAAATAAGATAAAAAAAAGTTGAATAAAAATATTATAAAATTAAAATATTATTAGAATATAATTTTTTAATATAATTCTTGTTTTGAAATTTAAAAAAATTGAATTGTTTTATTTTTATTTTTATTAGAAGTTTAGAAAAAATGTATTGATTAAGTAATGAATCAATGATTAAATAAAAAAATTAAAAATTTTAAATTGAAAAATATTTATATTTGTAGTATACGTTTGAATATTAAGATGAAATGAGTTGTGAGCCCTTTGCTCTCCAAACCTGGCCTTACAGTTTAAAAGGCTTCCGCACTAACTTTTTTATATGAATCTCAAAATTATATATTTAAAAAAAAAATACACGGGGCTTGTACGTCCTAGAATTGCAAAGATGATTATAAAGACCATTTCAACTTTGAAAGTCTTAAGTAAGAAAAACACATGAAATTGACCCTATATATAATATTTATTGCCGACTGTGATAACCCGTTCTATAAGTTATCTATGCCTCTTCTATTTGAGACTTGCCTGAATTTGAGGAGAATTTGATTCTATGATATTAGAGGTACTTTATGGGTCGTTCAAAATAAAGAAATGTAGTTTTTATGTAAAGTTTTGTTAATTTTTGTCACACTTAAAATAAAAATTGTGTTGCACCAATTGATGTATGGAATTATAAAACTTAAAACGAAGAGTATATTATGATCAGACGTAGATCATATAATTTAAGAATAATTCTACTTAACATCCTACATAGTACAAATCACATACTACATCTCTTTTAATTATATTTTTTTTATCATAATAAGTATCATGTGATATATGGATGATTAGTAGAATAATTTAATTATTTTAATAGAAATAAAATAATAAAGAAATAAAAAAATATATATATATATATATATATATATGTGATATGTGTTGTAGAACGATGATTACCATACGCAATTGCCATAGTTTGGGGTTGGGGCGCAGTGCAGGCAGTCATGAGGTGGATGGGCTGGTAATTGCCATTGTTTTGCAGAGAATACGCGAGGAAGCTACTCCGAAAATATGGATACATTTTTTTTATCGACGGGTTTGTGGAGGAAATTTAAGCTTGGAAACAGTGCAACGATGTGATCCGACCTGATCCACTGCGGCCCCATACTTGGACCCTTTCTCTTGTTGCTTTAAATATTATTATAGGACTTTTGCTTTGTTTTTGCCTTGCTTTATTTTTGTTTTCTTTTAGCCAAGGAGATAATATTAATTGAAGCTAGTATGCATATATGTTAAAAATATATTAAAAAATATTATTCTCACCGAAGTTGGGTCTCGATAATTTTTTATTTAATGATTAAGTAATTATTTTTTAATAATATTGTAAATTTATTTTTTTTTTAAATATTTAAGGGTATAAAAAATAAATGAAAAAAAAATGATTTTTTGCTGCCTAGATGGAATTTTTCTTATAGAAAGCCTGACAAAAGATAATGGAATATTCAATTAAGATTGTGAATTTCAGGAACTGTTTCCTTTTTAAAATTGATTACTAATTCTGATTATGCCTAGAGAGCATGCATTAATTAGCTACCACCACGGTAAGAAAATTGTTTATATGTTGTTAATTATTTTTTTATTAAAATGATTATTTTTATCAAAATGATTGAGTCTATTTTTGTTATAAATAGTTATTTTCGTCATAAATAACTCATCATAAATATTTATTTTTCTTGTAATATACAAGAGAATAATCAGGTAGCCTTTAAATCAAGCTGTATCATGAGTTGCTTAATTTTATAATAATCCTACTAATAATAAAGAAAAGTCCAAAAGGGATTTAAATAATAATTCCTAGAATACATATATATATATATATATATTATATATACACATAAAATTTTATCAATTTTGTCGGTTAATTAGTACCATGAGACTAGATCATGAGGTTATATCATATGTTGATAAGTTCAATCACACGTGTAACTATATTTGGAAAGAATCAGATGAAATTATAATTGGAGTCCCTTGCATTTATTATAAATTAGCAGTACTATAACTTTTATTTTCCAAACGATACATGCAATTAGATGTCATTCACTGCCTTCTTATACAAGCTTCGTTTAGATAGTCAAAGTGTTTCGTCTTATCTTATATCATCATTATAATTTTTTTAAATTCTCATATAAAATATAATAAAGAATTCATTTTTTTCAAATCTCAAAATAATAATAATATAAAAAATAATAATATTCTAATAATATTTTATTTAACTTTTAACTTTTAATTTTTAATTTTCATCTATAATCATCTCATAATTTTATTTCGCTATCCAAACCGCACCGGTTATTACGGTTTTCATCCTTTAAATTCTTAACAAGGAGGATTACGGATAAAATTCATGTATACGTGCGTGCGCACGCTTTCTGATTTTGTGTCAAATAGAATTGTTATCTATACAATAATGGTAAGATATATATAAAGTTAGAATAATGTTATATATAATCGTAGAGTGTGTAAGTGTCGAGCAATCATTTTAAAAAATAGTAGACTTTACTATTAAAAAAATAATCTTTTTAAGATAATCTCATATTTACTCATTTTTTTAAAAATATTACATAACTCTTACGTATTATACGATTACAAATATTATTTTTTATAAAATTCATAAAAATACTTTATTTATAATTTTTTTTTTTTATAAAAATAAACTCATAAACTGACGTAATTTAATATAGTACGTTAGATTGTAAAATTATTTTTATTATAAAATAAATCTAATACATTATATTAAGTTACTCAGTTTATAAATTTAATTTTATGAAATTATTTTACGACTGTAACTCTTTTCTTAAATTAATATGGATGCATTTTTCAAAATTTAAAAGCAAAATTGAAATCTCTGTTAAGAGAATAAATATGTTATAAGACATTTATTTATAAGATGTGAATTACGTGGCATACAAAAGATCAGTATGAGTAGGTGAGTTTTGGAATCACTGTTATGCATGCATGTGGGGCCTACGTGCCTCGGATACTTCCGAGAAAGGGAAGTACTTGACTGTACGTACACGGTAAACTCTTTTACTTATTTTTTTTGTGTTTGGGAGGGAGATATTTTTCAGTGTTATGTAAATAATTGAAAAAAGGTAATAAAAGTAATAAAAAATAAAAAATAAAAATATAAAATAGATAAAAATAATAATAAATAATAATAAATATTCTCATAACAGTATTTAAATTAAGCCTAAAAAGATTAATATTACAATAAAATTAATTTTATAAATTGATGTAATTTTATATAATTTATAATATTTATTTTATTATAAAAATAATTAGATTATAAAAATATAAAAATAATTTTATAATCTAATAAATATTATGAGATCATGTCTTTGAATGATTATTTTTTTTATCTAATCTCTTTATAATTAGAGTACTTTATTTTTGTCATAATTTCTTCCGTCCTAAACCAACACTCTATATGAACCGTTGGATCACTAAGATCAATAGAATCAATAGATTATTCCACACGACCAAAGGTGGATGAGATCGAGGGGGAATCGAATTAGTTGACTTGAGATCGAGAAGGTTGACGTCAAAGTCGTTACATCACAAAAGCCTTAGGTCATAGCCAGCGTTGGTTCCTCCATGATTCCAAGAACTTTCTTTTCTCTTTCTTAATTTTTATTTTTTTTATTTTTTTGTTTCTGATAATAATTTTTTTATCAAAGTCTTCATGAGCTCGACCACTCCTACCCATTTTAAGGCATATATATAAATCTGTGCCCTCTCTCGCCAGCTGATCATGATCCAAGTTGCAGGATCCTCCAAACTTCTGCCTCGGCCATCTATCTCCTCGCTCTCTCTCTCTCTCTCTGTGATTCCTTTTGGTGATAAATTCTTCAGAAAATGGCAGCCAAACGCTTTTTTAATGAATCAGAATCCAACCAAGATCAGCCAGGCGAGAAAAGGAGGAGACCCAGATCTTTTGCTTCGTATGTGTTCAGAAATCTGCTATATATATATATATATATATATGTATATTTATATGCAAAACATATGCTTTTCCAGCAGTATATTCTTCTCACTTTTTATATGAGCCTCAGAGTTTTATTCATTGATCAGAATCCTTTTAGAAAAGAAAACTATTTTTCATATATGGAAATCAGAGTTGATTTCTGAGCATGCGTTTATGATGATCATTATTCTATCTTGACACAGTGTCATTGGAGAAGTGGTTATGGTGAATTCCATGCAGAACATCTTCTCAGGCTTGGAACCTTTGCTCAGAAGAGTGGTATGTAATGATCTTATCATGTTTTATTTATAAATATACATACATATGTTCTAATTACTACCATAAATATCCTAGTAACATATAAATCATGCAGATATATGTTATGACCGTATATATGTGTATAAAAACATGCTTATACTTACATAAATACATACATACATACATATATATATATATATATATATATATATATATATATTGATGGCGAACAGCTAGAAGAATTAGAATTATCCTGACCAATTAATAAAAGAAGCTCGAAGGATGAAATCTGACAGTACCGACATCATTTCGAGTTAAGGAGGTCAACAAATGCAACTTGTCTTCTCGTGTTGTACGTGCTCAAAAAGCAGTAAAAGTGACTTTATTTATCTCTCTCATAATCCCATCATGCATGTTTATATATATATAAATATAAATATATATATATATATAAATATATATATTTATATGGAGCGAATAAGCAAATGGGATGTTGACTTGACGATCATCATGATGAACTTGAATTCAGGTGAAGGAGGAGGTGGAGAATGGTCTAAAGCGATGTTCCCACTCATTGACAAGGTCTCCTTCCTTGCGAATCCAAGCACTAGAGCCCTCAAGCCTCCGATTGATTTTCTGCACCAAGCTTTCACTCCCAATATTCACTGGAAGTAAGATTGCAGACATTGACAGTAATCCACTCCAAGTTCTTCTTGTAGACAAGAGTGGTGATACAATGCTTCCAATACATCTGCCTCAACCAATCAAAATAGAGATTGTTGTTCTTGATGGTGACTTCCTTGCTGGTCAAGATTGTGGTACCGAAACTTGGACTAGCAAAGAGTATGATAACAAAATTGTGAAGGAGAGAACCGGCAAGCGGCCACTTCTTGCCGGAGAGTTAGTTGTGACCATGAGAGATGGAGTCGCCCCGATTGGAGATATAGAGTTCACTGACAATTCGAGTTGGATCCGGAGCCGGAAATTCCGGCTCGGCGCAAAAGTGGCACCGGGAAGCTATCAAGGTATTAGGATCTCCGAAGCCATGACTGAAGCTTTTGTTGTGAAAGATCACCGTGGAGAATGTAAGTTAATTTCTTATATAATACGGTTAATTGCAACTTGTTTATAATATATAGTTTTATAAAAGAAATACTAGTTCTGATCATCATAGTTTTCCTCTCTTAAGTTTCACATTAAACATTGCCACGCCATCTAGCTTTACACATTAAACATGATATATATATATATTTTCTCCATTAGAAGCCATCAAAATTGAATGTTTCAAAAGATGAGAATAAGATATTCATCATGGCTAGCTAATAATCACATTACATGACTTACATTTATGATCTTATCACACTTAGTTAGTTAGAGAGGGAAGATAAACTTTACGAAAAATGATATATACAAGTCTCAAATGCACATATCTCGCACAAGTCCTTTATAAAAACTGAACTCTACCATTAAAAAATGTGAAATTTTTATTTTTTCTTGATGAGATCTATATTTTTATAAAGAGAAATACTCTACAAAAGAATTACACAAAATTAAATTCACAAATTGACGTGGTTTGATGTAGTACGTCAGATTATAAAGTTATTTTTAATATAATATAAAGTTATTTTTAGTATAAAATAGATGATTTAATAAATCACATAAAATTACGTCAATTTATAAATTTATTTTTATATAATCTCTTTACATCTATATTAGTTCTTTTTTATAAAAAATTTATATATTTAAAATTTGTACCTAACGTTATTAAAACTTTATTAACTAGTCAATGTGAAAACATATCATTAATTTACTGCGAGATCGAAGAAAGTACTTATAAAAAGAACCTTAAAGCACAACTACTTTTTTCATAATAGTACATGCAATATTAGGCTTTCACATAAACAGAATATTTGGTTTGGGAATAATTGTAAATAAATTTCTTTTTACTATTATTGGTAACCATTATATCAATTTGTTTTTATGTGTATATATATATTTATATATATATGGTTACTTTCCTTTTTATTCATACCTTTACATGATGTCTTCATCAAGGTCCCCACATTTAGGCATCATAGTAATAAAAAGTAGGTAGTAATAATAGAATATTGAATAGTAGTTAGGTAAAAAGTAATAAATATATTTTTTTTTAATGTACCTCAGAGTTTTCTTAGAATATAGACCAAAGCTTTACTTATATGAGCCATATTCAGATTAATTGGATATATATATATTTATATAATATCCCTTTTACCCGTTCAAAGCAAACAAATGACTTTTAGACTTTAGTCAACATACAGCTAAAAACATATAATGAATTGCCCAGAAAAGATATTTAGCAATATCTGGTCGATCCAGCTTCCAAGTTGCAACCTTTTGAGCCATTGATAAAACCCCCATGATGTTGATCCCTACCGTACGTACGCCCAATCATGAAAAGTAATAACCCTTGATATTCCATTCTTCTTGATCAGTTGAATTTCTTTACGCGTTTTGCCGGCCCTGGTCTTTGGAGATAGTGGAGTCATAATATTTATTTATTATTTATGATTTTATTATTAATTCTTACTTATTATTCATTATTATTTAATATTTTATTATTACTTTTTCATTACTACTTACAAATATTTGAAATTATCTCACGCAATCTTAAAAACATAAATAAAGTTCGATGCAATTCAGTGTATAATTAGTGTATTCTTTTTTAAAAAAAAATTGAGATTTATTATAAAAATATATTTTTAACTTGAATTCCAGATTTGCCTTATTCTTTTCAAAGATGGTATACAATACTTGTAAACTTAAAACTGTATAAATAATTTTCTTTAAGACATCTTTATTGATTGTATTTAATTATTATATATCTTATCTTATATAATATAGATATATTTATATATATATGGTTTTGTCTTCTATTAACACTTTGTTTGGTGGTCAAACCTAATATTCTTGTTGATAGTAGTACTTTTGAATAATTTATTGATTTGTTTTTTATTTTCACTTTATTTTACTGAATTACGTTTTGGACACGTCGAAGAATATTATAATCTCACGTATGTACACGAAAAGGTACAAACTGCGATATATATATATATATATATATATAAATTAAAATATATAAGAATTAATTAATTAAGCTGCCTTTAATTAATTTATTGTCATTTGATCTGAAGTGTACAAAAAGCATCATCCACCAGCACTGGGGGACGAAGTTTGGCGCCTCGAGAAGATAGGGAAAGAGGGAGCTTTCCACAAGAAGCTGCAAAATGAGAGAATTAACACAGTGCAGGAGTTCTTGAAGTTGTCTGTTGTCGACCCTCAAAAGCTTAGAAAGGTATATTATATATATATATATATATATATATTTATAAAAGAAAAATCCAAAAAATATATATCTTTCTGCTTGATCTATATATAGGATTAAATATGAATCATTTTATGTGTTTTGACAACAGATTTTAGGTCCTGGAATGTCTGAGAAAATGTGGGAAGTAACCATAAAGCATGCAAGGACTTGTGTTTTGGGCAGCAAATTCTACCTTTTCCGGAGAAATGAACAATACATCTTCTTGAATCCTATATGCCAAGTTGTTAGGGCTGTGATAGATGGGCAACTCTACACTACAAGGGACATCAACGTCAATAGGGTATAATATTTGCCATTTATGCATGATTATTAGCCTTTTCTTTTCAATATCTTTTGCCTATCATGCAACTATATATATATATATATATAAACCTTTTTAAAAAAAAAAAATTAATCTGTGAGTTCTTAATAATTTCTGTCATTTGCAGAACTCCATTCAGGAATTGGCAAGGGCAGCATATGCGAATTGGAGTTCCTTGCAAGAGGTAGATGGAACTTTAATGCATGAGACTCCCTTACTCACACAAGGTATATATAGATATATATAGATATATATAAATATATATATTATAATTACTCATTCTTGTTATAAAGTTATTGGATGATTATTTTGTTCGATCGACACTAGTAACGAGAATGTTCTGACAATTTAATTATGTGTATAGGGGAGACAATTAATGAGCAATATCCCAATCATCATCGGCAGCTATCGATGGTGAAATCATTTCATCATGAGCAAGATCATGATCATCAGGGGTATAATATAGTTGATAGAAGTACCATTGATGTGGTGTATGGAGGTTTAGGCGATCATGAACACATCAGGTCATCATGTGGTGACTGGATAATTAGCATGCCTATCGAAAATGACATCAACTATACCATCTCGGATCAGTCGTCATCGGACGGCGAGTTTATTTCTTCAAAGCTGCCATTCCTCCTCCATGACTAGGGTTGAAGAAAGATATATGATCATCCATGCATGATCAATTTCTGGAGTAATGATCTTGTCTGAAGTACTTTAATTAGGTCATGTCTAGAATTCAGACAAACTCTAGAGATTTTTGATCAGATTGATCCAGATGCACGTGTGCAAATGATAAAGTTCAAGAAATATTACCACCCAATTATAATGAGGTGTTAAGCTCTTAATTAGGATAGGAAGATGTGAGTTTAGATTTAAGGCAACTTCCAAAGTGCCTGCTTGTAGATCAGACGTTCTGTACTTCTGTTTTACAAATTTAGTTGCAGTTTGTACGTTTAGATGAATGCATCATTAACAATGTGAAGGGGCAGATCAATTTCAAAGTGAGCAATATGAAAAAAATTTCTATCCAGTTTCCCCTTTTTTTTTTTTTTTTTTTTTATCCTATGAACTGGCCTAGCTTAAGCATTAATTCTGGAGCAAGTTAGGCCATTTAGTGTTTTGCCACTGCTTTTAAAATGGATCGTTATAATCAGAAATTCTCCTACTTTTTCCATATTTGCAAGAAATACAAGGTTTCTTAGATATTAAAATGGAGTTACGAACGGAATGGAGAAGCTATCGACATTAAATTTGAAATTCAAATCACAAAAATCTTAATATTTTTTATGAAGCGATACTATCATGCATATATGCACATACTAATTAGTTGTAAAATATATAGTATATTAAATAATTGTATGAATGTTATAACCCTTAATTGGGATAGAGTACTAGTGGCTGTATAAGCGTCATTATAAAAGAAATTAAAAACCAAATAAACAAATAGCTATATATGGCTTGCCAATGCCCTCATGATAACCAAACTTTTTCTTGATATATTTTGATTGGTCAACTTTTCTGGGATTCATGCTGCAGCTAGCCCACCTTGATCTATATATATAATAACCTTTGTTATAAGAAAAAAATGGACATAAACATAATATAATGAAAATAATTTCCTAGAAGAAAGGAATAATTTCATCAAGATTATTGGCTAGCTTTTCACCGACAACTTGCATTATATTGTTAGGTGACAACTACCAGTAAACAGAGCCAAGACTATTAGACTATATAGCAGGATATACCTTTATATCCATCAACATAACATTAACGTACGAACAAGAACAGAACAAAACTGACATTTAATTCTCCACAGCTTGAATATCTGCTGGCAGCCAGCTGCTTGCATCTACCACCAACCTTTTAATTTCAAGCTAGCTAGCTATGTTGCCCAGAGATCAGGCTGAAAACGTCCTGCGCGCGCGCAACAGTAAATTACACATTGCTGATGATCATGTGGCCATGTGTGTGTTTATAATTTGACATCCTTTTCTATGGCCAAGACAGATATAATATTAGACATAATCTGTGAATTAACTACACGCGGTACGTACGTACAATATTATTATAAAAAATATTTGGAGAACTAAGAAAAGTATACCTAATCTCAATCAGCCGATCGATCGATCGTTCGTTCGAAACTAAGGTGAAAGTGTATAGGAGGCGCGCATGAATGTTGTGGTATATATTGACAGGTTTCCTCAGGGGCCCCATTAATGGAGTGGGTGGGTTGCAGGATCCTTCCCAGAACTCTTCAGGTACTTGTCTTGAACGAACCAACTCTTTTCCATTTCCCTTAGTTTATTTACATACACACATAGATTACCGCGTAATCATTTGCGGCCAATTATTTGTTACGAAAATAATATATATATTTTTTAAATGAGTTCATCTTCATGATCGTAAATAATTTGTTTTTCTCGTAGTAAGTACTGCTCGTTGCATGCATCAGTACGTTTATTATTTATGTACCTACCCTCAACATGTATACACACACAGATGTCCATGTCCATGCAACAAAAACTGGATGAAATTATATATTGAGTAATGTTAGATATAGTTACGTATTATATAAGTATTGTGAACTTTTTTAAAAAAAATATGATCTATTATTAAAAAATTAATATTTTTATATGAGACTCATATTTATTTATATTTTTCAAAAAAAAAATACACGATATTTAAATATTCTATGTGCAAATATCATTTTTTTTATATATATTTAATAGACTTTAGGGGCCAGTTTGCGGCCTCAAAGTCATCACATGACTGCACGATGATGAACGCCTAGCTGTATCGGTACTACTGTACTGTTTGTCGTTCTTTGTCACCAAGTGTATATTTTCCAATATCATTCCAAGAAACTTCTTTATTCTCTCTTTTTCTAATTTTATTTTCCATGTTAATTTATTAATGAATTATGCACAACCTCATCATGATCAACCCTATTCTTTTAAGTCGACATGTATCATTCCAGTTGGTTAAACCTCAGAACCCAACCTACATCCTCTCTGTCTGTCTGTCTGTCTGTCTGATTCTTTCGGAATTAGCTAGGGCAATGTCGGCGAAACGATTGTTTAGCGAATCCCAATACCCAGCAGAGAAACGACAGAAACCTAGACGGCTTTCTCTTGCTTCGTATGTGTGTTTGGGTATCTGCTGTGCTTAATTTTATAACCTGCTGCATGGTAGCTAGAGTGCTATATATATATATATATATATATATATAATATAATAGTTTCTTACTGTGGGTTTCGTGTTATCCTATGATCTTGACAGTGTTATTGGAAAAGTGATCATGCTGAATTCCATGAACAAACTTTTATCAGACTTGGAACCCTGGCTTAGGAGATGGGTACGTATCTCAAGCTATAAATATCCTTATCATTTATATATGTCTAGTTTTCATGTATATAGCCAATTAAAGAACAAGCAAATTATGTCTGTGGATCTTAAAAAATAGACTCGAATTTGGATCTTTTGCGAAGTTATTCTTGTTAAAATGTTTATGTGCTTTGATTTTTCAGGTGAATGAAGAGTTGGAAAATGCTCTAAGGCGCTGTAATTCCCACTTTTCCATTACTAGGTTTCATCCTTTGGAAAACCAAGCAGACATGGTGACATCAAGCTGCTTGCAACTTAAGTTTAGTAAGGAGGTTTTACCTCCTACTTTATTCACAGCAAGCAAGATTGCAGACATGGACAACAATCCTCTTCAAGTTGTTCTTGTAGATCAGAGAAGTACTACTAGTACTGGTGATCGAGGAGTACTGGTTCCAAAAGCTGATGATCATGATTTGTCTTTATACCCAATCAAAATAGAAATTGTTGTACTAAATGGTGAATTCCCTCTTGGGGGCGGTGAAACTTGGAATAGTGAGGAGTTTAATCAGAACATTGTGAAGAAGAGAGACGGCAGACGGCCTTTGCTTGCCGGAGAGTTGTGTGTTACCATGAGGGAGGGGCTTGGCCTGGTCGGAGATATAGAATTTACAGACAATTCAAGCTGGATCCGGTGCCGGAAATTTAGGCTTGGTGCAAAGGTTGTTCCAGGAAGTTACAAAGGAACAGTGAGGATCCAGGAAGCCATTACTGAAGCTTTTGTTGTCAAAGATCATCGTGGAGAATGTAAGTTTCTTAAATTGATAGAAAGAATAATCCATATTATAAAAACATGATGAGTTTTCTACCTTTCATGCATATTAGTTTAGCACCACAATACCTTAAATTATTTTCATCCTGATCTCATGAGAGATCCATGTTTTTCCCCCTACAGATTGGATGATCTCTAAGAAGTTACTTCCAATATTAAAAAATTTCATTTTTTTTTCACGAGTATTTATGTTCCATTAAGTTTTGAATTGAATTTCATGTTTTTCTTGACCAATGAGTAGTACTCGTGATGCTAAACGTTAATGAAGAATTGTCTTATCAGTTGTAGAGTCAAACAAAGGGACAAATCAGCTTGGTCTTCAGTCAAACCCATGTACACGACGCAATGATGACCGACGACCCTCCCAATCATGAAAAAAACAAAGCATGCATTATATTTTATCGGAAATATTAATAATTTTGGAGAATCTATTGAAAGTGATGATATTATATATCAACTGGCCGCCAGCCTGCTATATAATTACTATTAAATGACAATTAATCATTATTAAATAAAAATTAAGTAATATATATCATTAAGTTAAACTCAATAAATAAATTAAACATAATCTGTATATATATATGTCCACTTAAATAACTCATGTAATTAGGTAATTAAATTATTGAGTGAATAATAATATATTTAAATAAACTATTAGATTTTATTTAAAATTATTTGTCGACTCAACTTATAATCATGATCTATTAATTACAAACACACACACACACACACATATATATATATATATATATAGAATCTTTTTTATCTACTAATTAATTTAATTAATTGCAGACATCGTGCAAGTTGCAATATTTACTAGCATGTAGAATGTTTGCTTTCCATCTGTTTTCTATTCCTACTTGTTCCAATTAATGCATCATTGAAAAAATAAAAATTCTACTTTGTCATTCATTTTGTCTACACATTTTGAGATTTTATGTATTTTAATTTTTAGTTTACTCAATAGTTATTAAAGTGACTATTTATATATTAATATTTTTTATATTTTTTAAAAACATTTTAAAATGATAAAAAATTATAAATTAAAAAAAAATGTTAAATTTAGACCAGCGGTCATTGAGCTGACTGAGAAGATGGAACAGCAACTTCTAGTCTTTTAGACTAATCTAGCTATCGGGTACTAGTCAACCGTCAACGTGATGCAGATGGATTATGCTCTTGGAAAATGGTCAAGAACGTAAGGCGCTTATTTGCCAAGATTTAAGTTTTTAATATTCTTTTACAAATCTATATCAGCACAGTAGAATGTTGCGTGCTCTGCCCCACTGGATGGCGTTCAAGTAGAATTCTTTCCATCATGTACAATATATTTAGGCATTGTTTGTTTTTTATAATTATTTTCATCTCATTTAATCTTATTTAATAATTATATTTTTTAAATTTTCACATAAAATAAAATAAATAATTCAACCAATATTCAGTACTGACTATTTAAATTTTATTATCATATGAATTAGCGTACAAGAAGAATCATCCACCAATGTTGGAGGACGAAGTTTGGCGTCTAGAGAAGATTGGGAGAAACGGAATTTTCCATAAGAAGCTGAGCTCTCATGGAATCAACTCAGTTCAAGATTTATTGAAGTTGTATGTTGTCGACACCCCAAGGCTTAGAGAGGTACGCTATATATATATATATATATATATATATATATATATATATATATGTTTGTAATTATTTCCATCTTTAATTTTTATTCCAAGTCCGTACGTAATAAGTTCATGATATATAAATGGTTTTTAGATCAACCATTTAAATGAAAATTAAGTTACTAAAAATATGAAAAAATTCTGAATAATCTTACTTCCGACTTCCACATATATATAGTTCAAAAACATATATAAATATATATTTATTTTTATATATATATATATTTATCTGTTTACTGTTTCTTGAACAGATTTTAAAAGGAATGTCTGAGAAAATGTGGGAAGTAACCTTAAGGCACGCTAGGACTTGTGTTTTGGGAAACAAACTGTACAGTTTCCAGGGAAATGATAATTGCGTCATTATCCTTAATCCAATATGCGATGTTGTTGGAGCTTTCATTAATGGGCAACTATTCCCTGCGGCTAGTGATGATCTTTCTATTCAAACGGTATGATCGAGTACCATTTACATGCAAACGTCTCTTTATATATATATATATATATGGGAAATTTTGTAGATATATATATATATATACACACACACATGCATGCATGCAATATTTGGATAACATTTACTAATGTTTGTTCTATTTGTTGTTGGTATTTGTAGAAGTACCATATTCAGAGTTTGGTGAGGGTAGCATATGAAAATTGGAATTCCTTGCAAGAGTTTCAAGGGAATTATTTGAATGAGACTGCCAACTTACTGCCATAAGGTATGATATATTAATGAATAATTCTTCTCATTAGTCACTATTCACTATCCCAAACCTCATACTTTATGAAAAAAGAAAGAAGAAAAAACTGTCGAGATATAAGGGTGAATAATGGCTGATGTATAGTAAAATCTTATATTAATTAGGGTGTTATATACTATTAATATTCCTAAGCATATTATATAACTATCTAGCTACCTAATTAATTGCCATGTTAGTGACAAATTAATATATATGTAATTGACAGGCGAAATGATGGAGGAAGATCACGATCTCAAGATCGATCAGCAGTCTTTGGTGAATTGATTTCGGCTGGATGGATACATATATTACAGAAAGAATATATTAAATGTGGGGGTATGTACGGACTTGGTAGTGAAAAGATTGAATTAATTAAAGACCCTATAAAATATTAAAGTGAACGAAAAGCTCTTGTACTTTACTTCCCGGGTCCACACGCAATGAGATAATTTCTTTCTTATTTTTATTCATTAATGTTGCTTTAAATTAAACATAGAGATACAAGACGAAGGAGTATGCTCCGTACACAAATCTCATTATAATACCCTAATGATCAGACCCATGATTATTGGCTGACCTAATTAAGGAGGAGACCGCCAAAGACGGTTTCATGCGTTAGTGGATCGATTAGGTGTCGCCATAAACTATAATTGGTAGAAAGATTGGGGCATATATGTGTTGTGAAAAATGATGACAATAACGTAAAAGTAAATATGAAAGGAAGTAATCACACACAACACAATGATTTATGTGATTCGACAAATTGCCTATATTCACTGGAGCTGCAGAGGATTTTTATTTGTTGAAAAATCACAATACAATAGTGGAGAGGCGATTACTATTCACTCAGTATGGCCACAAATCAAGAACAACACATATATATACTTCATGCGGCAGAAATCCTATTAATTTCAGAATTAGTGATGTTTGCTCGAGTGGCGTGTCGAGCGCACGTCGAGCGAACCTGTTTCCCGCAATAGGTCGAGCCAAGTGTCGAGCGGTTCTTTGAGCGACCTTCTCTGACTTCCCTCCACTCGAGCGGTCTGTCGAGCGGTGTTGAGCTGAGCTCTCTGACTTGCCTTTGCTCGAGCGGCTAGAGACTTCGCTCTAGCGGTGGACCAGTTTCCACAATACTCAACAATATGAATTATTAGTTAGTGAAAAGATTGAATGAATTAAAGACCCTATAAAATATTCAAGGGAACGAAAAGCTCTACTTTACTTTACTCCCCGGGTCCACACTTTCTTTTGTTTTTCTCAACAAGCTTGCAATAGTATTATAGAAATATTAAGGAGTAACAAAAGAGTACTTCAATGTGGGTCTTTTTTACTGTCAATATATAAGATACTTCTTAGAATACCATATAGAGGTATGTAATCAAATATAAGATTGGTCGCTGCCTATTGCGCCACAGAATGCGTGCACCAGTTTTGAGACCAGTGTAATTTTGCAACACTCAAATCTTTCTTTGGTAAGAGGTTTTAATGAATATCTTAAATGATTGGAGTTATTTGCCACGAAAGTGAGTGAGGGAGTTATTTGAGTGTCACCTTCCAGAACTGCTGGCCTATTTTGTACTATTTTCATCATTTGCATTACCAAAAGAGCTGCTAAAGCTTCTGCAAATGTTGAGTTAGAGGTCAATCCTTGTTGTCCATACCTCCACAATGTTACCATTTGAATCTCGGCATATTGCTGAAAAGGTTGAGAAATGATCTCACTGCTGCATCAAATGAAAAGCTTCGTTGGTTGGGAGGGGGGGTTTCCAGCTTAGATTTTGATAAGTTTTAGTCTTTTGTTCCCATGCTTGAGTATAAGCAAGGAAAGTATTTTCTAGCTGGATTGATGCCTTTTTAAGAGAGTTGAATGATTGTGCACAATATCATTCCTTTATTTTCATATAAAGTCTATTACTATCATTGCAAATATTTGAAAAGGATGTAACTCTTGATCTGTGAGATCTAGTACCGGAGCTGGGTTGATTATCAATTGTATCCAATCATTTATTGAGTTGATAGATAGTATTGCAAGATTTAGGCTAGGTTTGGATACAAAGATGGTTTCAACTCATCTTAACTCATCTCATCTAATCATTATAACTTTCTCTAATTTCTACACAAAATACAATAAATAATTCAACTTTTTTAAAATTTAAAATAATAATAATATTAAAAAATAATATTCTAACATTATTTTATTCAATTTTTAACTTTTATCTCAACTTACTATCCAAATCTCACCTTAGTAGCCAGCAGCTTTGTTACCATATGATGCGTGCAACGATACATTTGATGAAGAGATGGAGTGACGTTTCTTCTTCCCCATTGCATAGTGGGCAATTTTCATTTTGAGCAATGCAAGTGATATTTTTTAATCTTGCCATTGTGGGAAGCAGATCCCAAATTATTTTCTAGAGAAGTAGCTTGTGTCGATCATGTATTTTTAGCCTCCAGAGTTTTTTGAAATTTACAATTTGAAAGTTTTGT
The DNA here is from genome assembly GCA_029856935.1 of Cyclocarya paliurus. NCBI lineage: Eukaryota > Viridiplantae > Streptophyta > Magnoliopsida > Fagales > Juglandaceae > Cyclocarya > Cyclocarya paliurus. The sequence goes on from CM056947.1 coordinate 30,208,803, forward strand.
GGAGGAGGAATACCTAGGTCATTGGCCGCTAAGTGGTAAGCGGTTTTGATTGTAAATTTTCTATTCTGATTTGGGGGCCAGATGGTCTTGTCCTTGCTTTGGCTATTTTGAGGAAGAGGAATATAATTTTTTGTATTTGTGCAATGCTCTCATGCTCAAACAGTGTTCACATTTTTTCTATCTTTCATGTGTGAGGATTTGTTGTGATTATGTAAGAAACTTTTAATAACAGATGTAACTCATTTATTTGCTAGATTGGCTTTGGTTTGAATGATTCCATAGTTCGGATCCATGGTACTGTCCATACATTTATTTCTAACCTGTTGAAGATTTGGTAGCATCTGCCTTTTGAGACTAAAGCTCTCGTCTTTAGGAGTCCCTTCAATAGCCATGAGTCTGATGGTTTTGGGGATATACTCAGAAAGTTCGTTGAGCTGAGATGTTTTTTTGAAAGTATTTCATGCCAAAGCCCATTGCTTTCTTGACTCATTTCCCATCCTATTTTAGCTAATAAAGCTAAATTCATATTCTCCAATCTGAGATCCAATCCCCTTGTTGCTTTCGGTTGACATATGGATTTCCATGATTTAAGAGAGAGATTATGGATTTTTTCTTTCAGGAAGCCCCACTAGAAGTTTTTGAAACTTGTGTATAGCAACTTACACACAGACTTCAGAAGCATGAAATTTGGCATTTGATATTTAGGGATTGTGCTTGCAACTGTTCGGATTAACATAGTTCTTCCAGCTTGAGAGAGTAATTTGGACTTCCATTCTTCTAATTTGTTGTTGATTTTTTTCATCAAACCTGTGAAGCTTTCTTTTTTTGATTTTGTGAAAGAAATTGGGAGGCCCAAGTATTTTATTCTAGATGAGGATGGTTTGTATTGCTGAATTTGGGTAATCAAAGTTTTGATCTTAGAGCTTGTGTTTCTTGAGAAAAAGATGGATGATTTATTATGATTGATTTTTTGACCTAACCATTCTGAATATTTCTCAAGAACTTCAAATAATACTTTTGCATTTTGTTCTTTTGCTTTTCCGAACACAATGAGGTCATCTGCCAATATAAGGTATGAAATTGTGGGATAGTTCCTGCTTATTCCGATTCCTTCAAATTTTTCTTGAGCTTTTGATTTGATTATTAATCTTGACAGAACTTTCGTGCATAGAGTGAATAAGAAAGGCGAAATAATGTCACATTATCTGAGTCCCCTTTGAGTTTAAAAAACCCTATGGGTGATTCATTAATGATAATAGAGAAGGATGTTGTTGAGATACATTCTCTTATAAGAATTATCCATGTATTGCTATATCCAAGAACTTCAATCACTTTAAACAAAAAATTCCTTTCTACATAGTTGAATGCCTTTTCCATGTCAAACTTGATTGCCATCATTCCTCTTTTTCCCTTTTTTTTTTTTTCAAATTGTGGAACATGTCGTGGGCGATCATCTGGGACAAAAGGTCATTTGGAAGGGGGATATGATATGAGGAAGGGTAGTTTTGAGCCTGTTTGCCATAATTTTTGTGATAATTTTGTATGTGACGTTTGTCAGGCTTATAGGACCATAATGCTGAGAATTATTGGGGTTTGAAATTTTCGGAATGAGGGCAATATTGGTGTGGTTCATTTGGTTTAGAAGCTTCCCACTTTGGAAGAAATTCTGCATTGTATTGATAACTTCTTTCTTAATGATATTCTAGTAATTTTTGTAAAATTGAGCGGTTATTCCATTCGGACCTGGTGCTTTTTGATTTGAAACTTGTTTTAATGCTGCCAAAATTTCTTCTTCACTGGGTGAGGCATTGATGAATTCATTTTCTTGATTTAAAACTTGCCTTTCAGAAAGGTTTTCAAGATGACCCAGGAAGATTGGATTTAAGGTGGCATATATCGTCTGAAAGTAATCTATAATGGAAGACTCAATTAATGATTGATCCATGGACATTTTACCAAGGCGCAATTTAGTGGAGTCGATGGCGTTCCTCTGTCTCCTGATTGTTGTTGACAAATGGTAGAATCTGGTGTTGAGATTCATTGTTATTAGCCATGAGATGAAAAATTTTTGACGCCATAAAACTTCTGCATTTTTCAAGTGCCTCTAGAGATCATATTGGAGTTGTTCCTTTGTCTGAATTTGTTCGAATGGTATGCAACATTGTATTTCAAGGAGTTCTCTTTCTATCTTTTGAATTTCTATGTTTTGAATGTTAACTTGGATCTTCCCAAAGTGTACTTTCTTCTAATATTTGAGAGTGTTTTTGGTAGCCTTGATTTTTTTGCAAAAAATATAAGGAGTTCCTCTGAATTGCTTGCTCCTAGCTTCTTGAATTATCATATGACTATAAGTGGTTCATGAATCTAAAATTCTTCAAATTTAAAAGAGTGTGGCTGATCTTTTTGAGCTGTTGTATTTAGCAATAGTAGGTGATGATCTGAAGCCGAAGATGTTAAATGTTGGAGGGTGGCATCTGTAAATAGTAGTCTCTATTGTTGATTTGCTATACCGCGATCCAATCACTCTCGAATGAGTTCTCTACCATGCCGATTGTTTGTCCACATAAAAAATGGGCCTGTGTATCCCATGTCAATTAGACCTTGACTTTCCATTAATATTTTCAAGCCACCTGTCGAGGAAGTTGCGACAGGACGTCCTCCAAAATTTTCTGATTGATTTAGCAAATCATTAAAATTGCCTATACAACACCATAGCCTAGGAAATGCCTTGATTATATCTTAATTTGTTTCCAGAAACTTGTTTTGAATCGCAATTGAGATGAGGCATACATATAAGTAATGAGCAATGGATAAAATGGAGAGTCAGAGTAGATTAAAATAGAGATAACATTCGTATTAATATTGATTGGTTCTATATATACACCCGATCGCCAAACAAGTAGAAAACCTCCTTTGTTTTCCGAGGTTTGGAAGTTTACAAAATTATAGAAATCAAAACTATTTACAATGGCTAAGGTGCGTTCTTTGCAGGATGCTGTTCGTTTTTTTTTCTTTTTCTTCGCAGGATGCTGTTCTTTTTTTTTTCTTTTTCTTCGCAGGATGCTGTTCTTCTGTGGCTTGCATAGAAGGGCTCAATCTTTTACATGTTTCGGATTCGAATGAGGGGAAGCCTCTGTTACTTCTACTGAACTGCCAATGCTGATGGTGATGGGCTCTTCAGTGTCTTGGGCTAGCAGCTTATTTGTTTGTGGGCTATTCAAATCAATACTAAAAGCTAACTGGGCTTGGTCACTTCTAAGTGGGCCTGGTAATATAAAGTGCGAGTAAGAAGTGATTGGCTCACATTGAATTGCTGAGAACGGCCTGGTCCGATGCTTGATGGTTTGAGATCGATAAGGAGCCTCTGTCAGCTGATGTTCATCTGTTGAGGAGTGGGTTGTGCCGAATTAGTCAGATCCTTAGAGAATAGTTACCCCCTAGTGATGGAAAATGCGTACTTGCCCTTGCTGTTGATGCGATTTCCTGGTCAGAGTAGTAACTGAAGCCCGTCGGTTTGGTTATGGTTGGTGTCGGCTGATTAATGCTTGGAGAAGAGAAGCCAAACCACTGTAGATCTTTGCCACGGGCCACCGGAAATGATGGCTCCATCCCTCTGCCCTGTAGACTCTCCGATTGCTTTAAGAAGTGAAAGGGAGACTCCGTCCCTCCACCCTGTATGCTTCTGAGTCGACATCGCCTGTAAGATCCACCATAACAGTTTCTTTGATTTTTTGCCCCTGGGTTTCGAGTGTATCTTCCACCATTATTGCTTTCCCTTTATCTTTTTATGAGGATCGTTGGTGGTCCATCACTTGCATGTAGTCTATTGTGGGTAATGAACTTGGAATATCTGTGTTGAAAGGGGTTCTTGAGTCTGTGCTGATATTCTATTATTCTGGTCTCAGAAATGATGGCTCCCGCTTGTATGTCTGTTCCTTGGATAGTATTTTGTGAGTTTACAGATAGGAATGTCTGAGAGTGATTCATGCTTTGGTGTTCAACACGCATCCAAGGTCCGTATGGAAGGTTGTTTGGGATGGATTTGAGAAATGTGCAGAAAAGTTGGGAATGACCCAATCTGCCACAAGCGTAACAGAAACCCGACAGCCTTTCATATTTGAAAGCCACCCATGTATCGATGTTGAAATCTCTATGGAGATTAAACCCTTGTTGCAGAGGGTTTGTGATGTCTATGTCCACTTTAATCCTGATGATATTTTCTGCAAGTGATTCCAAATGTAGAGTCTTTTTCCACTTCAATTAGGTTGCCCAATGCATTCCCAATCTGAGTTGCATTTTCTGGTGTCATGTAGTCTAAGGGGAGGCCATGAATCTGTACGTGGAAGATTTGGTGATTCAGACGGATCTCCTGCAATGTTGATGCAGGGGGCCATGATTTGAGAATAAGCAAGTGTCCTTTAAAATTCCATGGAGCTTGGTTGAGGATACGTAATTTATCTTGAGGAGTTTGAAAGGTGAACAAGAAGAGATTTGCTTGTAGATCCTCTATTAGAAATGTCTGAATAAAGCTCCAGGCAGCCTTGATGCTTGCATGCATGGCAAACTTGTTCAGTGGACGTGCAGCTACTAACCGACCAACTAATGCTAACTCTAATGTTTTTTTGGCTGAGTCCATTGCAGGTTCAAGCTTGAGATCCTTCCAAGAGAGAGCTTTTGTCTGAGAGATTAGAGAATCCATGTGGTTTCAGCGGAGGAAATTTGTATTTTAGTTCTATGTTTAGTGAAACTGATGGTACTCCAATATTGTGGAGTGCAGTATACTGAGCAATTTTAGAGTGAGACTGTAGTGTGTGAGTGGGATCGAGAAGACCGGGTTGGATCATTAGGAACACAATTTGTGTGGCTTGGCATTAAATAAAATTTTAAGTAATTTTTATATTTTTCAATCACTGTGCAAGGCTCCATAATACTAAATTTAATATTTAATATAATGAATTATTTATATTTTAAATAATTTTTTTAAGATCTTATTAAATTGAGGCACAAAATTTTCATTGAAGTTTCATTTTAATTAGTTGTATTAAATATAAATTCAAAAATTTTTTATGTAAAGATTTCATTTTATTTAAAATTTTGAAAATATCTCATATAATAATTTATATTTTATTATATTATAAATACGAATGATGTATTTAAATTTTTCTGTATACCTCAATTTGTATTAAGGAGATGTTTGGATTCGTAAGTCTCCTCAACTCATCTCATCTTCATCATTACAACTTTTTTAAATTCTTACACAAAATATAATAACATATTTTTTTTTTCAAATTCCAAAAGAATCTTTTCAAATTCTCATACCAAAATATAATAAATAATTTAATTTTTTCAAATCTCAAAAAAATCTTCTCAAATTCTCACACAAAAAATAATAAATAATTTATTTTTTCAAATCTTAAAATAATAATAATATTAAAAAAATATCTTATTCTACTATTTACAAACCACTTCAACTCATTTCAACTCTCCTCTCAATTCAAACAGCCCCTAAGTCACCCCCTAGGAGTTATTGAGCTTTTAGAAATTAAAATTTAAAATGCTTAACTTCTTGTGACAAAGAGGCTGTTTAAACCTAACAAATATTGATTTGGCTTACTTTTTTTAGTCCAAATCATGCTTTCAACATGGCTTTTATTTTTCTGTATTTTAGATTTTATTATCGGAGTCACATTTATTGATGTGAAAAATTTTGATTGACTATCACTTTAGGTCTCGATTGTTTTTAAAGATGAGATGAGTTTGAAAAAGTTGAATTGTTTATTTTATTTTGTATTGAAATTTGTGAAAATTGTAATGATTAGATGAGAGAAGATAAGATGAATTTGAAAAAGTTGAATTGTTTATTTTATTTTGTATTGAAATTTGAAAAAGTGTAATGATGAAATTGAGATGAGATGAGATGAGAAGTTTTTCGAAAACAAACGAGACCTTAAGGGGTATTAATTATAAAGCCATTGATTGAGAATAACAAAGTCTACGATGCAGAGTAGGTAGGATTTTTTTATATCATTATATAGAATTTGGAAGAAACATTAAGAATAAGTCCGGTTTGGATGACCAAAGCATCACATTTGTATCTCATCTGTATTGTACGGTCCAAGAATTTTGCCTATCTAAATATTGTATTTTTTGTCTAAGTTTTGAAAACATTCACTTAAATAAACAGTGAATAAACAGTAAAAAATTGACAGTGAAGAGTTTAAAACAGTAAATAAACAGTACAACCTAATGTGAATAGTGCAAAATCTCAAGGTTTCGGATATTCTATAAGAGTAATGATATACACACAACACATTGCATAACAATGTTATAAAATGAGGATAGTTTTGTAAAATGATATTACTTTTATAAGATGTTTTTCAAAAATATACCCCTCATTTAAAACATAGTTGTGTAAAGTTTTGTGCAATGTGTTGTGTAAATTATTTTCCATTCTAAATACCGTGGGATTCTCACTTTTTTCAAATCTCAAAAAGTGAAAACTATCTCATCTGATCTTATTATCCAAATATATATTTTTTTACAAACTATCTCATCTCATTTTAACTCAAAAAATCACATTACTATTTAATATATTTCACCTCATCTGAATTGTGTCTTCAAATGGGACCTAAGCGAGATGAACCAGTAAACACATAAAAAAGGAGGGGGGAGGAACTGGGAAGAATCCCACCAAAGAGTTTGAATTTGAACAACGAAGATAAGGCAGCCCGTTCGAACAATGTACTAAGAATATTGAAACCGTACTCAAATGGTGAATTAGTATGGAATTGGATCATCCAGATACTATCCAGACCATGTTTCACATGATGAGCAAATTCTGCACCACATTTCACTCAAGATTTCATCTTTACCATATCTGCAATGCTGGTGTACAGTTGAAATATCTCTTTATTATAAACGAATAAATCAATCTGAAAAGCTATATCTATATATAAGGTGGACCTAAAGAGAACCCATGACATCTCTGAAATAATATTTACATCTCTTACTCAAAATCAAGAGATCATCGTATAGAAGATGTTGTGCAGTAACAACCTTTTAGCCTTAATTATGATTTATGGATGCATGGCCATAGGATATTTTTTATAAAAAAAATATAGATATATTGAAAAGGGTAGATTTATGTACTGCGAGTTGATGTTGTAGAGCTGGCAATCCAATTTAGGGCAGAATCCGGGGAAAGTGGCTGCGAATGAGTCTTCAACAAAGCAGCATCATCTGCAGATATACCCACCTCCTCTGTCTTGTGCTCAACGTACTCCTTTTCTCGTATATCATTTAGTTCTTCCAGCAACGCTGCCATAGATGGTCTGCTTTCCTTGACATGTTGCAGACACTGAAATGCCAACTCTGCAACAGCAGTTATCGTTCTCTTGACCTTGCTGTCTGATTCAAACCCAAGAGTTTTGTCAACAAGCTCGTGCAATGTCTTGTTTTGGATCTTGTTAACAGCCATGTTCGATAGATTAATTTCGTGTCGATGCCGTGTGATGTCAACAGCAGGCATGGATGATATGAGCTCAATTAGCACTACTCCGAAGCTAAAAACGTCACTCTTCTCAGTAAGCTGGTAGCATTCATGATACTCGGGATCGACATAGCCAGGAGTCCCTTGTGGAGCAGTAGAAACATGGGTGACATCCGTTGGAAAGAGACGAGACAGTCCAAAATCTGCAACTTTGACACTGAAATTGTTGTCGAGAAGAATGTTGTTGGTTTTCACATCGCGGTGGATGATAGCAGATGCATGGAGATATGTCAAAGCACTTGCGGTTTCAATGGCAATGTTCAGTCTAGTAGGCCACGGAAGTGCACCGGGTTTTGCCCGTTCGCCATGAAGATGATCGGCAACAGTGCCATTGGGTACGTATTCGTAAACCAGCACCAGTTCACGGCTGTGGCGAGAGGTGCTGCCATAAAGTGAGACGAGATGGTGGTGGCGTAAGCCAGTAAGGATTACTACTTCATTCATGAATTGCTCGACTCTCTTGCAGTTGTTTTCGTACAAGCGCTTTACTGCTACTGCTCGCCCATCTCGAAGCTTGCCTGGTGATCAAATATATCAGAGAAAAGACATTTTCGTCAAGTTTAAACCAAGGATATATATGCTTTAGTATCGTGTTAAATCACGATCTGTACCAAAAACATGAATGAAAACAGTATTTTGTGTTTGTGCGTGGGCTCTTACCATAGTAGACAGTGCCAAAGCCACCATCTCCAAGTTCTTTATGTGAATCGAAGTTGTTTGTGGCTTCTTCAAGTTCGGTGTAGGTGAAGAGATGAACTCCAAAGTACTTACTTCCCATCTCAGGGTCATCTGTCGTTGTGGAGGAAGGATGATCAGAAGAGATGTTTCGAGAGTGGAAGGAGGAAGGCTTATATTGCAGCTCATATTTCTTCTTGTTGCGTTTTTGACAGATGAAGAAGATGATGCACATTATGATCACGCTCCCAATAGCTGCGCCTGCACCTGGGGTAAAAGGAAGAGTGCCAACAGGTTCAAAGTGATGATCAAATTGGAGAAATGTTTGTGACAAACCCCGAAGAGAGAAGAAAACGGATGAAAATAGATATATTACCTATGCCAACCTTCATCCGCCAGTTCCGTTTCTCTTTAGCTGGAACTGTAAGCAAATATGGAATCAATGAAGTAACAGAATACATGTGCCATAAAAAAAACAAAAAACTATGAAAAACCATCTCAATTACTATAGCCAAAATCAACCCATAATTTATTTTTTAAACCCAATTGACTGCATAATATGGAAATTTTTATAAATGTAAGATGTGCTGCAATTAAACCTACAGGGAAGAAAAGAAGCATAATGCCAAGAAGGAAAATGAATTGTTAAGGCTAAAGGATTTAGTACAGTGGCATCAAGTATAAGAAAGGTAGCAAAGATTTCGTACAGTGGACCTTCAAGAAACAGGAAGATTACATAAACTTATAGCCTAAAGGAGGAAATGAAACAGGATATCATGGTATCGGAGACCTGATGCTTTTAATTGATTTTATTTTAACCTTAGACAACCAATCCGCAACCATCCCCTTTAGTGGGCTCTGTTTTCTGAGAGTAATTTAGTGCCCAGTGTGCAACATCATGATTCTTGCTCACCAACAATCTGGAAATCAGAGATTATGTCTGCCAGATGCTTAGGAATTTCTAGGATTTCGTCCATGTCTTGGAGCAGAGGACAGAATGTTTTTAATACAAAGGAGGAAGATCATCACTTGAATATGAAAATTCTATCAGAACCTAATAAATTTGCAATATTTGAATTTTTAGTCCCTAGCTTTATGTGAATGAATGTAGATTAGACTGAAAACTAAAAGGACTTCAAGAAAGTAAAGAACCAGACTATGCAGAATGAATGTAAAGCCAGACCAATCAGTCATTCAAAAGTTCAGATTATGTCATTTTCTACTCCCAAAGAAAATACTCCAGGAAACCATTCATGGCTAATTTACCGAGCCAAAGTTAAAATTGAAATTTGAAAGCTGCAAGATCTTCTCACCCTCTATGCAAGCTGATGAAGCTTTTACTATCAAAAAGTTAAAACAGAGAATTGAAGAGAAGGAAAGAAAATTTTGAAGAAACTACTCAATAATGATGATGAATCTTCCTACAGAATTACCATCATTGCATGTTTTGAGATGAGGCCCGCCTTGGCAAAAACAAACAAACTTATCATTATCATCCAATCCACACCGTCCACCACTTATCTGACAACTGCTGCAATTACGTCCACTCCAATTCAACAAAAAACCCATTTTCATAATCTCAGTATGATTCATTTCCAATAAGCTTGAGAAGTTGACTCCACTATCTACAGGCACATTAACCAAAGACTGGCACGATCCTGAAGAATAGTTTTGCTCCAGTAATTCCTTGTGGAAAACGGCGAAAGAATACAGATGGGAACTATTGCTAGCACACTCTATTTCAAATTTAGGGTAATCAGGCAATGATGTGCAGTTGTAGAAGATGGAGAAATCAATATTATCCGAACTAAGATCCAAATCATGAGTTCGATGGATGCTGATATTGTGCAAAGGAGCAGGGCATGTGTCCTTATAGGCAGCATAATTGGCGACGAGCAATGAATAGTTGGCGTAAAAGATATCCTTAATGATATACTCGGCATTGGAAATTGAGAAAAACGAGTTTCTGTCTCTACAGATGACTTCAAAGCTGGGGAGGCCACAGAAAGATTCTTGCTCTTGAGGTATCCAAAACGGGTAGCTTATATTTAGACCATTGCCACAAGTTCGAGGCATGCAGGCTTGAAATTTTGCGTCTAGGGAAAGTGTGTGTTTGGCTAAAGTGAAGAAGATGAAGAAAAAGATGCATATATGAAAAGTTTTTGAAGACATGAAGAGGTTTTGGAGGTCCATTTGGGATGGAAGGAAGCAAGGAGTAAAGGAAAGCAGAGGAAGAAGAACGGAGCCTTACTGTGTACTGGAAATGGAAGTTGTGTCTATAGTTTACAATTTTGTTTTGTTTTGGTTTATGATTGGAGTTTGAAATGGTGGGGAAAGACAAATTAAAGGTTCAAGCAACAGCAAAAAGATTTCTTGAATGTATTGGTTAACAACTCATCATTCAGGCCAAAAGTAATCTAAAATCTTTGTTTTTTGATTACAATTTTTCAAAGGTATTGAAAATCTTGCACTCCAAGTAAGAAAGACACCGTCATCCCAAGTAATGGGGACACCATCATGATTCCATCTGTTTTTATGCATGATGTATGGAAAAAATGAAGAATAATCCAACACCCTAATGTAAAAAATGGTCCTTAAAGTAGGCCACAAATGCATGGTTGAGACGTATTGAAAATTTCCTACAGTAAACGACCTCTACCTAGCAAACAAACGAATGAGATAAAAGTTGCACACATGTCAAACAAACATTGGAGGTTGATAAAGAAAACCTGTGAATACATGGGGTCATGACCAAGAGTGGATGACTATGGTTAACAGCTGTGGTTGGTTGAACAGAAAGTGGAGGCCAGGAAAAGACAACTCTATCTCTTGCTTTCTTCCGCATGGCCCCAAAGTAAACGAGAAAATGATGATCTAGATGTTGGAAACGTGCAGGGGATTGATCGGTTTGCGTATGATGGAAACTGGTTGACTTTGATATATAGTTCCTAAAGCAAGCCACGTTAATGAATATTCTATATATATATATATATATATATATATATATATTCACCACATATTTTAATTTATTGATTATCAAAAGATATGTTTTAACATAATCTTTTTTTAGTTAATAGGCTTTTTATTAATTCAGAATAATTAGTTAGCAACTTTAAATTAAATCATAGTCTACACTTTTGATTTAATTATAGGAAAATGATTTGTTCAATGTGTACATGTCTACCATTACTCTTAATTATAAGTATTTTGGTTATTTGTCCTTCAAAAGTACAGTATAGAGGTATTTTAATTAATCAAGTATTTTGTTACAACAACAAAATTCATATTTTACTATATTTATGTGCTAAGGTGAATAATGACTTAGGCCTAGTTTAGATACCGAGAATATTTCAAGTATTTTAAGAATATATCACTATTATTTATTATTTTATTATTATTTTTTACCTAATTTTTACTTCTATTCATTACTATTCAATATTTTATTATTACTTTTTTACTACTATTCATAAAATACATGAAAAATGAGGATAATAAAAATTAGGATGAAAATGAGCATTACTATTTGAGAGAGTAATAATTTTCAAGGATTTGTTAAAATTCTCTATTTGAGAAAGGTAAACACACAAAGTACGTAGGTTCCACAACATTTATTAAGCATTTATTAAGCATTTGTGTGTCTATTTCTTTCCTTCTCTAAACTCTAAAGTTCGGATAGAAACTATAGAGAATCCAATTAATCCCTTAATTAAGCCCTTGGAAGTAAGAAAAATTTATGAGCAAATTTTTATTTTTTTCAAAAATTGTAGATAGAATTATTTTATTTCTGCCTGATGTCATACGTACTACACCATGGGGTGCTTCTCACCGCATCATGACATCATGAGGACTTGGTAAGGGCACAAAGAGATATTAAAAATAGCATATTGACTGAAAGGAATATTTTCTTAAACAAGGGTGTGGCTTGAATGTTCCTGGCCACTTCCTCCAAGCTTTGAATGTTGACCCAGACAACAAGGCTGCATAGATATTATGGCATTCTCTGAGGGGTGCCCTAGCTTTAGAGCTTCAAATTTCAACAATATTTGATGATAAATGACCTCTCAACAAGCATGACCCAGTCCATTGAAAAACTATTTTTTATGGTCTTTTTATTCTATAATATTATTAAGATTTTCTTTCCTTAATCAAATGATTTCTTTTTATTTTCAAAGTATCCTAATAACTCACTTCTAAAGAGAGAGAATCCCTATGGATTTGAGAGTTCATGAGAGTATATATTTACCAAAAGAAAAATGCAGCTTGCAAGTAAACTTTTTGAATCATTAATCTTTCAAAAATCTACAAGAGTCGGATATAGGTGGGCAGAGAAATCCAGATTTTTGCAAGTAAACGATGTGTGCAATTTCTTTATTGTTAAGAGTATTTATATATTTATTTTAACTATGCCATAATGTGGCCTATACCTAATTAAAGAAGAAGAACCATACCACATGAATTGATTAATCTAGCTAGGGAAAAACAAGAAGAATGGAGGCCTCAGCTTATCCAATTATGAAAAAGTCTATTCACAAGTTTAAACTTTTGAATACACTCATCAGCACACAGATCGATGTAGGAATCTTAATTCACATTAGTTATATTTAAAAATATTGTTGTTTTAACTTTTTAAAATTTGTAATTTCCACAGCAAAATTCATATCCCAATTGAAAGGGGAGAGAGAGCAGAGAAAAACATGTGCTTACCGACTGATATTGAGTCGTTTCGGTTTGGACCACAATTAAGAAATTGAACTCCGTCACGGCAAAAGCAGACAAACGGGGAGGTGCTATTAGAGCCGCATCTCCCACCTGAGTGCTCACACCCACCACAGGCAACCAGCAACGATTGAGGGTATTCCACCTCAAACCCTTCCTTCAGAGCTTCCACCAGTACTAACGGTGCTGCTCCACCCCAAGGGACTTCATTGAAAGCAGTCGTTTTGAAAATGGGAACTTTCATAGTAGCATCACATGATTGGTTAAGTTCAGATAGATGATTGATACCGGGCGGCAAACAGTCGTCAACGAGATAACCATTATTCCAATCTCCTGGGCCGCATTCAAATCTATTGCCGGCCGGTATGAGGAAGCTGGTTAGACGGCAGCCATATAATAAAGTTAGGTTCTGAATGGTTGAAGTATAATCATACAAGGTGTAATTCAATTCGGTAGTCAGCTTTTTTTCAGGACAAAGATTTTCCAAGAGGTCCATTCTTGCAATGGTCATTCTGTTTGTGGAGTACTGGTTGAAATTCAGTACCCGGAACTTTAGCTCTTCAAATTGCAAAACAGGGTATTCATTATTGACGCACTCCAACTCGTACCCCTTATCGCCGCAATAGTCCGGCCGACCACCTCCCCAGTAAGGGAACGGAATGTTTCTGAAGCTTCCACAGTCGTAGGGACGACCGCACTCCACGAAGTGGGAATCATCGTCGATGCAGTAAGATGGTGTAATTAGTACTGTTAAGATGATGAAGAAGTAGATGAGGAGGATGGAAAGTAGAGATGTAGAGAAATATGGGGCGTCCATGTTTGTAAGGAAAGCGGGTGAGGTGAGAGATGAGACGACGACGATGTTGATGATGAGGGTACGTTAATCATGTTAGTGTGGATGCATGCATCGTATTGTCGATCAATGACTGGAAAACGAAAGAAACAATTAACACAAGTTGACCATAATTTTGTTTGGAGGGAGAAGTAGGCATCAGGAGATGGATCGAGATTGTTGAAATTATCGTATTATAAAGTGAAAGGAAGGCCGCAGGTTGAGCCCTATATTGACTAGGACCGTTAGAAAAGTTTTGTTGAATGGTAGCCATGGCGGCCAACAGACGCAACGTATACAAGGACCAAACGTATGTGCCTGGGTCGTGGAAAAAAAAATACTACTATTCTATTCACCATCTCTCCTTCATATCTATGATAACTCAAATGAAAAGGATAATGGTACGTGGTATATGAGATTTTTTATTGTTTAAAAATGAGAAATTCTTGCTCTTTATAAGATTTTAACGAATCTTCAATTATATTATTGATTAATTATTTTGAAGTATAAGTCATATAAATTGGGCCTTCTATTGAAGTCATGTTACTCAATGACTTCTATAATTTTTTTTATTTTATTTTTTGGAATGGGACAATTTCCTCCCCCAACCAATACGCAATATCCCACGCGAGCAAAATAAGCAGCTGGTTACTTTGACTCTCAACCTCCACATTCCTGATCATAAATCATTCTATTTCTCTATACACTACTCCGCTGCCCATAAAAGAAGGATAGTCTTGAATATCATGTTTTCAAGAGAAAACCATATATAGAAAAGCATAATGTTAGGATAAAAGGAGCCATTTAAGAGGAGGAGAAGGGGAGGAATCAGTTCCAAATCTCGTTGTGTATTGCGAGTTTGTGGTCGCCAAATGGCTTCAAAGTTGAAAGAGTTATTCTAAATGTGTAGAGCACACCATCCAGGAAATTTAAACGGTAATATTTAATTTGTAAGATTCTTATTTTAAAATTTATTTTTTAAATTAAATTATGCTATGTATATATATGCAATAATTATTTAACCTAATAAAGATAAAAAAAAATGTAATAAAAAAATGTACCAACGAAAATGTAATATATTTGGTAGACAGATATTTTCTGACGTTATATAAATATATATATATATATATATATATATATATATATATATATATATATATATATATATAGATTTAAATACATACATGTTAACTTTCTAACCCATTGTGCACGTCAAGCTAGCTTAAAACCTCTCTCTTTCAAAGAATCACTAGTACCTGAGCATGGAACAAAATACCACTATCTAAATCAAGCCACAATAATAATTAAATATATATATATACTATTGTAGCTTGATTAAGATAGTGATATTTTGTTCCAAGGTCAGGTAGTACTGATTCTTTGAAAGAGAGAGGTTTTAAGCTTGACGTGCACAATGGGTAAGAAAGTTAACGTGCATGACTCATCTTGAACAAGTCATAGCTGTGAAGAGAAATTTCCAAGGAATTTAATATTGAAATTAACATTGATGAAACAATTGAGAGAAGTCTATTGAAAATCTTGTATTCAACTTGAAGTGATTAATATACAAAGCAGAGTAATGTAAAGTGATCTGAGAAAAGCGGACTAACTCATCACTAACCACTTACTAACTAATTATAATGCCAACTCAGATTGGAAATTTATAATTTTACACTTGAACATATATATCTGTAATTAATAGTCCCCCTCAAGATGAATAGTAGATATTATATATGAACATTAATTCATGTTGGACAACAAAGAATGAAATTAAATAGTAGATCCAAGAATTAAACGACCCAGGCACATACGTTTGGTCCTTGTATATGTTACGTCTGTTGGCCGCCATGGCTACCATTCAACAAAACTTTTCTAATGGTCCTAGTCAATATATGGCTCAACCTTCCGCCTTCCTTTCACTTTAGAATACGATAATTTCAACAATCTCGATCCATCTCCTGATGCCTACTTCTCCCTCCAGACAAAATTATGGTCAACTTGTGTTAATTGTTTCTTTCGTTTTCCAGTCATTGATCGACAATAAGATGCATGCATCCACACTAACATGATTAACGTACCCTCATCATCAACATCGTCGTCGTCTCATCTCTCACCTCACCCGCTTTCCTTACAAACATGGACGCCCCATATTTCTCTACATCTCTACTTTCCATCCTCCTCATCTCCTTCTTCATCATCTTAACAGTGCTAATTACACCATCTTACTGCATCGACGATGATCCCTCCTTCGTGGAGTGCGGTCGTCCCTACGACTGTGGAAGCTTCAGAAACATTCCGTTCCCTTACTGGGGAGGTGGTCGGCCGGACTATTGCGGCGATAAGGGGTACTAGTTGGAGTGCGTCAATAATGAATACCCTGTTTTGCAATTTGAAGAGCTAAAGTTCCGGGTACTGAATTTCAACCAGTACTCCACAAACAGAATGACCATTGCAAGAATGGACCTCTTGGATAATCTTTGTCCAGAAAAAAAGCTGACTACCGCTTTGAACTACACCTTGTATAATTACTACTCAGACATTCATAAGAACATAACTTTGTTATATGGCTGCCCTCCATCCGTCCCCATACCGGCCAGCAGTAGATTTGAATGCATCCCAGGAGATTCGAATATTAATGGTTATTTCGTAGACGACTTATTGCCGCCCGGTTTCAATCTATCTGAACTTAACCAATCATGTGATGCTACTATGAAAGTTCCCATTTTCAATACGACTGCTTTCAATGAAGTCCCTGAGAGTGGAGCAGCACCGTTAGTACTGGTGGAAGCTCTGAAGGAAGGGTTTGAGGTGGAATACCCTCAATCGTTGCTGGTTGCCTGTGGTGGGTGTGAGCACTCAGGTGGGAGATGCGGCTCTAATAGCAACTCTCAGTTTGTCTGCTATTGTCGTGACGGAGTGCAATTTCTTAATTGTGGTCCAAACAACTCAGACGGTATGCATTCAACTCTCTCTTTTTGCTAGCTAGGTTAGTTTGGTTCTTGATTGCTTAATTAGGTATAGGGACACATGATATACATAAATAATGGCATATATATTTAAAGTACATATACTATTCGTTAAGAATAGAATGGTATATGAGAACGTTGACAGCAATCAATTGAATCAACCATTGGAGAAGCATTAGAGAACTGCAAAATCTAATTAAATAGTCAGCCCTTCTATATATATACTTCTGATAATCTTTTCTATTTAATTATTAGCTCCGATCCTTTCAACCAGATTCGGATTGTACGTACGTAATGAATTAGTCCTAGGTAGCTAGAACTTCATGTAGCAACTAGTGATATTGCAGTACCACTCAAAACTCAATTAATCATCCCTATAGATGTAGAAAACATTAAAAGCCATGAAATTAAATGGGAAAAATAGTAGATCAATCAAGATTTAAACTTAGGACCTGATTATCTGCGATCTGATCATAACATGTGAATATATCACCACTTGTTCTAAAAGTTTAAGCTAATAGTAAGAAGCAAATTTTGTTATTTAATTTATATTTTAACGATGATAATGAAAATTGAAATTTGAAGCTCTAAAGGGCACACCACAAATCATGCTTTAATATCTGATCTCACAGCTAGGCTTACCTGGTAAACATTCAAAGGGAGGAAATTAATGGCTAGGAATATTCAGCCGGCCCACACCCTCCTTTAAGAACACATTCCAGCTTTGAGTCAATATAAGACTACTTTGAATGTTATTTTGTGATCTTACCAATTAGTCGTCATGATATCATGCGATGAAAAGCACCCCTGCATGGTTCGTAAGTATATTATATGAGATCAGTCATGATAAATGATTAACAAGTATTAAAATTTCTTTCCATTAAAGATCAGAGAAGAGTTCGTACTAAACTACCAGGTTCTATTGGCAGATCATGACCATTTTGAAAATAGATTTGGTACTCAATTTTTAAAATGCAGGTTTAATTTTCAAATTAGCATATTATATATTGGTATCAAGAATTGCAAATAACATGGTGAGACTAGGGGCCTATCAAGTTATGCTAGCTGTTACTTAATTAAGTTCTTGGGATCCACCATTAAAAGGTGGATTTTTTATTTTTTTTATTTTTCATCCAAATCCTAGATTTATCTCATTTTTTAGAAGGACTGCGTGAAATATATACAAGATTATACAAATTATTTTCTTATAATTAAATCAAAAGTATAGACTATGATTTAATTTAAAATTGCAAACTAATTATTCTCAATTACTGAAAAGCCTATTAACTAACACAAAAAGATTATGTTAAAACATATATTTTGATAATCAATAAATTTAAATATGTGATGAATATATATATATATATATAGAATATTCATTAATGTGGCTTGCTTTAGGAAACTTTATGAGTCATGCTAGAGTTGTCCAACTTTGACTGCTGGCTGTGCCCACTAGCACAAATCTCTCTTTTATTTATTTTTTTTTCTTTTCATATTTTTAACTTATTTAAATATTTTTAAAAGATAAAAAATATTCAAATATATTAAAATTTATTTTCTTAATTATTAAGTAAAAAATTAAAAAATAAAATAAAATACAAAAAGGGTCAAAACGAAAAGATAAATTCTGGCGACATTCTAACATTTCTCGAACTTTATATAAGAGTCACTTCCATCATATGCAAACCGACCAATCCCCTGCACGTTTCCAACATCTAGATCATCATTTTCTCTGGCTGGTGTACTTAGGGGGCATGCGGAAGGAAGCAAGAGATAAGAGTCCTATCTCTCTTCCAGGCCTCCACTTTCTGTTTAACCAACCACAGCTTATTTACATCAATATACAGTACAGACCCACTGAACTTATTTACGATGCAGCTCAAGTTGGTGTTTGGATGGTAAAAGATTCTTAAAAGTGAACTGCATGAACTCAATTCAAAAGATTCTACATTAAATACTAAAGTAGCATTGCTCCTTACTATTTAATGTAGAGCATTGGGTGAAAAGCAATGCTTAGGAAGTTGGTAAAGGAACAAATCTTTTTACTGTTGCTTGAACCTTTATTTTTTCTTTTCCCACCATTTCAAACTCCAATCATAAACCAAAACAAAACAAAATTGTAAACTATAGACACAACTTCCATTTCCCGTACGCAGTAAGGCTTTCCTTCTTCCTCTGTTTTCCTTTACTCCTTGCTTCCTTCCACCCCAAATGGACCTCCAAAACCTCTTCATGTCCTCAAAACCTTTTCATATATGCATATTTCTCTTCATCTTCTTCACTTTAGCCAAACACACATTTCCATAGACACAAAATTTCAAGCCTGCATGCCTCGAACTTGTGGCAATGATCTAACTTGTGGCAAATCTCTGATTTCCAGATTGTTGGTGAGCAAGAATCATGATGTTGCACACTGGGCACTAAATTACTCACAGAAAACAGAGCTCACTAAAGGGATGGTTGCGGATTGGCTATGTCTAAGTTTAAAATAAAATCAATTAAAAGCATCAGATTCAGGTCTCCGATAGCATGATATCCTGTTTCATTTCCTCTTTTACGCTATAAGTTTATGTAATCTTCCAGTTTCTTGAAGGATACTTGATGCCACTGTACTAAGTCCTTTAACCTTACAATTCATTTTCCTTCTTGCATTATGCTTCTTTTTCTTCCCTGTTGGTTTAATTGCAGCACATCTTACATTTATAAAAATTTCCATTTTATGCAGTCAATTGGGATTAAAAAAACAAATTATGGGTTGGTTTTGGCTGTAGTAATTGAGATGAGTTTTTCATTTATTCTGATACTTCATTGATTGATTCCATATTTGCTTACAGTTACAGCTCAACGGAAACCGACCTGGCAGATAAAGATTGGCATAGCCATAGGTAATATATCTAGCTATTTTCATCCTTTTTTCTTCTCTCTATTGGAAAATTTGATCATCAGTTTGAACCTGTTGGCACTCTATTGGAAAATTTCTAGAACCAGCAATGACCACCGTTCAAACTAATTCTGTGTTGCATCGTTTCTTTTTTCCTACCTATTTCATGTTCCAAGGAGGCTTTATGTTTGCCCGCTAGTCAAAATTAAAGTTAAATCTCAATTCAGCTTAAATAGCTAATGCCAACACATCAGTATTATAATTTCCTCAATTTTAGTTTGGTATCACCACCAAAAAAAAAGCAATTTTGATTGACTCTTGTTTATGCACTACATAACTACATAATCTTTATTCGTTTCTTTACAGGTAGCAGTTTATTTGCGGTAATTGGAGTTCTGATAATTGGCCTCTGCTTCAAGATAAAATTGAGATCCATTAAGATTATTCAGTTTTTTAATAAGGAGAGTCTAACACATCAGAGCGTTGAGACATTTCTAAGGAACAATGGACCTTTTTCAATAAGAAGATACAGTTACTCAGATATCAAGAAAATGACCAACTTCTTCAAAGATAAATTAGGCCAAGGAGGCTATGGTTGTGTCTATAAGGGAAAGTTACAAGATGGTTCTTTTGTAGCAGTGAAAGTTTTGAAAGAATCAAAAGGCGATGGAGAGGAATTCATTAACGAGGTTACAAGTATTAGTAGGACCTCCCATGTCAACATTGTTACTCTTAGAGGCTTTTGTTTCGAGAGCTCTAAAAGAGCTCTCATCTACGAGTTTATGCCTAATGGATCTCTCGAGAAGTTCATATACAAAAAAGCTCCACAAAAAATTGATCATCAATTGGGATGGGAAACATTATATATGATTGCAGTTGGCATAGCTCGAGGATTAGAGTACTTACATAGAGGTTGTAACACAAGAATCTTGCATTTTGACATTAAGCCTCACAACATTCTTCTTGATGCGAACTTCTGTCCAAAGATTTCTGATTTTGGCCTTTCAAAAATATGCCCAAGAGAAAATAGTATCATATCAATGTTGGGTGCAAGAGGAACTGTGGGATATATAGCTCCGGAAGTATTTTGTAGGAATTTTGGAGGGATCTCTCATAAATCTGATGTTTATAGCTATGGAATGATGGTTTTAGAAATGGTTGGGGGTACCAATAATATAGATGCTGAGACTGATCATACCAGTGAAACATACTTTCCACATTGGATATACAGGCACCTTGAGTTAGATAAAGAACTATGGATGCAAGGCATCATAAATGAAGAGGATGAACAAAATGTAAAGAAGATGATAATAGTGGGTTTGTGGTGCATACAGACCAACCCATCAAATCGGCCAACAATGAGTAGAGTTGTGGATATGCTGGAAGGAAGCCTCAACTCTTTGCAAATCCCACCGAAGCCTTTTTTGTCTTCCCCGTCACGATCTCTAGGTGATTCTTTGACTGAAGTGGTTCTCCACTCTGATTCTATGATACCCTAAAAACCATATTTTCCTTAGAAAAGGAAATCTTAATCCTTGGTAGTAACCGAGTATTTGTGTGACTTATATCATGTTTTGGTTTGTGATCAAAAGAACTTAATTACCATGGAAGACAACTATATTTGATTTGCCTCAAATATGAAGTAACATCTAGTGAATGGCTCCCATCACAAATTTATAAATTATAATTATTTGAGTCTCTTAGTAAATTGTGATCATATCCTTATGTAAAAGAAATTCCCTACATAATCTAACTATAGGCAGTTCAAATAACCATAAAAGCACCATAAATTGATGGGAAGACTACATGTTAGTTTTGAAGAATAGATGATAATAGTTTACTATAGTGTTTCAAGAATGTATAGGCACAGTACTGTAAGGGTACTATCTGTTGTGTAAGTGAAAAAATAAACTATGGAAATAGAGGCTTCTGTGAAGAATAATACAAGGGATCGAGATTAAACACAATTAATTGATCTAGTGGTGTTTATGGCTGCCGTTGACTTAGACTATACAATCAATTAATTTCCTAGTCAATTAAAAGTGTACTGCTCTAATTCTCAATACTCACCTGATAGGCATATTGTCAAATGGATAGGGTATACTGACCTCGATTTATCATCTCTTTGATGTTTGGATAATGGCGTCCTTCGTATTTTGTCCATGATATTTTCTCCATGATAGACTTTGTCATCTTTGATCACATTTGCTTTGAATGGATGGCACATAAAGCTACCTAAAACTTTATATTAATGAAACTTACGACAACAAGTGGCAGTGCTCTATAATCATTATTGGGTTTTGCTTTTAAGTGAAGCTGAGCCTAGTCCAACTCAATCAAAATATTGGCAACTCTTCTTTGAGTAAAGCTACTGATTCAAGAGAGGAAATGAAAGAATGGGAAAAGAACAAATACCTTTGTCCCTCACTCTTTTGTCTCTTGCAAAACAGAGCCTAAGTCAAGAACCTAATAGATACAGTTAAGTAATTTTGAGTGTGATCATGGATCAGTTATATTCCTTAAAATGTCTTTGGAATATTCTGCTTGTGGATGGTGCTCATGATGGATCTCTCTCTCTCTCTCTCTCTCTCTCTCTCTCTCTCTGTGTTTATATAAATATATATATATATATATATATATATATATATATATATAATGTTTTAGAAGTAGTGATGATGTAACCAAGTCCATATCCAACCAAACCCCATGTTTTGGTCTTTATTCCAACTTCACTCTTCAAACATACACCATCAAATTAACGTCCTCTCCCCCCTTTTTCTTCTTTATCTCCTTCTCTCTTTCTCGATCAACCAAATATTCTGTTTTCTTTCTGTGGTCCAAAATTGGCAACATTATTTAGCTTAAGTTCTACCTAAAGACTGGGTATCAAACTCGTGGGTGTATAATAGTCTAACAAAAATAAATAAATAGGAAATAAATTTATTTAAAAAATAATTTTTATAAAGAGTGATGCTAGGCTGCTGCCCAGCAGTGACCGCTGGAAGTGCCGCCTAGGCAAAACTCTTCAATTTTTTTTTCACATTTTTTAAACATCTTTAAATATTTAAAAAAAAATAAAAAAATATATGTCAATACACTAATAGTTACTTTCTTACTTAGTAAGTAAAAAAAAATTTAAATATATGAGAGGTTAAAATGAAAAGACAAATTAGCATTATTTTTTTATAAATGATACCGCATTTTTAGCAGTGTAAATATGCAAAAGGCTCTCACAATTAATTCCATTTCTATTCATGGGTGCAATAATAGTAACAAAGATCACACATCTATAAATTTTTACTATAAACCAGCATTACGACTGAGTGAAATAAAGAGCCATCTATAAAAGAATTTTCCTCTTTTGGCATTATGCTTGAAAGTATGTACCAAAATAAATCATCTATTAAATAAAATAAAGAGAAGAGAAAAGAAAACCACATGTGCAACCAACCACCACAATTGCATCAGTAATATTAAATCATGTTGACTATGTTATATCAAGTCGAAGATGCATTAAAATATGTAAAACCTGATAAAGTGTCAAAATTACATAATTAAGTTACTAAAGTGATTAAATTATTTATTTAAAAACTGATTTAAGCACTTAATTATATAGTAATTTTTAGTACTTGACTCATTGATAAATTTTGATATTTTGCATTTAAAATAATTTATAATTTATAAAATCACATCAGAATTTATATCTCAATTTTATCCCTTATTGTAAATACTTAAATCTTAATTTTTGCAGGGACATTTTTGAAAAAGAATTGATGTAGGACAATCTTAAAATGAGAAGCGAAGGAGCTCGGCAGTCAACAGACTCACGCATGGGCGCAGTCAACCATTCACGTTCGGCCTCATAGCAGTTCACCACAGCCTCAACGCACGATCGGATAGAGGAGCTAGGTGGCATTCACACGGACGAACGGGCAACGTACGTGGCCTAGAGGAGCAGTTCACGCAAAAGGGGAAAGCGGCAGAAAAACAAAAGAAAGCAAAAGAAAAGAAAGGGACTCTCGCATGTTCATATATATGTATATTTTTTCTTTTGGTCTTGACTCTCTCTCTCAGCCGACAGTTTTAATTCTCTCTTGGGGGATTATTTTATTGTTTGGGTAGAAGACTTTTGGTCCTCTCATACGGTAGTTTATTCTCTTGGCATTTGTTTTTTTTTTTTTTTCATTTGATTCTCTTACGCACTAGAGCAGTTTTTTTGAGAGTTTTATTTTTATCCTTCCTTTGATTTACGTTGGTATTCATTATTCATCCAGACGAAAATTCCATTTTTATTGTTTGTATTTTCTTATACTTTACTATTTCATTCTTCTTAATTCTCGTATCGCCTATCACTTTATTTACATTGCAATTTCATTATTTTTAGTTTTATTTACAGTACTTATTATTGTTGAGCATTATTATTTTTATTCTGTAATTTTATTTACACAGTAATTCCATATGTTAAGATTCATCATTTTAGAGCAGTTTACTAATTTAGAAATGATAGGCTAGATTTTTAGTTTGAGATTCAATGAGTAATCCATGACTGTTTTGAGTTGGATTTACTTCAAGGTTATGGAATTTTAAATGATTAAATTGATAGATTGTATTTCATCTTGCCTATGGAAATGATTAAAATTCTATGTACATGAACTTGATCAGTCGTAGACGTAAATGTACGATTGATGCTTGAACTCGTAACAAGATTTTGATAGCTTTCTTTTACTTTACATTTGTTATACAATCCGTCAATTACCTTGATTATATTGAAAAGTGTGCTTATTGTTTAATTAACCGATCATAATCTTTTGGAATGAGAAAATGATTGAGAGAAAATGAAACTAGAGGTAAATCCAATTTCAAATCAGAAATGGGCGAAAATTGCATCTTAAGTATTTGTTTTATTGATTCTTATAAATTTAATTCAACTTTTGCACATTGTATGCTTTTACTTTTCATCTCTTTTAGTCAAGATAATTTTTACACTCAAATCTCACAAATGTTTTGATAGTCTTTTGTCCCTGTGGAATACGATCCTGGACTTATCCTTGATACAATTTGACACTTCTACACTTGGAAATACATTTGAGACCGAGTCAAAACCATATACAAACAATACCAAGACGACCATAATTCAAGCTTATGTTTTCACATCTCCATTCAAGGTTAGGAAAATTATAATATGCACTCTCAAATTCTGAGTTTTGCGCTTCGCATCTTAAACTCGACATGTTATATCTAAATTATTAAACAAATTTACACTATTAATTCTCTATCGTCTCATTTAAGATGGACGATGAAAAATAAATGACATGATACGACCTTAACAATCGTATATTAATAAAAGATAGTATTGTCAGTTTTTTATAATTTGAAGATGCAACGTGTCAATTTTATTAGTTAAGGGTACAAAGTGCAAAAACTCTAATAATTGAGCGTTGCAAAATAATTTTCCAACGGAAGTTTTAAAGTGATGATCAAAACACGCTTTGATTGAGTCTTATTTGATCAATATCATTTTTCTAACCATGCAATACAAAATGTTACGGTCCGATTATGGCATTGAAAAATGAATAATCTAAATTTGGGTTAATTTAATTCAATTGTTTTAGTACAATAATTATCATGAGGATTGTTGACCTAAATCATACAATTATTGAAATCATTAGTTCATTAACATGATGGTTCATATCAAAGAGTTATTATAAGAAAAATGCTTATTCATGATTAAATATTTACGATGAAAGTGACTATTTATCGTGAGAATGAGTCACGTTGTAAATATCTATCTACGGATAAACATGTTTCTTATTAAAAAAAATACTTTTTTCATTTTAATTCAATAACATTGTATAACAATCAACAATAATAAAAGTATGGCAAAAATTATTAAAAATAGCATATTGACTCAAAGGAATATATTCTTAAACAAGGGTGTGGCTTGAATGTTCCTGGCCACTTCCTCCAAGCTTTGAATGTTGACCCAGACAACAAGGCTGCATAGATATTATGGCATTCTCTGATGGGTGCCCTAGCTTTAGAGCTTCAAATTTCAACAATATTTGATGATAAATGACCTCTCAACAAGCATGACCCAGTCCATTGAAAAACTATTTTTTATGGTCTTTTTATTCTATAATATTATTAAGATTTTCTTTCCTTAATCAAATGATTTCTTTTTATTTTCAAAGTATCCTAATAACTCACTTCTAAAGAGAGAGAATCCCTATGGATTTGAGAGTTCATGAGAGTATATATTTACCAAAAGAAAAATGCAGCTTGCAAGTAAACTTTTTGAATCATTAATCTTTCAAAAATCTACAAGAGTCGGATATAGGTGGGCAGAGAAATCCAGATTTTTGCAAGTAAACGATGTGTGCAATTTCTTTATTGTTAAGAGTATTTATATATTTATTTTAACTATGCCATAATGTGGCCTATACCTAATTAAAGAAGAAGAACCATACCACATGAATTGATTAATCTAGCTAGGGAAAAACAAGAAGAATGGAGGCCTCAGCTTATCCAATGAAAAAATCTATTCACTAGTCTAAACAATTTTGAATACACTCAGCACACAGATCGATGTAGGAATCTTAATTCACATTAGTTATATTTAAAAATATTGTTGTTTTAACTTTTTAAAATTTGTAATTTCCACAGCAAAATTCATATCCCAATTGAAAGGGGAGAGAGAGCAGAGAAAAACATGTGCTTACCGACTGATATTGAGTCGTTTCGGTTTGGACCACAATTAAGAAATTGAACTCCGTCACGGCAAAAGCAGACAAACGGGGAGGTGCTATTAGAGCCGCATCTCCCACCTGAGTGCTCACACCCACCACAGGCAACCAGCAACGATTGAGGGTATTCCACCTCAAACCCTTCCTTCAGAGCTTCCACCAGTACTAACGGTGCTGCTCCACCCCAAGGGACTTCATTGAAAGCAGTCGTTTTGAAAATGGGAACTATCAAACTGTCTATTTTTGTCGCAAATAGTCATTATCGTCACAAATGCTTATCTCTAAGATGATTGTATTTAGCCTAAAATCATTCCAGAAGAAGCTTTGAGAGTGGGTGTAACATTATATATGTGAGTGTGTGTGTGGGCAACCAATAATAAATGATAGTTATACCGGGAAAATTATTATAAGGTGCACGGATGATGTAGTATTCTCATCTTATTACAGCATGCCTGCATATAATTAATATATAGCGTCCTCTTTTTTCATGCAATCAATACTAGAGACAAAAGACTAGATATCTGTCTGGATTTTCTCAAAGTAGTCTTCGTTTGATGATGATCAACTGCTTGGGAGAAATTTGGTGGCTTTGAGTCATGTTTCGCATAGTATGTAGGCATAGGATCCTTATATATATATAGCGTTTCAAGCTTGGTTAAGCTAGTGGAACATTGATCTCATTAATGGCGCCCTTAGTATAATAGGGGTCTTACCAAATTCCAAATCTATGAGGCTTATAATCATGATTAAAAAAAATCATCTCAAGTTTGTGTTCGAAATTGAGAGTCGCAAGTGGAAAAGAAAAGAAATAGACATATCAGACTGTAAGTCTTACAATATTTATTGCTGCTCACATAAGTATTTTGGGTAGCAGTAAATTAAGCAATATATATGATAGGGCTTACTATTTGATCTCAAACTTTATTTATTTCCCCTTCACGCATATATACAGATGGCCGGGTACTTGAGTTCCCCATGCATAGCTAGCTATGGGCAAGAATCTATGGTAAAGTTCATGCATGTTAGACCAAAATTTGGCTTCTTAATTGGTGTGATCTAGTTCGTCTATAAATGAGTCTAACTATTCATGGAAATAAAAATGGAAATTCATAACATTATAATTAATGGAAATAGTCCTGAATCAACTCCGACATTGTACTCCGACTCTGTATACATAAGCTAGACCACCACACTTAATTATCGATGATCGTCCTAAGATGTACAAAACTGTAAAAACCTAGCTAAAAACTGCTTTGAACATCAACATTGATGATAATTTAATTGGTTTCTAACCAAAAAAAAAAAAAAAAGAGATGGCAGGGTTGCCTATTCATAATGACAAATGTTAATTGTACTCAAGAGGGGTACCCCCGCGTACTCGTGGTTCCACGTGGGATTATTAAAACAGTGCGCTTTCGTTGTTTGGCCTTCTTTCGTTCTGCAGTTCTTAACATCTCTCTCCAAAATCACAACTCTCTCCAACTGAGTCCTCTGAAGTCTATAAAAGAAATTTCAATGGCAGATCCGAACTTGAAGTCAGAGCTCTTCGAACTCAACAATGGAATAATGAGTGTCCTCATTACCAACTTGGGTTGCATCATCACTTCTCATCTGTGTTTTGTCTCAAAATCGTTTCTTTCTTCTTCTTCTTCTTCTTTTCTGGGTTTGTGGGAATGTTATTGATTTTGGGTTCTGACTTCCGTGATACTTTGAAGGGAAATTGGTTGATGTTATTCTTGGATTCGACTCTCTTGAACCATATCTGGTAAAATTCTGTAAACCCATTTGATTTTCAATCATGTAATGGTGATCCCATGATGACGAATTTGGTTGTGGGTGTATCCACGACGGCATGACGACACTCTTTCTAACACCAAAATCGACCACAAGCACAGATGGGGCTTCGACGGCATGATGGGCTTCGACCGGACGATGTGGTTGGATGAAAAATAGGATTTTGGCACTGAGAGTGAGAGAATTTTGATTTGTTTGTCAAGTTTTTGTTTTGTTTTTTTTAATAATATCGACAGATAAGGATTGATCCACGTCAGCCGTGTACGCAAATGGTACCCCAGGCCGTGTACCTGTAGCATTATTGTTCATTAATTATTAGGAGGTGATACTTCCTATTAGGTTCCACTAAAATAGGCAAGAAGAAATAATTACTAATTGTTTGTTGTATCACTATTTGCTGAGTTCTATCAAGAATTGCATATGACAGCTTATTAATTGCATGTTATTGTTGTTGAAATTACAGAGCTCATCAATGTGAGATATACATGAGATAATATATTGATTGCTTTGTATTCCATGTAATATGTATTGCACACTTAATAAACTGCATGCTTCTATATATTTCTATTCCGTACAAAAGAAAAACTTATTGCTATGAAAACTATCTTGGAAATTTGTGTTATGGTCTTGTTGTTTGTTAAGTATATTGTTCGATTTCAAAGAGTGTCAATTTAGATTTGTTAGGTTTTCTCTTAAATGGTTTAAACTTTCGAATAAAGTGGCATATTCTTTTTTGCAGTTTTTTATGCAAATCGGAAGGTCAGCAGGTCGAAAGTGATGATAATAGCATTTGGTAAGATAACTCTTCACCCTAGTTTCTTTTCGAGATGAATAAACAAAAGAAACTCAAACTAGTCCATTTGGAATATTTGGTGTCTTCATCATGTGTCTTCAGTGCATATAAGCTATATATAAGGTTCCTCTATTGGAAAATTTCTAAAACTAGCAGTGACCCCCGTTCAAACTAATTCTGTGTTGCATTGTTTCTTTTTTCCTACCTATTTCATGTTCCAAGGAGGCTTTACGTTTGCCCGCTAGTCAAAATTAAAGTTAACTCTCAAATCAGCTTGAATAGCTAATGCCAACACATCAGTATTATAATTTCCTCCAATTTTAGTTTGGTATCACCAAAAAAAAAAAAAAAAAAAAAAGCAATTTTGATTAACTCTTGTTTATGCACTACATAACTTCATAATCTTTATTCGTTCTTTACAGCTAGTAGTTTATCCGTGGTAATTGGAGTTCTGATAATTGGCCTCTGCTTCAAGAGAAAATTGAGATCCATTAAGATTATTCAGTTTTTTAATAAGGAGAGTCTAACACATCAGAGTGTCGAGACATTTCTAAAGAATAATGGACCTTTTTCAATAAGAAGATACAGTTACTCAGATATCAAGAAAATGACCAACTTCTTCAAAGATAAATTAGGCCAAGGAGGCTATGGTTGCGTCTATAAGGGAAAGTTACAAGATGGTTCTTTTGTAGCGGTGAAAGTTTTGAAAGAATCAAAAGGCGATGGAGAGGAATTCATTAACGAGGTTACAAGCATTAGTAGGACCTCCCATGTCAACATTGTTACTCTTAGAGGCTTTTGCTTTGAGAGCTCTAAAAGAGCTCTCATCTACGAGTTTATGCCTAATGGATCTCTCGAGAGGTTCATATACAAAAAAGCTCCACAAAAAATTGATCATCAATTGGGATGGGAAACATTATATATGATTGCAATTGGCATAGCTCGAGGATTAGAGTACTTACACAGAGGTTGTAACACAAGAATCTTGCATTGTGATATTAAGCCTCACAACATTCTTCTAGATGCGAACTTCTGTCCAAAGATTTCTGATTTTGGCCTTTCAAAAATATGCCCAAGAAAAAACAGTATCATATCAATGTTGGGTGCAAGAGGGACTGTGGGATATATAGCTCCGGAAGTATTTTCTAGAATTTTTGGAGGGGTTTCTTATAAATCTGATGTTTATAGCTATGGAATGATGGTCTTAGAAATGGTTGGGGGTACAAATAATATAGATGCTGAGACTGATCATACCAGTGAAACATACTTTCCACATTGGATATACAGGCACCTTGAGCTAGATAAAGAACTATGGATGCAAGGTATCATAAATGAAGATGATGAACAAAATGTAAAGAAGATGATAATGGTGGGTTTGTGGTGCATACAGACCAACCCATCAAATCGGCCAACAATGAGTAGAGTTGTGGATATGCTGGAAGGAAGCCTCAACTCTTTGCAAATCCCACCAAAGCCTTTTTTGTATTCTCCACCAAGATCTCTAGGTGATTCTTTGATTGAAGTGGTTCTCCACTCTGATTCTATGATGCCCTAAAAACCATTTTTTCCTAAGAAAAGGAAATCTTAATCCTTGGTAGTAACTGAGTATTTGTGTGACTTATATGATGTTTTAGCTTGTCAAAAGACCTAACAAGACAACTATATTTGATTTGCCTCAAATATGCAGTAATATCTAGTGAATGGCTCCCATCACAAATTTATAATTCTTTGAGTCTCTTAGTAAGTTGTAATCATGTTCTTATGTGAAAGAAATTCCCTACATAATCTAATTATAGGCAGTTCAAATAACCATAAAAGCACCATAAATTGATGGGAAGACTACATGTTAGTTTTGAAGAATATATTGATGATAATAGTTCACTATAGTGTTTCAAAAATGTATAGGCACAGTGTTGTTTATGGCTGCCGCTGACTTAGACTATACAATCAATTAATTTCCTAGTCAATTAAAAGTGCACTGTTCTAATTCTCAATACTCACCTGATAGGCATGTTGTCAAATGGATAGGTATACTGACCTCGATTTATCATCTCTTCGATGTTTGGATTGTTGGTTTCATTAATAATGGCGTCCTTCGTATAGGGGTCTTCTCAAATTCCAAATCTATGAGGCTTATAATCATGATTAAATTGATGACTATCTCCAAAGTGCTAGTTGAAGATGATATAGGCATTTAGAGAAAAAATCATCTCAAGTTTGTGCTCGAAATTGAGAGTCTCAAGTGAAAAAGAAATAGACATATCAAGTAAGTCTTACAATATTTGGAACCGAGACCGATTGGTATGATATTCGACTCGGTCCGATTGGTTTTTTCGGTCCGGACTGAATTCTGTATACAGCCCCTAGAGAAGTGAGAGTAGAGATAAAAAAAAAATTAAAAAAAAAAAGGATTTTTACTTTGTATAGTTTTTATCTTAAAAAAATAAAACATATATATAAAGTAATATAAGGGCGGTTGGGCACCCCAACGATCCACCCCCTCTGCCTGTGAACTTATTTGATCAACGAGTGTATACAACAAAAACCATAGACATATTTTTCTCTATGATAGACTTTGTCATCTTCGATCACATTTGCTTTGAATGGATGGCATATAAAGCTAGTTAAAACATTATATTAATGAAACTTATGACCACAAGTGGCAGTGCTCTATAATCATTATTGGGTTTTGCTTTTAAGTGAAGCTGAGCCCAGTCCAACTCAATCAAAATATTGGCAACTCTTCTTTGAGTAGAGCTATGTCCCTCACTCTTTTGTCTCTTGCAAAACAGAGCCGAAGTTAAGAACCAAATAGATACAGTTCAGTTTAGAGTGTCATGGAGTTATATTCCTTAAAATGCCTTTGGAATATGCTCATGATGGATCCACCTCTCTCTCTCTCTCTCTCTGTATATATATATATATATATATATATATATATATATATAAATATATATAGTCCTTTAGAAGTGATGATGTAAGCAAGTCCATATCCAACCAAACCCCATGTTTTGGTCTTTATTCCAACTTCACTCTTCAAACATACACCATCAAATTAACGTCCTCTCCCCCCTTTTTTCTTCTTTATCTTCTTCTCTCTTTCTCGATCAACCAAATATTCTGTTTTCTTTTTGTGGTCCAAAATTGGCTACATTATTTAGCTTAAGTTCTACCTAAAGACTGTATATCAAACTCGTGGGTGTATGATAGTCTAACAAAAATAAATAAATAAGAAATAAATGTATATCATATATAGTTTTTTTACAAGTTATATATATATATATATATATTCCTTTCTTTTTTTTCTCCCCCTCACTCTTCTTGTTTTAACAAATAATAATGAAAAAAAAAGGAAGAAAACTAGAACCACAAGTCACAAAAAGAGAGAGAGAGAGAGAGAGAGAGAGAGAGAGAGAAATAGAGAAGAAATGAGAGCTATCATACGTAATAAAGCCAAAAACAAATAAAAAAGAAACAAATATTTTAGAAAAGCAAAATGATTTTGTTCGAGTATATGGAACATTTTATATTGGGGGGGAGTTGAGATCATTTTTCTTAACATACTAAAACCGCTTATTTTTTTGTCAGTGTAAATATACAAAAGGCTCTCATAATTAATTCCATTTCTATTCATGGGTGCAATAATAGTAACAAAGATCACACATTTATAAATTTTTACTATAAACCAGCATTACCACTGAGTGAAATAAGGAGCCATCTATAAAAAAAAAAATTTACCCTTTTGGCATTATGCTTGAAAGTATGTGCCAAAAATGAGTCATCTATTAAATAAAGAGAAATACTCTAGCCACATATTGCACAAAAATAATTTTATAAATTATGTGACTTGATGTGATTCGTCAAATTATAAAGTTATTTTTATTGTAAAACATATCTAACGGATTAGATGAAGTCACGTCAGTTTGTGAGATTGCTTTTATGTAATTATTTTGTGAATATTACAGTACTCTTAAATAAAATTAAGAGAGAGAAAAGAAAATTACATGTGCAACCAACCAACATAATTAATTGCATCAGCAATATTGATGGGCTTGAATGCAACTAATCATGTTGACCATATATAATTCAAGCTTATGTTTTGACATGATCTCCATTCAAGGTTAAGTTTTTGCCATTGAAAAAGGGTTAGGAAAATTATAAAATGCACCCTCAAATGCTGAGTTTTGTAGTTCGCATCTTATTCTCGATCATCTCATTCAAGATGGATGAAAAATGATATGATACGACCTTGACAATTGTATATTAATAGAAGATTGTATTGTCAGTTTTTGTTAGTTTGAAGATGCAATGTGTCAATTTTAATAGTTTAGGGTACAAACTACAAAAACTCTTAACAATTAAGCGGTGCAAAATAATTTTCCAAAAGAAGTTTTAAAGTGATGATCAAAACACTTTGATTCTGTCTTATTTGATCAATATCATTTTTCTAACTATGCAATATAAAATGTTACGGTCCAATTATGGCATTGAAAAATGATTAATGAGAATTACTATTTTGGTCCTCCAACTTTATTCATGGGATGTCAAGAATCATCTGAAATAATTATGATCATAATACTACAATGTCAAATTAAGATTAAAAAAAACCTAAATGCATCTCACAATAGTTAATTGGATTAATTAAATTCAATTGTTTTAGTACAGTAATTTTCACGAGGATTGTTGACTTAAATCATACAATTATTGAAATCACTAGTTTCCTTGGTTCATTCGTGATCAGATATTACAAGAAAAACGTTTATTCGTAATCAAATATTTACGATAAAAGTGATTATTTATTGTGAGAATGAGTGGTCTTTGTTGTAAATATCTATACTCGAATAAATATTTTTTTTATTAAAAAAAATACTTTTTTCATTTTAATTCAATAACATCGTATCACAATTACACAATCAATGGAAATGACTACACTATGGGCTATTATCTTGCGGATGGTATTTATCCCAAGTGGTAAATTTTTGTGAAGACGATTCCATCACTACAAGGGAATAAGAAGAAAAACTTTATGAAAGTACAAGAATCTGCAAGAAAAGATGTCGAGCGTGCATTCGGAGTACTTCAACAACGATTTGCAATCATTCATGGACCTTCTTGAATGTGGAAAGTCAATCAACTAAAAAATATAATGAAAGCATGTATTATTTTACATAATATGATAATTAAAGACGAACGTGATGATAGTGAGAGTCCGAACATTGAGTATGATCAACTAAATGATGAAGTTCCAGAACTATCGTGCAATCATACAACTGAGCTGACAGACTTCATCTAGCGCCATCATCATATTAGAGACAGCTCGGCACATCATCAGCTCCAAGCAAATCTAATTGAACATCAATGGTTATTATTTTCTCAACAGTAGACATGTCGCATAATGAATTTTTTTTTCCGCCATTGTTGTAGTTATAATATTTGAGTTAATTATGGTAGTTTTATATTTCCTTCATGTTAGTAGTAACTATATTTGAACGTGCTCAATGTAATAATGTAATAGTTTCTAAAATTTTAATGGCCAATTTTCACAATTTGAAATTTTAAATATATTAAATCGCGAAATAAAGTATTAAAATGTCTTACTATCAATAATATTGTCTTACATCATTGTATGGAACAAAAAATTAAGAAATAAACTATGAAAAGGTCCTAAATTTTGTATCAGTCATTATGTAAAATATCATTACGTCTCGCCATGATTTCCCTCTGCAATCCCTCAAAATATATGCGCTGCAGTGCTGGCATAGAACTAACGTCCATCATCATAATGCGCTGATCTGCTTCCTTCTTGGCGAGCTCTACTTTCTCTTTCTCCAACCTCAGTTTTTCAACCTCCAACTTCAATCTTTCATCATTTTGATGGATTTTATTTACCTATTTTTCCTTATCATATTTCATCTTCTCGGCCTTGAGGCGATAAAACTCTTTCTCCTGAATACGAGACTCTTCCAAAAGTGTATACTTCAGCTTGTTGAGATTTGCGCTCTCTTCTCTTGCCACGCTTTTCGCCTTTCGTTTTCCTTTCTCAGATTTCCTTCCCAGTGGTCGATCTAATTCAATCACTTCATTATCCATCGCATTATCTGGCCCGCTAGTGTTTTCTGAATCTACCGTCTCAGCGCCCGAACATCGAGTCGGGGTTGGGGACGGGGACATTGTCTTCCATCTCTTTGGATTCTCCTTTGTGGAACGCCAAATCCATTTAGGTTGGTCTTTCAAAAGGTGCCAACAATACTCAAACTGGAAGGAGCATTTCTCTAGCGCCTAGTACATAATCTTGGCCTTGTCAAACTAGCATGTAAATAAAAAAACTCCACCAGTTAATTGCAAGTAAGAAAAAAAAAGTAATTATTCGCAAAAAAATAATAGGATGGATATTTACCTTGTCTTGGTTGGTCATGCCACTCTGATTCAACCCTTCAATCTGAGTTAGTTTCGCACAAAATTTTTTTGTCACATTTTGAATAACCGACCACCGATGTATTAAAAACTTAATTGTCCGATCATTTGTGGTTTCTTTGTATTGCTCGAAGTATTCATAAATTTTTTCCCATAGTTGGGAGTGTTTTTTGTCTGTTCCCTGGATGGCATCAAGGCTACAATTAAGCCATATGGAGACCAGTAACTTGTCTTCTTCAGGGGTGAAGTTCGTACCCCGAACTGATTTCCTAACTCCGATAGGATCGTTATGGGGTAGGGGTGGAGAGTCATCAACAGTCATAGGAGAGTTTTGATTTTGCCTACCGTAAGTGGGATCTAGTTGAGGATTTTGACTTAGGAGGTTGGTGAAGTACATATGTCCAGGGTCTTGTGAATCCATATCTAAAAACAAACTAAAATGTTAGACTTCGTAATTATGAAGTATGGGGTTATTTCAACCTTGGCTCAGGAACCGAATGGTGAAATATAACGAAATATGGTTACCCTCTCATGGCTGCACCACCGGTTGCCACTACTTGTTGGCCGTCCGGGTTACCCCGCCACTGAGGATATGACTATAACTTTTCAATTATTCCCAGTATGGTTTGTCATCATCATAGCCGATGGGGTATTAATTTACACATTACATTTCTATCATAAAATAACACAAAACAATGACATAGTAAAAAGAAACTGCACATAACTGACTAATTATGATAATTAACATAAAACAACAACCAAACAACATGCAAATCAAAATAATGCTAAATAAGAGCATTCCTATTGGATTCCCCATAAAATTATAGTAATAAAGAATAAATAGGGTTCAGAATGGTTGTAATATTAACAGCATGCATAAGTAAAGAGCCATCACATCGAATGGTTGCAAAACCCCACCCGAACGTCTATTGTCTTTTCTGGAAAGTATTAGAAACTGCAATATGACAATCCGGATGAGGATACCCCCCAATATCGATGGGGCCCTATAACATATTCTATTAACCCGCATTATAACACCATCATCATAGCCTAATAACAACCCCCTCCTCCGAGAGATTCGAAACACTGCAAAGGACCCAACAAAACAACAAATTAATGAATGGATAACCACAAGCAATGATAAATCACATTCCATAACCACAAAGTCCACCACATTCTATTCAAAACCAATAACTCCACAAATTCGATAAACACAAACTCTACAAAAATCTCCTCAAAACCAAAAATCCCACACATTCCGTAACCACAAATTCCACCAAATTCTTCTCAAAACCAAGAACCCCACACATTTCATACCCACAAACTCCACCAAATTCTCCTCAAAACCTATGGGAGAAACAAAGGAAAACAGATTATCAACATCTCAAATTAAACTAGTGAACTCGGCATTCAGTTTATCAATAGCCAAGCACTCAAGAGAGCCAAAATAATACAGAGAAGTCAATGGCAAACCAAGAAAAAAATGAGAATCGGTTTCCTCAAACCGAGCCCAAAAACATAAATCTAAACTAGAGTGAAAAAAATAAACAAATTGCAAATCAGCTCCATGCAATCCCAGTATTTTCTCGGCAGCCAAACAATGAGGTAACAATCTAAAATAATACAGAGAAATTAATGGCAAAGCAAGAATGGTTTTTGAGAATCGGTTTCCTCAAACACAGGTGGAGAAATCATAAATCTAAACAAGAGTGAAAAAAATAAGACACGATGCAAATCAGTGAAGCCTTCCCAGTATTTTCTTGGCATCCAAACAGCCTCAGAGAGCCAAAATAATAGAGAGAAATTAAAGGCAACACAAGAATAAAAATGAGATCGGGTTTCCTCAAACAAAGCCCAAAATCATCAATCTAAACGAGAGTGAAAAAAGAATGGACAAAATGCAAATTAGCTCCGCATTCGCTGATTTTCTCGGTAGCCAAACAGCGAAAAGAACCAAATACTTACAGAGAAATCAATGGCATCGCAAGTCCAAAAATGAGAATCGGTTTCCTCTAACAAAGCCCAAACGATACCAATCGGCTTACCTTCATCATGGCGTTGGGAGGAACCCAAATGGGAAGAAAGAAATAGAGAAGCCATCGAGATATTCTAAGAAAAATACAAGAAATTGAGGGAAGAGATAAACGGTTTTGATTTTGAAGATTCTAGTTCAAACTTACAAAAATCTTCGATGGAGAGGTGCTGCGTTCGTGCGTGTTGCAAAGGAGGGGCCAACCGAAGAGTGGGTTTTCGCGAGACGAGTCGAAGCCGAATGGGGATGGGGATGTACAGTAGGTCCCCATATATGGAGACCGACTGTACATACCCGCAAATCAAACCGCAAAATGAGGAACCGGATGGGAATGGATTATTCTCCAAAACCGGATATTTATCCCTAAATTATAGGGATGGGGGAGAGAGGGGGAACCGAATGGGGATGCTCTTACCTTCACTAATTTTATTGTCCTTTCACACTCTACATTCTTTGTCCATCACCATTTGTCAGTCACTATGCACCTGATTTCATTACCATGAATGCCTTTACCAGTTCATTAATGCTTTTATCAGTTACGCAGTTTAGATGAGATAAAATATCTTATTAAAATTTAAATAAAATATTATTATAGTATTATTTTTATTTTAAAATTTAAAGAAGTTGAATTATTTATTATATTTTATGTCAAAATTTTAAAAAATTATAATAATCATATAAAATAATATGAGATAATTTAATTTTGTATAATCCGGCCCTTATTTTATTTTCTTTAGTTTTTCATTTTATCTTAGTACATAGTTTTCTTAAATTATTCTCAGTCATTTTAGGTGAATACACATTTTAAGTGTATGTCATTTAAGTCGTGACCAATAAATATTATATATAAGTTTAAAGTGTACCAATTACATGTAGTCTATTTAAAAAAACTTAAGATCCACCACAAAAATATGACAATAAAGTCATTTTTTCACAATGAAGTCCACTATTTTTCGAAAGTAGGGCTTGCAAGCCCTATATTTGTACAGATAATTTTTCTTAAGAAATTGATATAAGAAGTTATTTGAGATGTGACACATTATTGTATGTGATTGGTCATAAAAAAAATTAAAAATTAAAATCTTAAAATAAAAAATTATATTCTAATAATATTTTATTTAATTTTTAATTTTTATTTCATCTTATCTCATCTATATAACCAGCTTAATAGCTCAACTCCCTTGCTTATTTGCCCACTTTTACGAGTTGTTCACCATATTAGTGTATTATTATTTTCACTTCCAAATAGAAAACATCATTTTTCTTTTATCTTTTCCAACTTTTTTATCTTTTGACATTTAGTTTTTTTTAATAGATAAAACGTCCCAAAAAATTAGAAAAAATTATCCGATAGTTTGCGTCGTATTCGTAACCTATCGTGATTGTCGAGTTATTATAATTATTTAACTTTAAATAACGTGTCATCTTCAATAAGTTAAAAATAATTACTTAGATATTCAGGTTGGATTGAAACTCTTCAATAACTTTTGTTTTATATATAAATATATTTTATAATTCGAAAAGATATAAACATAATATTAAAATCCCATCGCAATTAGAACACTCTCGTTGGATTATGCAAATGCAAATCTAATAAGAGTGTTTGGCTAATAGAATCTCAAAATGTGACTATGTAAATATAAAATAAGATGACTTTTTGCTTCAGTAAATTAGTGTTGTGTCAAATTTGATAGTTACTGTAGCATGAATAAAAAGAATAAAAACGTATTTTCTTCCTTATTTTCTACTATGATTTGATTGCAACATTTTTTTAGAACTATAATATTATTACTAATTAATATATAATTGGTAGAATGATAAAATATAATATAAATTTTATAATTTTAAAAACTTTTAAAAATAAATTAATATTATTTTATTATTTTATAAATAATATATAAATAACTTAATATAAAAATTAGATGTGAATGAAATAGATAAAGACAAACTCATGCCGTATTAGTTAAAACATGAATTTGGTAACCGTTATGGATATGTTTTGGACTGTTTGGAGTGGAAGTTGTTTAAACTTTAAACTTTAAACTGTGCTTTATGCACGTGTCCCACCTACTCGTGCCTTGCACGTGTCAGAAATAGCATGCTGTAAATCTACTCCACAACCAACCAATCACCAGCTTCCTTTCTATCCTCTCTGTCATTCCCAATTATTTTATTCATGTGAAGAACTGTTGTCTTTACAAAATAACTTTTAAAAATTTTAAAGAGACTTTGTGAAAATGTGTATTGAATTAATATTTGTGAAATTGAAGTGTATTATTGATTGGGATAATGTTATAGATAGTCTTTGAGTTTGCTGTTCTCAACATACTCTATTTTACATAAAACATAATTATGTTCTAAACATTTTAGTAATTTTGAAAGTGTACATCTTTTTTTTTTTTTTTTTTACATGAAGCAAGAAATTTTGTTATGCTTTCACTATGAAGTATTCCTTGTTCTTACAAGAAAGGCACTATATGAATATTGATTCTCTTTTAAGGCCCAGTGGATAGTAAGGTGAGATGGTTTTAGATAAAAATTGAAAGTTAAAAAAAATATTATTAAAATATTATTTTTTAATATTATTATTATTTTAGAATTTAAAAAAGTTGAATTATTTATTATATTTAATGTGAAAATTTAAAAAAAAATTGTAATGATGAGATAAGATGAAATGAAACCATTTCTATATCCAAGCGGAGTCTAGGTTTCAACAAAAGACTAGTTGCAAAGTTTTTATTTATGTTGAAAATCATAATCTATAAACCCTTTATCTTCACAATTAAAATATTTATCTTATATCTCACAAAAGTAAATTTAGAAATTGGCATGATTTCATTTGATATGTTATATCTACTTTATAATAAACGTAATTTTACAATTTAACGTATTACATTAAATTACGTCAATTTATAGATTTACTTTTATGGAATCTCTTTGTGGTTAAGTCATTTATCTTATATAAATGTTTTATGTAAATATAAAAAATTAAGAACCAAGTTTATATTTTGCAAATTTATTGATTCTCTTCCCTATATAAAAAAAAAAAAAGCTTTATTATGGAAAGAGAAAATATAAACTAAAATGGAGAATATCCTACATCCATTATAAACAACTAGCATGAGTGAGCTCTCTCAAATGTAATTAGGTGTGATCTTAACATCACTCCTACTACGTGTGATCACATCAAAATTCAACAATTAATTAAGTTTGCTTAAACAAGAATGCTATCTGAATTGATGAGCCCTATGAAGTCCTTTGTGTTGCATTTATTGTTAACAAAAATAAAATAAAAAAATCTGAAAGATTTGTCAATAGTTTGGGTTATTATTAATTATTTTTGAAGTATGTTTGAGGTTATATTTTTATCTTATTAAAAGATTTCATATCCGTACAATCTCTTATACAATTATTATTTTTTAATTATGTAATAATATCTTATCCTAGTTTAAGAGTAAGGACTAAGGCTGTGTTTGGTTCCTTGAAATTCAGTTCAGATTTAGACCTCTTTTAAAATCTAAACATTTAATTTTTAAATCACTAAACTCATCTCAACTTAAAAACTCTTTACACGTGAGATCCACAACATTTTTCATCTCAATACCTTTTTACGCATGAGACCTATAATATTTTTTAATTTTTTATAAATATATCTAAACTCATCTTAACATCCAAACATATTTAAACTCTTCTTAGGTAGAGTTTTAGAACTCACTCCATTATTTCAACTCACTACTATTTATAAAGAACTCAATTAAACTCAACTAAACTCAACATCCAAATGCATCCTAATTCATTTTTTATGT
This sequence comes from Cyclocarya paliurus, assembly GCA_029856935.1. Classification (NCBI taxonomy): domain Eukaryota; kingdom Viridiplantae; phylum Streptophyta; class Magnoliopsida; order Fagales; family Juglandaceae; genus Cyclocarya; species Cyclocarya paliurus. The sequence continues at coordinate 30,250,004 of CM056947.1, forward strand.
TTATGAGATTATATAATAATTATTTTTAGTTGATAATAAGATTACTAGATTAATTTAATTTGTAAGTTTAGCATTCCAATTTTCCATTCTGATATCGTATAATCAAATTAATCAATGGTATTAAACAAAATAATGAAGTACAATATCCCAAAGGAAAGGGAAAATACTTTAGTATACACATGCCTTTCTTTTTTCATTTTTAACGTATTTCCTCGCTCTTCTCCTCAACCAAACGGTGGAAATGATGGGAACTGGGTTGCGCTTTGGGCCTCTGCGCGGTGAGAACCGGTTCTACGTCCCATCCAAAGGTAGAAAAAATCAGAATCAGCAAAAACAAGCTCGGAGAGGAAAAAAGGGTGATGAGACCGAGGGCTGGATTCATCTTCGATGAGCAAAGACCCTCCAAATTCATTGACAAAGCCTTTGGAGCTTCCTCTAAAGCCTGCTAGTAACCTTGATAGGTTCTTGGAGTCCACCACGCCTTTGGTCCCGGCCCAGTATTTCTCCAAGGTTGATCTCTTATCTTATCTTTCTTCTTGATTCGTTGTAATTATGTTTGGTTTCTGAGTAACTGTAGGAGAAAGTATAGACATCATAAATGAAAGTATAGACATCATAAATTTGAATATTGGGCTTAGTAGTATTCAGTATTTATAAAGTGTGTACTATATAAGAGGTGATTTTTTCAATTAATTTTCCTCCCTACGTTTTCTCAACTTGCATAGACTTTTACATAGCTGTGATGCTCATTTTGTGGGGTTTGATAAAAAAAACAATTCTGATTTTAGTTTTCTTGTAGACAACAATGAGGGGGTTGAGGACTTGTGATGTTGAGTTTCAACCATACTTCATGTTGAATGATCTTTCGGAAACATTTAAGGAACGGAGTGCATACGGGGGTGAGAGTGCCTTTTGTACTTAATGAGGGTGATTCTGTTGTTCAATATTATGTTCCATATTTATCTGGCATACAATTGTATGGCAAGCCTGCTACAAGGTCAAATGCTAAGCCAAGGTAGTGCTATTTCCTAGTTGGGTATGTGTATTTCTGTTGTTTATTTGAATTTTTCCGTCAACATTTTCAACTTGAGAATCAGTTTCATCAATCTTCTCTATGAAAGTTCAATTGTTTGGCTTATATGACAATTGGAACGTCTTTGTTGGTTATTTTTGCTTTGTTTAATTGAAAGATGTGCTATCCATGGTTGCCAGTAGCTCTATCTTGTTCAAAGAAGCTGATTATGGGTGCTTCTATACGAACAAGGATGTTGATTATGGGTGCTTCTATATGATAGGGGCAGTGGGAAAACTCATTGTCTGACAAACTTGACTGTTCGTGTACCCCCAATTTGGCCTTGACCATTACCATCGTTTGTGTCAAATTTTTTACTTACTTTTATTTGATGTGCTTTTGTAATAAAAGTTAATGATGCAGTATGCCGATATATGATGTCGCTGCCAATATAGCATTAGAAGGTCTCTAAGTGTGGCAAACGAATTTTTCTTGCTGGTTACATGGTCTGGTTTCAAGAACGTTGAATGCCCATACTAACTGAAAACATCACAGGATATTCAAAGGGTGTAAAAGAATTCTCCTTACAACTTACAAACCTTCCCCAAATCAATGTGACTGTCATGAATCAGGTGAGATTTATAAATTTGAGGTTTTTTTCGACTGAATTGCTAGGTTATGTAGGATACAGACGATTTGCAAGATTTGAGTGCTTATATATATTGGTTAGGGCCCCATGGATTAGTCGAGGTGCGTGCAAACTGGCCTGGACACCAATGATTATAAATATATATATATATATATACTGGTAGAAAATTTGGTGGTCCATAGTATCTGAAATCTAACCAAGCCATAATGAATAAATAAATTAGGCGAAGGGATAGTTTAATAAGGACCTCTTGTCTACAAACTCCTCTTGTTTTTGGGCTTTTGTCCACAAACACCAGAAGGAAAAGTTTGCTCGGAAGTTGTTTCAGTTCAGAGGAAGCAAAACTAGTCAAATTGGAAAGCTGTTTATTAGGATACAATGATATTTGAAAGAAAGGTAATCAAAACGTGCTCGAGTGTGAAGAAATTGTGATCAAAAGATGAACCCTTGTGTATATATAGTTTTACCTTATAAGAAAAATATAAATCATTATGTATGTTTTAGCGTCTTGTGAATCACCCACTTGCAGGAATATGTTAATTTAGCATACATTGATCAGAGAACATTGTCAATAGCTCTTTGCCTGTAGCATTGTTCAAAACTAGAAATTAAAAATCAAAAGCCCAACAAACTTGCTAATGTTGCGTGTTGGATTTGTTACTTTGATTTGCATTATTCTCTTGTAATTAGCATGGTATGCTTGTTCTTTTGAAGTTTATACACTGATAAATGGAGAAACTTAAGAACTGCAATATTAATTTTTTTTTTTATTGGTAAAAATAGTGCTGCATTATTAATACAACATATGCTCGAAGCAATTGGTTCTTTTGAATTAAATTTTTGTCAAAATGGAAGGGAAAGATTTTTTTTTTTTTTCCAGTGAATCTGAATTCAACCAAGGCCAGTTAGCTGAAAAACAAATGAGAACTAGGGTTGTTATTCTTGCTTTATTTGCTTCTTTCAGATCAATTGTAGAAAAGCGCTTTCTTATACTGCACTGATGGGTACTAGAGCTCAGTTTATTAATGTGTATCCATAAGTCTCTCTTGACATTGTTAATGTAGAAATTGGTTATGTTGAATTCCGCACCATGCATTTATAATCCTCTCTTGACGTTATAGTTTAATTGACTCTTACTTACCTAATGAGTTCTATACTACAAAGAAATTATTATGACTTAGAAAATTGCTCCATTTTGTTTTTGGTCAAGGATTAGTGGATATGCCAGGCCAACAGTATTTCCTTTGGTTTCATATTACTCTTTGTTCATGATTGATTGAACAGCCAATATGTACGTAGTCTTCAAATACTGAATGGTATTGTTATCGATAATATTCTTCCATTTGCCCCTGATCCACATAATGTATTCTAATTCATTAGTAAAGTAGTTTCACTTTTACTGTTATTTCTTCAATAATTTACGAGTTTATATTTTCCTTGTGCAGAAATAAACAAATGAAAATTTTTATAGGTTTATGACTTTATACTGTATTTTCCTAAAAGCTTTTTACCTTCTTCTTGTCGTAATCCCCCGGTTACCTTTTCCTATTTCTGCTCTGTTTATGTTCAACAATCACGAGTGCTTCATTTCTAATCTCATTTCAAGTTTCTTGTATTGTCCTATCTAGTTTTTGTTTGATTCTTACTGAAGGGTACATTTTTTTGCCTTCTAACCAAATTGGACTTGGTAATTTAATTAGGCAAGCTGGTGAAGAGAGTGACTATGACTACTATAGAGATTCAAGCAGTGATGGAAGCAGTGACCATGAAAGTGATAAAAGGCATAAAATTTACAAGAGAGCAGCGGGTTCATAACCATCTAAGAGTATTCCACTTATCAAATATGACAATTAATGTTTAATATAATTCTGCCGGTATTTAACTAGTTCAAATGCCTGATGTTGTATGAGATGTTTTAACTTTCAGACAGACATCTGTTTAACTCTTAAGGAGGGACCTCTTTCTATTTTTTCCAGGTAGTGGAAGCCCCCTGGCCTCGATAATTTATCCTAGTGATCAGATCGACGATGTCCCCAAAATAAGTGGGCTTAACGTTCGAACGTATATCAACTGTTTGAACGTAACATTTTATACGTTCGAACTCAATCTTTCCAACACAATATTATTGTTTGAGCGTAAAATCATTTCTTGTCTACCTTTAGTGATGATTGTTATAGAAAATGATTTCAGGACTATCACAAATTCAAAACCGTCACAAAAATTTAGTTGTGTTGTAGTGTTTTCACTTTCTCCACCGATATTAATTTTGGTAGACAAATGTCTGCAATAATTATTTAACCTAATAAAGACAAAATAAATGAAATAAAAAAATGTACCAACAAAAAAATACTATATTTGGTAGACAGATATTGTCTGACGTTAAATATATATATATATATATATATATATATATATATATATATATGTATGTATATTATTGTAGCTTGATTAATAGTGGTATTTTTTTTTCCAAGCTCAGGTAGTGATTCTTTGGAAGAGAGGTTTTAAGCTAGCTTGACGTGCACAATGGGTTAGAAAGTTAACATGTATATAAGTATATATATATATATATATATATATATATATATATATATATATTATTGTAGCTTGATTAAGATTGTGATATTTTGTTCCAAGCTCAGGTAGTGATTCTTTGAAAGAAAGAGGTTTTAAGCTTGACAATGGGTTAGAAAGTCAACATGCATGACTCATGATTTTGAACAAGTCTTGAAGTCTCCTATGAAATTTCCAAGGAATTTAATATTGAAATTAACATTGGTGAAACAAATGGAAGAGAGATGAAACAATTGAGAGAAGTCTATTGAAATTCTTGTATTCAACTTGAAGTGATTAATATACAAAGCAAAGTAATGGAAAGTCTAAGAAAAGCGGACAACAAAGAATGAAAAATAGTAGATCCAAAAGGTTTTGTAAGCAAATCAATAATCTGATGAGAAAGAAGAAACATGTGGAGTCTGAAGAACACCAGCTTGTATTTTTTTCTTTAATAAGATTGCAATCCAATTCAATATGTTTGATTTTCTCTTGAAATACAGAATTAACTGCAATATGGACAGAGGCTTGGTTGTCACAAAAAAACAAAGAAGGGTGAGGATGTTGTTGATAAAGATCACAAACTAAGGACTGAAGCCAAGTGATTTCACAAACTACATAGGCCATGGATTTGTATTCTGCTTCAACAAAAGATCGAGATACTGTATTTTGCTTTTTAGATTTGCAGGAAGTGATGGACTCATAAGGAAAAATGCAATATCTAGTAATTGATTTTCTTGTGTCGGGACAACTATCCCAATCTGAATCGGCAAAGGCCTTGAGATGGATTGGAGATGAAGCTAAAAGAAAAGGGACCCTACCTTGGTGCCATTTTAGGATATGTTTGGGGCAAAGATGAGATTTCTCATCTCTATCTCTATCTCATCTCATCATTACAACTTTTTCAAATTCCTATATAAAATATAATAAACAATTCAACTTTTTCAAATCCCAATACAATTTTTTCAAATTTTAATATTTTAAACTTTTATCTTAACATTATTTACAAAATTTTTAAAAATTTTTATCTTATCTCATCTACCAAGCATAACATATACTTCAAAATTGCTTGCATATGTAGAACTCAAAAGGAGTCAAGAAACTGATTAAGATGACGCACTGAGTGTGAAACCCAGCCCGTTAGCTAGCCCAAACGCTTAGGAAAAAGCCCAACCCTAAGACTCAAAATGGAATCGCTTTTGCCCCTCAGGAGTCAAAACTCTAATACCCACTCCCTTTCCTTCTTTCTTCCTTCTTTTCTTCTCCTTATTCATTAATGTGGCTTCCTTGGGAAAACTTTATGAGTCGTGCTAGAGTCCTGTCCAGTTTTGACAGTTACGCATGCCAGCTAGCACAAATCTCTTTTTTATTTTTATATTTTTTAATATATTTAAATATTTTTTAAAAAAATAAAAAATACATCAATATATTAAAAATCATTTTTTTAATCATTAAATAAAATAAATATAAAATAAAATAAATACATAAACGATCAAAAAAAAAACTCAGGCAAGATATTAACCTTTCTCAAACTTTATATCGGAGTCAACCTGTTTCCATCATACGCAAACCGACCAATCACCTGCACGTTTCCATCATCTAGATCATCATTTTCTCTGGCTCGTTTACTTTGGGAGCATGCGGAAGGAAGCAAGAGATAGAGTTCTCTTTTCCAGGCCTCCACTTTGTGTTCAACCAACTACAGCTTTTAACCATAGTCATCCACTCTTGGTCATGGCCCCATGTATTCACATATTTTCTTTATCACCCTCCAATGTTTGTTTGACATGTGTGCACCTTTTGTCTCATTCATTTGTTTGGTAGGTAGAGGTCGTTTAGTGTAGGAAAGTTTCAATACGTCTCAACCATGAATTTGTGGCCTACATTAAGGACCATTTTTTACATTAGGGTGTTAGATTATTCTTCATTTTCCCCATACAAATATATGGAGTCATGATGGTATCCCCATTGCTTTTGATGAAGGTGTCTTTCTTACATTTGTAATCAGAAAATAAAGATACTTTTGGCCTGATTAATGATGCGTTGTTGACCAAGACATTCAAAAGATAATGATTGAGAAGAGTAAGCATTGCTCCTTACTATTTAATGCAGAGCATTGGGTGAGAAGCAATACTTGGGAAGTTGGTAAAGAAACAAATCTTTTTACTGTTGCTTGAACCTTTATTTTCCCTACCATTTCAAACTCCAATCATAAACCAAAACAAAACAAAATTGTAAACTATAGACAACTTCCATTTCCAATACACAGTAAGGCTTTCCTTCTTCCTCTGTTTTCCTTTACTCCTTGCTTCCTTCCACCCCAAATGGACCTCCAAAACCTCTTCATGTCCTCAAAACCTTTTCATATATGCATCTTTTTCTTCATCTTCTTCACTTTAGCCAAACACACACTTTCCCTAGATGCAAAATTTCAAGCCTGCATGCCTCGAACTTGTGGCAATGGTCTGAATATAAGCTACCCGTTTTGGATACCTCATGAGCAAGAATCTTTCTGCGGCCTCCCCAGCTTGTCAAAAGACCTTAATTACCATGGAAGACAACTATATTTGATTTGCCTCAAATATGCAGTAATATCTAGTGAATGACTCCCATCACAAATTTATAAATTATAATTCTTTGAGTCTCTTAGTAAATTGTAATCATATCCTTGTGTAAAAGAAATTCCCTACATAATCTTATAGGCAGTTCAAATAACCATAAAAGGACCATAAATTGATGGGAAGACTACATGTTAGTTTTGAAGAATAGATGATAATAGTTTACTATAGTATTTCAAGAATGTATACGCACAGTGTAAGGGTACTATTTGTTGTGTAAGTGAAAAAATATACTATGGAAATAGAAGCTTTTGTGAAGAATAAGACTAAGAATCGAGATTACACACAATTTCTAATGGGAATAGTTCTTCTAATGAGCCACTATTCACTACTCCACACCTCACATCTTATAGGAAAAAAAAAACTGTCAAGTGTGAGATGTGAGGGTGAATAGTAACAGATGCATAACAAAAACCCTTTCTAACGGTGTTTATGGTTGCAGCTGCCTTGGACTATACAATCAATTTCCTAGTCAATTAAAAGTGCCCTGTTCTAATTCCCAATACTCACCTGATAGTTTTGTCAAATTCCATTGGCATTACCATCTCACTACTATTTACAATGTATCTCAATTAGAACCTTAAAAAGATTATCAAAATTTTTTCATTTTCAAGCAACGTGAAATCTCATACGTACACTACATACCCATATCCTTATCATATAAGTTATCATAATATTTGATGTGATGTAAAAAGATGACGAGATGGTAGCTATGGTCAAGAGATGGCGAATAGAATAGTATTTGTCTTTCCACGACCCAAGCACATACGTTTGGTCCTTGTATATGTTGCGTCTGTTGGCCGCCATGGCTACCATTCAACAAAACTTTTCTAATGGTCCTAGTCAATATAGGGCTCAACCAGCTTCCTTCCTTTCACTTTATAATACGATAATTTCAACAATCTCGATCCATCTCCTGATGCCTACTTCTCCCTCCAAACAAAATTATGGTCAACTTGTGTAAATTGCTCCTTTCGTTTTCCAGTCATTTATCAATAATACGATGCATGCATCCACACTAACATGATTAACGTACCCTCATCATCATCGTCTCATCCCTCACCTCACCCGCTTTCCTTACAAACATGGACGCCCCATATTTCTCTACATCTCTACTTTCCATCCTCCTCATCTCCTTCTTCATCATCTTAACATTACTAACTACACCATCTTACTGCATCGGCGATGATCCCTCCATCGAGGAGTGCGGTCGTCCCTACGACTGTGGAAGATTCAGAAACATTCCGTTCCCTTACTGGATAGACGATGATCGGCCCGACAATTGCGGGAATAGGGATAAGGGGTACGAGTTGGAGTGCGTCAATAATGAATACCTTGTTTTGCAATTTGAAGAGCTAAAGTTCCGGGTACTGAATTTCAACCAGTCCACAAACAGAATGACCATTGCAAGAATGGACCTCTGGCATAATCTTTGTCCAGAAAAAAAGCTGACTACCGCTTTGAATTACACCTTGTATGATTACTCCTCGACCGTTAAATACATAACTTTGTTCTATTACTGCCCTCGTAGTCGTCGCTTCACCATACCGGCCGTCGGCAATACTTTTGAATGCAGCCCAGGAGCTTTCAATATTTCTTATTTCGTAGACGTTTCTTTGCCCAGTATCAATCAAACAGAATTTATCAAATTTTGCGATCCTACTACTATCACAGTGCCCGTTTCCAATAGTGCTTTCAATGATCATGAAGACTCTTTGGCCGATGGAGCAACGTTACTGAAGAAAGCACTGGAGAAAGGGTTTGAGGTGGAATACGATCGATCGTTGCTGGTTGCCTGTAGTGGATGTCAAGGCTCAGGTGGGAGATGCGGCTCTTATAGCACCTCCCCGTTTGTCTGCTTTTGTGGTGACGGAGTGCAATCTCTTAATTGTGGTCCAAACCGACACGACTCATCAGACGGTATGCACATTTTTTTCTCTGCTCTCCCCTTTCAATTGGATATGAGTTTTGCTTTGCTGTGGATATGAGTTTTGCTGTGGAAAGTGCATATTCCATTCGTTAAGAATAGAATGGTATATAAGAACGTCTACAGCAACCAATTGAATCAACCATTGGAGAAGCATCAGAGAACTGCAAAAATCTAATTAGTCAGCCCTTCTATATACTTCTGATCATTTTTTCTATTTAATTATTAGCTCCGATTCTTTCAACCAGATTCGGATTGTACATACGTAATGAATTAGTTCTAGGTAGCTATATATAAATATATATTTATATATATATATATATATGCAGATCAAAGGAAATTATATATATATCATGATTTGTGCAAAGCTTTAAGCTCATGCTGTTTTTTTCCTTTTTTTTAATTAAAAAATAAAAACTTATTGCTATGAAATCTATATTAATGGAAATTTGTGTTCTTGTTCAGTACTGTTCGATTTCAAAGAATGTCAATTTGGATTTGTTAGGTTTTGATCTCTTAAATGGTTTAAACTTTCGAATAAAATGTTATATTCTTTTTTGCTGTTTTTTATGCAGGTCGGAAGGGCAGCACATCGAAAGTGATGATAATAGCATTTGGTAAGATACCTCTTCACCCTAGTTTCTTTTCGAGATCAATACGCAATACTTGTTTGGACTGCTTACAAAACTCAAACAAGTCCATTTGGAGATGGTGTTTTGTTTCTTTAGTGCATATATAAGCTTTAACTCCTTTCTTAACCATTCCCAAGGTGTGGCTAATGAACACCTCTTAAAATATTATTTCAATATTAGAGATATAAGGTTCCTCTATTGGAAAATTCCTAAAACTAGTGCAATGACAGTTCAAACTTCTGCTTTCCATCGTTTTTTTTTTAGTTAACCTATTTCATGTTCCAAGGAGGCTTTCTGTTTGCCTGTTATTAACAAGTTAACTCCCAATTCTGGTTAAGATAGCCATTGCCAAGACATCAATATAATTTCGGCCTCCTTCAGTGTTAGTTTGGTGTCACCACAAAAAAAATATTGCAATTTTGATTAACTTTTCTTGATGCACTACATAACTGCATAATCTTTATTCTTTGTTTACAGCCAGTCTATCTACCGTAATTGGAGTTCTGATAATTGGCCTTTGCTTCAAAAGAAAATTGAGATCCATTAAGACTATTCAGTTTTTTAATAAGGAAAGTCTAACGCATCAGGGTGTCGAGACCTTTCTAAGGAACAATGGACCTTTTTCAATAAGAAGATACAGTTACTCAGATATCAAGAAAATGACCAACTTCTTCAAAGATAATTTAGGCCAAGGAGGCTATGGTTGCGTCTATAAGGGAAAGTTACAAGATGGTTCTTTTGTAGCAGTGAAAGTTTTGAAAGAATCAAAAGGCGATGGAGAGGAATTCATTAACGAGGTTACAAGCATTAGTAGGACCTCCCATGTCAACATTGTTACTCTTAAAGGATTTTGCTTCGAGAGTTCTAAAAGAGCTCTCATCTACGACTTTATGCCTAATGGATCTCTCGAGAAGTTCATATACAAAAAAGCTCCACAAAAAATTGATCATCAATTGGGATGGGAAACATTATATATGATTGCAGTTGGCATTGCTCGAGGATTAGAGTACTTGCATAGAGGTTGTAACACAAGAATCTTGCATTTTGACATTAAGCCTCACAACATTCTTCTAGATGCAAACTTCTGTCCAAAGATTTCTGATTTTGGCCTTTCAAAAATATGCCCAAGAGAAAATAGTATCATATCAATGTTGGGTACTGCAAGAGGAACTGTGGGATATATAGCTCCGGAAGTATTTTGTAGAAATTTTGGAGGGATCTCTCATAAATCTAATGTTTATAGCTATGGAATGATGGTTTTAGAAATGGTTGGGGGTACAAATAATATAGATGTTGAGACTGATCATACTAGTGAAACATACTTTCCACATTGGATATACAGGCACCTTGAGCTAGATAAAGAACTATGGATGCAAGGCATCATAAATGAAGAGGATGAACAAAATGTAAAGAAGATGATAATAGTAGGTTTGTGGTGCATACAGACCAACCCATCAAATCGACCAACAGTGAGTAGAGTTGTGGATATGTTGGAAGGAAGCCTCAACTCTTTGCAAATCCCACCGAAGCCTTTTTTGTCTTCCCCATCACGATCTCTAGGTGGTTCTTTGACTGAAGTGGTTCTCCACTCTGATTCTATGATACCCTAAAATCCATTTTTTCCGTAGAAAAGGAAATCTTAATCCTTGGTAGTAACCGAGTATTTGTGTGACTTATATCATGTTTTAGCTTGTGATCAAAAGACCTTAATTACCATTGAAGACAACTATATTTGATTTGCCTCAAATATGAAGTAATATCTAGTGAATGGCTCCCATCACAAATTTATAAATTATAATTATTTGAGTCTCTTAGTAAATCGTGATCATATCCTTGTGTAAAAGAATAGATGATAATAGTTTACTATAGTGTTTAAAGAATGTATAGGCACAGTGTAAGGGTACTATATGTTGTGTAAGTAAAAAAATATACTATGGAAATAGAGGCTTCTGTGAAGAATAATACTAAGGATCGAGATTAAACACAATTAATTGATCTAGTGGTGTTTATGGCTGCCGCTGAGTTAGACTATACAATCAATTAATTACCGAGTCAATTAAAAGTGCACTGTTCTAATTCTCAATACTCACCTGATAGGCATATTGTCAAATGGATAGGTATACGCTCGCTTTATCATCTCGTTGGTGTTTGGATTGCTGGTTTCATTAATGGCGCGTCCTTCGTATAGGGGTCTTCTCAAATTCCAAATCTATTAGGCTTATAATCATGATTAAATTGGTGAACATCTCCAAAGTGCTAGTTGAAGATGATAGAGGCATTTAGAGAAAAAATCATCTCAAGTTTGTGCTCGAAATTGAGAGTTTCGAGTGAAAAAGAAATAGATATATCAAGTAAGTCTCACAATATTTGAGACCGAGACCGTCTAGTACGGTATTCGATTATGTCCGGTTGGTTTTTTTGGTCCGGACAGAATTCTGTTCACGGCCCCTAGAGAAGTGAGAGTAGAGAAAAAAAAAAATTACAATTTTTACTTTATAAAGTTTTTATCTTAAAAAATAAAACATATATATATATATAAATTAATATAAGGGCGGGTGGGCACCCCACCCATCCACCCCCTCCTGCTGCAAACTTCTTTGTTAGTCACCCGACCGCACCTACACTTGCGACGGGCAAGCCGGGTTGCAAGGCCCCACTATCCAACTCTAATATTTTATAACTCATTGATCAATGAGTGTATACAACATAAACCATAAACATATTTTGCTTTGAATGGATGGCATATAAAGCTACTTAAAACATTATATTAATGAAACTTAAGACAACAAGGGCAATGCTCTATAATCATTATTGGGTTTTGGTTTTAACTAAAGCTCAGCCAAGTCCAACTCAATCAAAATATTGGCAACTCTTCTTTGAGTAAAGCTATTGATTCTAAGAGAGGAAATGAAAGAATGGGAAAAGAACAAATACCTTTGTCCCTCACTCTTTTGTCTCTTGCAAAACAAAACCTAAGTTAAGAACCAAATAGATACAGTTAAGTTTAGAGTGTCATGGAGTTATAGTCCTTAAAATGCCTTTGGATTTTGGAATATGCTGCTTGTGGATGGTGCTCATGATGGATCCACCTCTCTCTCTCTCTCTCTCTCTCTCTCTATATATATATATATTGTTTTAGAAGTAGTGATGATGTAACCAAGTCCATATCCAACCAAACCCCATGTTTTGGTCTTTATTCTAACTTCATTCTTCAAACATACACCATCAAATTAACGTCCTCTCCCGCCCTTTTTCTTCTTTATCTTCTTCTCTCTTTCTCGATCAACCAAATATTCTGTTTTCTTTCTGTGGTCCAAAATTGGCTACATTATTTAGCTTAAGTTCTACCTAAAGACTGGGTATCAAACTCGTGGGTGTATAATAGTCTAACAAAAATAAATAAAAAAGAAATAAATTTATATCATATATAGTTTTTTTACAAGTTATATATAAATATATATATATATATATATATATATATATTCCTTTCTTTTTTTCTCCCCCTCACTCTTCTTGTTTTAACAAATAATAATGAAAAAAATAGGAAGAAAACTAGATCCACCAGTCACAAAAAAAAAAAAAAAAAAAAAGAAGAAGAAGAAGAAGAAGAAGAGAGAATTATAGAGAAGAAATGAGAGCTGCCAAAAACAAATTAAAAAGAAACAAATATTTTAGAAAAGCAAAATGATTTTGTTCGAGTATATGGAACATTTTATATTAACATATTAAAACCACTTATTTTTTTTGTCAGTGTAAATATACAAAAGGCTCTCATAATTAATTCCACTTCTATTCATGGGTGCAATAATAGTAACAAAGATCACACATTTATAATTTTTTACTATAAACCAGCATTACCACTGAGTGAAATAAAGAGCCATCTATAAAAAATTTTACTCTTTTGGCATTTTGCTTGAAAGTATGTGCCAAAAAAAAGTTATCTATTAAATAAAGAGAAATACTCTAGCCACAGATTATACAAAAATAATCTCACAAATTGATGTGACTTGATATGATTCATCAAATTATAAAGTTATTTTTATTGTAAAATATATCTAACGGATCAGATGAAACCACGTCAGTTTGTAAGATTGCTTTTATATAATTCTTAAATAAAATAAAGAGAAGAAAAAAAAAGAAAACCACATGTGCAACCAACCAATATAATTAATTGCATCGGCAATATTGATGGGCTTGAATGCAACTAATCGTGTTGACTATATATGTTATATCAAGTTGAAGATGCATTAAAATATGTAAAACCATATACAAACAATACCAAGAGGACCATATATAATTCAAGCTTATGTTTTGACATGATCTCCATTCAAGGTTAAGTTTTTGCCATTGAAAAAGGGTTAGGAAAATTATAATATGCACCCTCAAATGCTGAGTTTTGCACTTCGCATCTTATTCTCAATCATCTCATTCAAGATGGATGAAAAATGGATGACATGATACAACCTTAACAATTGTATATTAATAGAAGATTGTAATATTGTCAGTTTTTGTTAGTTTGAATATGCAATGTGTCAATTTTAATAGTTTAGGGTACAAACTGCAAAAACTCTTAACAATTGAGCGGTGCAAAATAATTTTCCAAAAGAAGTTTTAAAGTGATGATCAAAACACTTTGATTCGGTCTTATTTGATCAATATCATTTTTCTAACTATGCAATATAAAAATGTTACGGTCCAATTATGGCATTGAAAAATGAATAATGTGAATTACTATTTTGGTCCTCCAACTTTATTCATCGGATGTCAACAATCATCTCAAATAATTATGATCATAATACTACAAGGTCAAATTAAGATTAAAAAAAAACCTAAATGCATCTCACAATAATTTTATTCAATTGTTTTAGTACAGTAATTTTCACGAGGATTGTCGACCTAAATCATATCACTAGTTTCCTTGGTTCATATCAAAGAGTTATTAAAAGAAAAACGTTTATTTGTGATCAGATATTTATAATAAAAGTGATTATTTATTGTGAGAATGAGTGGTCTTCATTGTTAATATCTATACACGAATAAATATTTTTCTTATTAAAAAAAAATACTTTTTTCATTTTAATTCAATAACATCTTATCACAATCTACAATAATAAAAGTATGGCAAAAACTGTTTCCTTAATAGTAAAAAATGTGATAAAATCATTTAAAAGTTGCAAATCATATTTTTTTCATATCAAATGGTCAAGTTGAAGTGGGGATAAGAGCAACACAACTAACTCATCTTGATGTGGCAGCCCCCAATCACAATGCCAGGCTTTTCTCATTTTCTCACTACATCTCACCTTCACTAATTTTATTGTCCTTTCACACGCTACATTCTTTGTCCATCGCCATTTGTCAATTACCATGCACCTGATTTGATCACCATTAATAACTGTGGGCTAGTCTGATTACATAATTCGAGATGAAATATTTTGTTAAAAATTAAATAAAATATTATTATAATATAATTTTTATTTTAAAATTTGAAAAAAAATGAAATTATTCATTATATTTTATATTAAAGTTTGAAAAAATTATAATGATTATATAAAATAAAATGAGATAATTTGATTTTATGTAACCAAACCAACCCTTATTTTATTTTCTTTGGTTTTTCATTTTATTTTAATACATAGTTATCTTAAATTATTCTCAGTCACACTAGGTGAATACACATTTTAAATGTATGTCATTTAAGTCGTGACCAATAATATTATATATAAGTTTAAAGTGTATTAGTTTCAAGCAGTCTTTTTAAAAAAAAAATTTAACATCAACCACAAAAAAAATGCCGAAGAAGTCACTTTTTCATAATAAAGTTCACTATTTTTTCCAAAGTACCGCGGGGCTTGCAAGCCCTATATCTGTACAGATAATTTTGCCTAAGAAGTTGATATAAGAAGCTATTTGAAATGTGACACATTACTGTATGTGATTGGTCATAAAAAATAATATTTTAATAATATTTATTTAATTTTAAATTTTTATATCATTCATCCCATCATATCTATTTGTATAACCAAACAGGCCTAATAGTTCGACTCCCTTGTTTATTTGCCCACTTTGACCAGTTGTTCACCATATTACTATATTATTATTTTCATTTCCAAATAGAAAATATCATTTTTCTTTTGTCTTTTCTAACTTTTTATCTTTTGAAATTTAGTGTTTTTTAATAGATAAAACGTCCCAAAAAATTAGAAAAAATTATCCGATAGTATGACGTCGTATTCCTAACCTATCGTGATTGTCATGTTATTATAATTATTTAATTTTAAATAACGTGTCATCTTCAATAAGTTAAAAATAATTACTTAGAGATTCAGGATGGATTGAAATGAAATCTTCTATAACTTTTTTTTTATATATATAAATATATTTTATAATTTGAAAAGATATAAACATAATACTAAAATCTGATGACAATTAGAACACTCGTTGGATTATGCAAATGCAAACCTAATAGGAGTGTTTGGCGAATAGAATCTGAAAATGTATTGTATTAGATTATGCAAATATAAAATAGAATGACTTTTTGTTATAATAAGTTAGTGTTGTTTGTCAAATTTGATAGTTACTGTAGCATGACCAAAAGGAATAAAAAAATATTTTCTTCCTTACTTCCTACTATGATTTGATTGCAGCATTTTTTGAAGACTATAATATTATTACTAATTAACATATAATGAGTAGAATGGTAAAATATAATAAAAATTTTATATTTTTAAAAAATAAATTAATATTATTTTTTATTATATAAAAAATAAAATTTGAATTAGGTGGCCATTATGGATATGTTTTGGACTGTTTGATTTTGGAATGGAAGTTGTTTAAACTTACTGTGCTTTATGCACGTGTCCCACCTACTCGTGCCTTGCACGTGTCAAAAAATACCATGTTGTAAATCTACTCCACAACCAACCAATCACCATCTTCCTTTCTGTCCTCTTTGTCATTTTCAATTATTTTATTTATGTGAGGAACTGTTGTCTATACAAAATAACTTTTAAAAATTTTAAAGAGACTTTGTGAAAATGTGTATTGAATTAATATTTGTGAAATTGAAGTATATTATTAATTGGGATAATGTTAGATATAGTCTTTGAGTTTGCATTTCTCACGTACTCTATTTTACATAAAACACAATTATTTTCTAAACATTTTAGTAATTTTGAAAGTGTGCAATTATTTTTTTTACATGAAGGCTTTCACTCTTAAGTATTCCTTGTTCTTACTAGAAAGGCACTATATGAATATTGATTCCCTTTGAAGGTTTAGTAGATAATGAAATGAGATGAGATGATTTTAGATAAAAATTGAAAATTGAATAAAATATTATCAGAATATTATTTTTTAATATTATTATTATTTTAAAATTTAAAAAAGTTGAATTGTTTATTATATTTTATGTGAAAATTTAAGAAAGTTGTAATGATGAGATAAGATGAAATTGTTTCTGTATCTAAACAGAGCCTAAGTTTCAACAAAAGACTAGCTGCAAAGTTTTGATTCATGTTGAAAATCATAGTATATAAACCATTTCTCCTTGTGGTTAAAATATTTATCTTATATCTCGCAAAAGTAAATCTATAAACTGTCATAATTTCATATGATATCTTATATCTACTTTATAATAAGCGTAACTTTACAATCTAACGTACCACATCAAATTATGTCAGTTTGTAAGTTTACTTTTATAAAATCTATTTATGGTTAAGTCATTAATCATATATAAATGTTTTATATAAATATAGAAAATTAAGAACCAAGTTTATATTTTACAAATTTATTGATTCTCTTCCCTAGAAAATGAAAAAAAAGTTTTATTATGGAAAGAGAAAATATAAACTAAAATGGAGAATATCCTACATTTATTATAAACATCCTGCATGAGTGAGCTCTCTCAAATGTAATTAGCTGTGATCATAACATCACTCCTACTACATGTGATCACATCAAAACTCCACAATTAATTAAGTTTGCTTAAACAAGAATGCTATCTGAATTGATGAGCCCTATGAAGTCCTTTGTGTTGCATTTATTGTTAAAAAAAAGAAAATAAAAAAAATCTTAAAGATTTGTCAATATTTTAGGTTATTATTAATTATTTTTGAAGTATGATTGAGGTTATATTTTTATCTTATTAAAAAGATTTCATATCCGTACAATCTCTTATACAATTATTATTTTTTAATTATGTAATAATATCTTATCATAGTTTAAGAGTAAAGCTACCTTTGGTTCCTTGAAATTCAGTTCAGATTTAAACTTCTTCTAATATCCAGATATCTAATTTTTAAATCATTAAACCCATCAAAAATTTCTTTGCACATGAGATCCATAATATTTTTTAACTCTATACTTTTTTACACATGAGATCCACAACATTTTTTAATTTTCTATACATACATCTAAACTTATCTTAACATTCAAATATATTTAAACTCATCTTAAGTGAAGTTTCAGCATTTTAACTCATTATTATCAATAAAGAATTCAATTTAACTCAACATCTAAACACAACTTAATTCATTTTTTATGTTTATGTGATTATATAGTAATTATTTTTAGTTGATAATAGGATTAGAAGATTAATTTTATTTGTAAGTTTAGCATTCCAATTTTCCATTCTGGTATCCTATAATCAAATTAATCAATTTTCCAACTCACTACTTTTAGGATAATGAAGTACAATATCCCAAAAGAAAGGGAAAGTACTTTAGTATACGTATGCCTCTCTTCATTACACTGGTCTGCTCTCCGGTTGAAACCTTATTTGTTTCTCTCTCTCTCTCTTTGTAGTCTGTGCTTTCCTTCACGCCTTGAGCCTTATTTCTTCCCTCACCCAAAACCCATTTGGGTCTCATTCAATCCACAGTGGTTCCTATCTTCGCTTTGAATCGTTCTCATCTAAATTTCGCTACTTTATTTTGAATACAAGTTTCTGAGATTTCTGGGTTTCTCTGATCTGATCAGTTGAAACGCCTATCTGATCCAGTCCGGGATTTCTCAAGCTGTTATTGGGTTTCTCTTCGTTGTTTGGATACTTTCAAACTGAAAGGAAACCCCTGGAAAATTAAGCGATTTAGACTAATAGTAAATTTCCTGACAGATGATACTTTGACAAAGCTAAAGCCTCCAGACAACTAAGCCCTGCGATAGTATATTTGTGATCAGTTGGGGTTTTCATTCTCTTTCTTATATATATAAAAAAAGGGGTGCGGAAAGCAGAAGATCTTAGAATCTTATTTTTTTTTTACATTTTTATTGTATTTCCTCGCTCTTCTCAGCAACCAAACGGTGGAAATGATGGGAACTGGGTTGCGCTTTGGGCCTCTGCGCGGTGAGAACCGGTTCTATGTCCCATCGAAAGGCAGAAAAAATCAGAATCAGCAAAAACAATCTCGGAGAGGAAAAAAGTGTGATGAGGCGGAGAGGCTGGATTCATCTCCAACGAGCAAAGACCCTCCAAATTCATTGACAAAGCCGTTGGAGCTTCCTCTAAAGCCTGCTAGTAACCTTGATAGGTTCTTGGAGTCCACCACGCCTTTGGTCCCGGCCCATTATTTCTCCAAGGTTGATCTCTTATCTTATGTTTCTTCTTGATTCGTTGTAATTATGTTTGGTTTCTAAGTAACTGTAGGAGAACGTATAGGACATCATAAATTTGAATATTGGGCTTAGTAGTATTCAGTATTTATAAAGCGTGTACTGTATAAGAGGTGATTTTTTCAATTAATTTTTCTCCCTATGTTTTCTCAACTTTGCATAGACTTTTACATAGCTGTGATGCTCATTTTGGGGTTTGATAAAAAAAAATTTCTGATTTTTGTTTTCTTGTAGACCACAATGAGGGGGTTGAGGACTTGTGATGTTGAGTTTCAACCATACTTCATGTTGAATGATCTTTGGGAAACATTTAAGGAACGGAGTGCATACGGGGTGGGAGTTCCTTTTGTACTTAATGAGGGTGATTCTGTTGTTCAATATTATGTTCCATATTTATCTGGCATACAATTGTATGGAGAGCCTGCTACAAGGTCAAATGCTAAGCCAAGGTAGTGCTATTTCCTTGTTGGATATGTGTTTTTCTGTTGTTTATTTGAATTTTTCGGTCGACATTTGCAACTTGAGAATCAGTTTTATCAATCTTCTTTATGAAAGTTCAATTGTATGGCTCATATGAAAATTGGGACGTCTTTGTTGGTTATTTTTGTTTTGTTTAATTGAAAGATGTGTGATCCATGGATGCCAATAGCTCTCTATCTTGTTCAAGGAAGCTGATTATGGGTGCTTCTATACGAACAAGGATGTTGATTATGGGTGCTTCTATATGATAGGGGCAGGGGAAAAACTCATTGTCTGACAAACTTGACTGTCCCTGTACCCCCAATTTGGCCTTGACCATTACCATCGTTTGTGTCAAATTTTTGGTGTACTTTTGTAATAAAAGTTAATGATGCAGTAAGCTGATATATGATGTCACTGTCAATGTAGCATTAGAAGGTCTCTAAGTGTGGCAAACTTGCTGGTTACATGGTCTGGTTTCAAGAATGTTGAATACCCATACTAACTGAAAACATCACAGGATATTCAAAGGGTGTAAAAGAATTCTCCTTACAACTTACAAACCTTCCCCAAATCAATGTGACTGTCATGAATCAGGTGAGATTTATAAATTTGAGGTTTTTTTAGACTGAATTGCTTGGTTATGTAGAATACGGATGATTTGCAAGATTTGAGTGCTTATATATACTGGTCAGGGCCCCATGGGATTAGTCGAGGTGCGTGCAAGCTGGCCCGGACACCAACGGTTATAAAATATATATATATATATATATACTGGTAGAAAATTTCGTGGTCCATAGTACCTGAAATCTAACCAAGTCATAATGAATAAATAAATTAGGCGAAGGGATAGTTTAATAAGGACCTCTTGTCTACAAACTCCTTTTGTTTCTGGGCTTATGTCCACAAACACCAGAAGGAAAAGTTTGCTACGAAGTTGTTTCAGTTCAGAGGAAGCAAAACTAGTCAAATTGGAAAACTGTTTATTAGGATACAATGAGATTTGGAAGAAAGGTAATCAAAAAGTGCTTGAGTGTGAAGAAAATGTGATCAAAAGATGAACCCTTTTGTATATATCGTTTTACCTTATAAGAAAAAGATAAATCATTATGTATGTTTGAGTGTCACAATTGTGAAACACCCACTTGCTGGAATATGTTAATTTAGCATACATTGATCAGAGAACATTGTCAATAGCTCTTTGCCTGTAGCATTGTTCAAAACTAGAAATTAAAAATCAAAAGCCCAACAAACTTGCTAATGTTGCGTGTTGGAATTGTTACTTTGATTTGCATTATTCTCTTGTAATTAGCATGGTATGCTTGTTCTTTTGAAGTTTATACACTGATAAATGGAGAAACTTAAGAACAGCAATGTTAATTTTTTTTAATTGGTAAAAATAGTGCTGCATTATTAATGCAACATATGCTCGAAGAAATTGGTTCTTTTGAATTAAATTTTTGTCAAAATGGAAGGGAAATAATTTTTTTTTTCCCAGTGAATCTGAATTCAACCAAGGCCAGTTAGCTGAAAAACAAATGAGAACTAGGGTTGTTATTCTTGATTTATTTGCTTCTTTCAGATCAATTGTAGAAAAGTGCTTTCTTATACTGCACTGATGGGTACTAGAGCTTAGTTTATTAATGTGTATCCATAAGTCTCTCTTGACATTGTTAATGTAGAAATTGGTTATGTTGAATTCCGCACCATGCATTTATAATCCTCTTTTGACATTATAGTTTAATTGACTCTTAGTTACCTAATGAGTTCTATACTACAAAGAAATTATTATGACTTAGAAAATTGCTTGATTTTGTTTTTTGTTTTTTTGTTTTTGGTTTTTTTTTTTTTTTGTCAAGGATTAGTGGATATGCCAGGCCAACATTATTTCCTTTGGTTTCATATTACTCTTTGTTCATGATTGATTGAACAGCCAATATGTACGTTGTCTTCAAATACTGAATGGTATTGTTATCGATTTCAATTTTTCTCGTGCGGATACTTCTTTTGATAATATTCTTCCATTTGCCCCTGATCCACATAATGTATTCTAACTCATGAGTAAAGTAGTTTCACTTTTACTGTTGATTCTTCAATAATTTACGAGTTTATATTTTCCTTGTGCAGAAATAAACAAATGAAAATTTTTATAGGTTTATAACTTTATACTGTATTTTCCTAAAAGTTTTTTACCTTCTTGTTGTTGTAATCCCCCAGTTACCTTTTTCTATTTCTGCTCTGTTTATGTTCAACAATCGCGAGTGCTTCATTTCTAATCTCATTTCAAGTTTCTTGTACTGTCCTATTTAGTTTTTGTTTGATTCTTAGTGTAATAGATTTAATTGTGGGGTACATTTTTTTGCCTTCTAACCAAATTGGACTTCGTAATTTAATTAGGCAACCTGGTGAAGAGAGTGACTATGACTACTATAGAGATTCAAGCAGTGATGGAAGCAGTGACCATGAAAGTGATAAAGGCATAAAATTTACAAGAGAGCAGTTGGTTCATAACCATCTAAGAGGTGAGGTCCCAATTAGACTGGCTAGTCTGTCTATAACAAATGATCACACTGCAAGACAAGAAGGCTTTTCTAGTGATGATTTTGAAGCAGGGAATTCTCAAGGTCGGCTGCTCTTTGAGTTTCTTGAGCAGGATCTCCCTTATTGCCGTGAACCATTAGCAGACAAGGTTAGTTATTTTGTTGATTGTGATTGCTTCTGTAAGTTTATGGTCTGAGCTATGCATCTTTGTTGTTGCATTATTGTGCAGATATCAGATCTTGCAAACCGGTATCCTGGATTGACAACCTTAAGAAGTTGTGATTTACTGCCAGCCAGTTGGATGTCCGTGGCATGGTAAAATTTAAATGTAATCTATACTTCTATGTTGCTTTTGTATCATTCCAGGATTCATTTGGTCTGATGATAGTTTTTATAGGTATCCTATATACCGAATACCCACTGGTCCTACATTGAAAGATTTGGATACTTGCTTTTTAACATACCATACCCTTTCCGCACCCATGACAGGTAATCTTTGCCTTTAAATAACTAGCTTTGTGGTACAATTGCGGTTTCTTTTCTTTTCTTTCTTTTTTTTTTTTTTTGTGCTGTGACAAAAACATTTTAATTGTTAGTTTTCTCCTTGAATGGGCCTTTAAACGAAGCTTAGGTTACTGACAGCATGTAATCCCTTTGAACCCCAACGTATAAGCAAAGTGTTATCCTTCTGGATACAAGCATGTGAATTGGGTATCTATATATGACGATATCCTTCTTCTTCTTCTCCTGCTCCTACTCTTCCCTCTCTTCTCTCTTGTGCAATATATTTGTATAAAGCCAAAGTATTCCATATCAGATATAACAATTAATGTTTGATATAATTCTGCCGGTATTTAACTAGTTCAAATGTTGTATGAGATGTTTTAACTTACAGACAAAGACATCCGTTTAACTCTTAAGGAAGGACCTCTTTCTATTTTTTCCAGGTAGTGGAAGCACCCAGGCCTCCATAATTTTTCCTAGTGAGCTCGACGATGTCCCCAAGATTTCCATGCGTGCTTTTGGGATGGCATCCTATAAGTTAAAAGGATGCATGTGGGCACAACATGGGGCTAGTGAGTCTCAACTGGCGAATTCCCTCGTGCAGGCTGCAGACAGCTGGCTAAGACTGCTTCAGGTCAATCACCCAGATTTCAAGTTCTTTGCTTCACATGGCATGTACTAGGGATGAAATCAAGCAATGGCATGCGGCTAGATTATTTTAACTTCCTGGCCACAAATCTTAGGGCTTTTAAGTTCCCTGTTGAATGTGTGGTCAAGCTGGGTTAAAAGTTTACTTGATGGAGTTTATTTGATGTGGAATTCCCACTACATGCAAAAAAGACAAAAAAAAGTGGATCATCACAAGCAAAACTCTATTAAAAAAAGAAGAGAAAAAGACAATACAATACAAAAGGATGAAAAAAGTGAAAAGATCAATGGCATACATTGAAGACTAATAAGGTCAAAAAGAAGTGGGGAAAAGAGACAAATAGAGAAGATGGAGATGATTCATGGCGGCCGAGCTAAATATGTTGTTATGCTCCTAGAATCTGATAGCCTGCACAATAAGGTCCTATCAATTCCGTTGTCTGATACACCTATAATTTTATGTCTCCATGAGAGAACAAATAGGTGGTTACAAGTTTCAGTGTGATTTTGGTTGATGTATAAAATGGTTCAGGTTGGCAATCCGGATCCATTTGATAAGCTTATATGTTATTCTGATATGTAGTGAGGTGATGAAGGATGAAGCAGTTGATGTTTAAATTACTTGGCTGTTTCAATATATTTTACGTTTCTGTTTTGAGATGTAGTGATTAGTTTGGATGAAGCTTTTTGTGGCTACCCGAGGTGACTTGAGCTTTATAACAGAAAGAAAGTAGAAGTCTATATGGTAAGTGTCTCTCAAGCGAAAAATTGTTAGTTTATGTTGTACCTGGGTGCACCCAAAAGGCAAGAGAAACAATTTGTTTGGGTATTCGGGAGTGGCAATGACGATGAATGATTTGGTTTTCTGCAAGCCATGTGAAGCAAAGAGCTTGAAATCTGGTTAGAGGAGTGGTGATGAGACTGTAACATACAAGACCATTGTTGACCAAGTCAGGTTGGGAGCCTTGACAGAGAGCCTACATGGGGCATAGAGGCATCGAACACC
Organism: Cyclocarya paliurus; assembly: GCA_029856935.1. Lineage (NCBI taxonomy): Eukaryota > Viridiplantae > Streptophyta > Magnoliopsida > Fagales > Juglandaceae > Cyclocarya > Cyclocarya paliurus. The sequence goes on from CM056947.1 coordinate 30,274,165, forward strand.
GGGAACACTTGCAGAAAAAAAAAAAAAAAAAAGGGGGGGGGGGAAAGAAAGAAAGAACAAAGACTAGTCTTGTGGATGGAGCAGTTGAGAAGGGGGTGTGCGAGATTTGTATACTCTAAGATTGCAAATATCATTTATCTATATCAATCACTAAACTGATATGAATAGGCCCTTGTCTCAAATGATTCTCTTAAACATATTTCACCCTCTTGCAAGGTTGGGGGTGCACTTACCCCAAAATGGTTGGGTACACGGTAATGAGTATGGTGGCTCATGATCTTCCCAAGTGGTAGAATGTAGAGGTGATTCGACCATTTTTTTTTTCTTTCAGCCATTTTAGTTATTTGGACTTGTAACTATTTCTTATTTTTAATGATTATCATAACATTTTCCAAGAAAATTATTAGATATGTAACGCCCGTTCTCGGAGGTCCGGAGAGTTAGCTCAAAGTCACCTAAAATCATCTCTAATAATACTTTTAAGATAAACCAGAGTCTCCATAACATATTAACCTATTTGTTCAATACAAATATTCACGTTCCTACATAAGGGCATATCAGAAGTATCTCAATAATATACAAAACATTTCTACAAAGACTAGGAATATCTATTACTCAAAATACCAAAGCTACATAAAATATCAACACTACCGAAAAGACTCTCCAAAAAGTCATTGTACCCTAAGGTACGTAGTCTTCTATGATCAACAAAACTTGTAAGTACTCCTTATTCCTGGCTCCCAGTTGTTGCATCAAAATTATCTAAAACATAATATGGAGATAAGGGGTGAGTTATTAACAACTCAGTAAGCAGAGAACATATACTAGCATGTAAATATGAGCCTTTTCAGAAAGTTCAGAATGCAGAAACAAAATATTTCATTTTTATATGCACATCTCAAAATGTATCATCAGAAAATCAGAGCGACTTTTCAATTTTTTCATATTCATAAACCATTTTTATATTCAAAAACGCTTTGGCATAACATAACTGAACATTTTCATTTTATCATATCATGGCATATCATATACCATGTTTAACCCCCGTGGTAGGGTTGTGCTATCCCCGGTGGCCAAACCAAGTAGTATCATATTGTGAAACGTTTCCTTTTTCAATCTCGAAGCCCCGAGTGTGCACACAAGAAAGAATACATAAAAGACCACTTTGTTTCCAAAGTGGGTGCACCAGAAACAGAGAAGTTAGTACCAACCCAAACAGAGGCCATAGTTTTACACCCGTAGTAAGGTCAGAACAGAACAGAAACAGAATGTCATGCAAGAGGTTTCAAAAATCACATCATATCGTATCAGAGTACAGAATATTTTCAGAACAGAATCAGATCACAGAAATATAATTTATGCACAAAATTTCATATTCGCTCTCTTTTACACAGTTCAGAAATAAAATGTCAAAATAAGCTCATGTCTACACTAGTCATGACAGAAAATACTTTCTCCTTGTATAGAGTTTCATGAGTAATGCAGAACAAATAACTGAGGTCGTTTTTAAATTTTCTTTTCATAACAAAACATGCATATTTTTCCAAATCGGCCTTAGATCATTTTATTTTATGCAAAATCTAGTATAGGAACCCCGCTTACCTGAACTTCTTTGTCTTTTCAAAAATTTTCTCAACAATGTCGAATAATTATCAATTGTCACCTATAAGATAATCACGTAATTCTCGTAAATTTTCAATTAATCACGTATTCGATATTTAAGCCTAAACTTCTAAAATAACCTATTTTAATTAATTTCTCAAAACCTAAAATTCTTATAACCTCAAAATATATCATTCTTTTCTAAAATCATCAATATCCATTTAATAACTTTGACTAAAACATTAAAAATCTAACCTATTTACTACAAAGATCTTACTATGATTTATAGAACTAAATAACATAACTATATCGAAATCATTATAAGTAGAAAATCATACTTTTGCTTAAATAAATAAATAAAATATATTCTTTTAAAAGGATTCAAAAATTAGATTTTAAACTTACTGATCATTCCAAAAAAAATTTATCAGTATTTACTTAATAAATAATTCGATAAAAATATTAATCTCTTAAAAATATCAACTTAACAAAATAAATCCACATGCACCAAAAATCCAAATAAATAAAAATGCAGCCCTCAAGGAAACCCCTCCAAAACCAAAAGTCGATTAAGGCTTCCATGATAAAAGGGGCATAATAGTAATAATCCCTCTTCTACTAGGTTAATAGATGCATAAATAAATAAATAAATAAATAAATATATATATATATATATATATATATATATATATTTATAACCTTTTAAGAAACTACAAGAGAAACGAAAACACGGGCAAGACTAAGATGGTGCAGCGGTAGCACTTATGGAGAGATGGGGGTACGATGGAGTGGAGCAGGCGGTTGACCACGGCGAATGGGAGGGTGGTGCCTTGTCACTGGCTAAGAGAGAAAGAGAGTGTGATGATCAAGAGAGGCACACGGTGAGTGAATGAGGGAGAAATCGAGATATCTAAGAAACCAACAAAAAAAAATGGCGTGAGCTTACAGGGAAACTTGAGGCGACGAGTGGCGGACTGGGTGACGGGAAGTCTTCGTCGGCAGTTTTTGTGGGGTTGCACGCGGTGGAGCTCTCGGTGGAAGGTGATTGCAGCGGCTACGGGGGTGTTGAGCAGCAGCTTCGTGTGGCTGGGCGTGGTGGCGAGGTTTGGATTGAGGTTCATAGAAGAGAGTGGATGCTTAGAAGCGTTTGGATGGTTGAGGCGTGAAGAGAGATAGCAGCGGCAATGACTTTAGGATTGAGAAAAACTTAACATATATATATAGGCTATAAATGAAAAACAGAACAAACCTAAAACAAGGGAAGGGGAACATGCACGACAAGGGAAAGATGGCATGAATTCGGGTGACGGAGTTTGAAAACGTTACTCACGTGCATGGGTCTAGCCGTGAGCTGGGTGTTACAAGATAATTCTGAAATACTGTGATGTTTGCTGAATAATGATGATAAAAATACAGTACTCTTGTACTCTCTCAGACAATATGATGCATTAGCCATCTAAGGAGGGGAGAATGGAGAAGTTTTATTTTTTATGTCATGTCCCACTTTCTAACTGCTTCTTCTGGATTTATGTCTATTCCTTTGTCACTTCTTCTATTAGTGGGTATTTTTTTTAGAAAAATAATATTTATAGTCATAGAGTGTATAAATATTGTATATTTTTTTTGAAAAAGTGAGTAAATATAAAATTCACATGAAAAAAATAATATTTTTTAATATTAAATCTCACTCTTTTTAAAATAAGTGTGTGACACTTACACAATCTATAAGTATATCTAATAGTACAATTACATATACCTACTATTTCAAAACAGCATCCATCCCACTTTTAAAAATCTTTTTTTTTTCCCAAGACAAAACAATAAATAATAATAAATACATTTTCAAATGATAATTAAAAATGTAACAAGAATGAAAAACAATTATAAATAACAGTAGGAAAAAAAATGTAAAATAGCTTAAATTTTGAAGGCTACGCTTAAAAAACGATAAATAACTTTGATTTGAAATAGCAGTAATAAAAAAAAAACGTTTTTTTTTTATACCTTAAAAAGAAAAGAAACATGGATGATTAAACATTTGCATCTCAAATTTAAGGAGCATGATGCAATAAGCTTTTAACCACTTTTCTTCAAACCTTTTGCTAAACAATCTATAATTTGGGCTCGTTTGGATAGTGAGATGAGATGATTTTATATGAGTTGAATAAAATATTATTAAAATATTATTTTTTAAAATTATTATTATTTTAAAATTTGAAAAAGTTAAATTATTTATCATATTTTGTGTGAAAATTTAAAAAAAATTATAATGATGAGATAAAATGAGATGAGTTTGTTTCTCTATCCAAACAAGCCATTTTCTAACACTTCTTTTATTAATATTTCGTAAGGAAAATGATATACTGACAACAGTATCACAACTCACTAACAATTAGATATTAAAATATCTATTTTTCTCATTTGTTTTAAGCTGCTAATTTCGTAGCCTTTTTTTTTATTATTATTTAAAAGAAAAAAAAATTAATTTTAACATAAAGTTGTATTTAAGTTGTGAAATAGTTGTGCTCAATCACTGTCCCGTATTCTGATTACTCTCAAGATTAATCATTATTATAATGATATACACACAATCTTTTTTATAACTATTTATAAGATTTTAAAATGAGAGTATTTATATAACATGATGTTATTTTTATGAATTATTTTATAAAAATATTCCTTACTGAAAGTGTGAAGGGGTAAAAATACATTAGACAGTTTTTAAGACCCAGTCCATCAATAGGACTATCACTAGAAGATAAAATATGAGAAAAAGAGAAGGGACAAGTTGAGACTAGAGGGTGAGAGTGTCAGGAAACGTGGAGGTGTCAGGAGAAACTGGAAAAGGAAGATGGAGTCAGACACACAAAACAGACATCACTCACCACTACCGAGATACATACATGAAGAGAGTCAAATAAAAGGGATAGGGTGCCTATGATTTTAGACTTTACAGTTCTTCTTCAACTTCTTCTTCCACCTGAGAGCTCTAGAAGAGAACTTCTTCTCTAACAAATAGATCTACAGCTCCAATTGTATAGCAAAAAATAACAAGCTATGAGAGACTGTAAATAAACTTATTATAGTAGAATCTCCCCTCCCCAAACTCCCGTGAGTGTAAATCTAATACCGAACCACGTAATTTTGTGTGTTCATTTCTTTTTATTTCTTCTGTATGCAAATACTGTTCATCACCATAGAGATGCACGCACCGATTGCAAAATTTTTATTACTTTGTAAATATATATACATTTTTATACTACACAATCTGTCATAAATCATTTAAATTAACAAAAAAAAAAAAAGAAAAAGGAAAAGACAACCGTTAGAGCTTTCAAGCCGGGGACCGTTTTGTAGTCGGCAATTAAGCCACGAAATTGGCGAGGGAGATATTTATTGGAACGAGAAAAACAAATAAATAAATCAATAAAACGGAGAAAAGGAGAACTAGCCGTTGGGGGCCCCAAATTCAAATACATTGATTGGCCAGGGAGACACAGTTGCTCTTTGTTCAAGCCCTAGAAAAAACTCATATCATCATCATTCATCTGTCATTTCGGAGTAAAACTCACACACTCTCTCTCTAACGCTCTTCTCTCTTTCCCTCTCTAGAACTTTCCAAATCTGTCTCTCTTTCTGTGTTAAATTTCTTTCAGAAACATAGTTCTGCTGTTCGTGTTCGTAAGATTTGCTGATTGCTTCATTTGGTTCCTTCTGCTCGGATCTGAGTGCTCCCTCGATAAATTCTCGCGTTTTGGGACTTCCGTGAGTGTTCTCTTTTTATTTGTTTATCCTAGCATTCGATGCTGAAAACGCAGTGGATGTTTTAGGTGATGAAAGTTCCCTCTTTTTGTGCTAGTTTTGAGGTTGAATTCGATGCCAATGATGATAAAGTGAATGCACTTTGGTTTTTGATTGAGTTTCCTTTTGTGATTCAAGGCGATCTCTTTGATCTTAGTTTGAAAATGGAAACTTTCCGATCTTTTTTGGTTATCTAAGAGTCGTCAACTTCGAGCACTTACATTTTGGAAGTTTTTATTTGAAATCATGAGGTATTAGTCTCACAAGTTGAAAATGAGAAGAAATTTGTAGAAAGCGGTCAATTTTTTTATTCATGTAATTGTCCTCAAACTGAGGAATAAATGAAATAATTACGAATTACCAATCTGATAAGTTTATTTGGATTTCTATGACTCAGAATATCTCAAAATTATGTGGCTTTCTGAAGATTGTATATACTGTTTTTTTTAACAGAAGCAATTTCATTAAACATCAAGCTTTACAAGAGTACAATTACATAGACATTTCAAGAATAGCGTATTTTTTTACAAATTCTGGAATTGAATGCCACCAAATCCTAGTATCCTCCAACTTCTTACAAAATCTAGCCAATGTGTGTGATACAGAATTTGCTTCTCCAGGAATATGATAGAATTCCACATCTTGAAATCCTGTGCATAAGTGCCCACTACAATGGATTGTTATATATTAGTTTCAGTAACTTTTACTTCTCAAAAAAAATATATTAGTTTCAGTAACTTTCAAGTTTTAATGAAAATTCTTACTTGAGTTTTAAGTTTCAGTCCTAAATTTCAAAGTTGAAAATTTGTACCGTTTCTTTGTTTTTCTTTATTTTTTCATTTCTATGTCGCTCAAATTTTTCTAATATATTTGAAGTGTTCTAGGAAACAATTAAGAGATGTTTAAACCAGAGGGAAAATGCTATATAAGCAGAATCTATGGCTTTCCCTTTTCATCCGTTTTTGCATTGGTTGGATTTTCCTTTGCACGTTTCAATGCACCTTTTAGAGGTTTTGTGATGAGTTTCAGTTGATTAAAGAATCTTCATTAATCTGATTGTTTAAGCAATTATCTGATTACTTCTGTCGTCATAGTCTAACCCAAGATTGATTTTGACAGAGAAGTCTTGTATCTGGCAGCTGCTGCATCCTGTTTAACGTCACGTCCCCAGAGAGTTTGATTCTACAGCCTCTTGTGTGAGAGGCCTAGTTTCACACTTCTGCTTGGCGTTCTTCGTAGTTCAACTTTTGTGGAGTAGAGCAAAAGGGTTAAAACATAATAATGACGGCCAGAACACCAGGAACACCAGCTTCAAAGATAGATAGGACACCAGCATCAACTCCAGGAGGGCCAAGAACTAGGGAAGAAAAGATTGTAGTTACAGTACGGTTAAGGCCGTTAAGCAAAAGGGAACTCTTAGCCAAAGACCAAGTGGCATGGGAGTGCATCGATGATCATACAATTGTGCACAAACCCCCACCTCAGGATCGATCAGCTCAACCAGCCTCATTCATTTTTGGTATTTAATGACATCTATCTGCGCTCCAATAGTTGTTAACTAAAATCTTTTCATCATTTTCTTCTTCTTCTTCATCTTCTTCTTTTTTTTCCAAAGATTCTTGGCTGTTCTTATTGCAGATAAAGTTTTTGGTCATGCGAGTCTAACTGAAACAGTATATGAGGAAGGAGTAAAGAACGTTGCATTGTCTGCTTTGATGGGCATCAATGGTAGGGCAAACTTGACTAGCTCTTTAGTTTTGTTTTCCAAAATAACCATTCTATCTATATTGCAGCAACCATATTTGCTTATGGACAAACTAGCAGTGGTAAGACATACACTATGAGAGGAATAACAGAGAAAGCTGTTAATGATATCTACAGGCATATAATGAATGTAAGCTTTATCGGAACCTTCTGAAATTTTTGTTTCCTAACTGTCAGCTGTTGCTTGAGTTCCATACAATGGCAGAGTGTAGAACTCTTTTATTTTTTTTTGGGGTGGGGGAGGAGGCCTCAAACAAGGGATTGTTTTCTTTGACATGAAGCCAACATAGATTATAGTGTGACACCATGATATTGCATTGTATTTTTTAAAATAAAAGTCTTATTGAAGAATTTTAAACCGAATTCGTAATAAAAAAACTACAAAGAAATTAAAAAAAAAAAGTATACCCATGAAGAATTACCATTTTCCTCATTATTTTATTCAACATTGATTTCTATATATTACTTCAAAATTGAGATTTGTGGCCTAATTTTTTATTTTATTTGTATGACTACCTTCTTAATTTATTGTTTCTAAAATTTAATCAGGGCCATATACAGGTCTATACGTAAATTAAGCAAAGATAGGAAGAAATATAAGCATCAATGACAAATTTATATAACCTTTAGGTGACCATGGCATTCCCCCCTCCGTAATGGCTCTCTCGTCCAGTGACTCTCTTGTTCATGAAGTTACAGCAAGTAAATATAAGCATTGAGAAGAGAGTATGGCTTTGAAATTAATTTTATTCTCTTGTGGCGTGTTTGCAGACCCCCGAGAGAGATTTCACAATAAAAATTTCTGGACTTGAAATATATAATGAAAATGTAAGAGACCTGCTAAATTCAGAATCTGATCGCAATCTGAAGCTGTTGGATGATCCAGAGGTATTGTTCTGTGAATTTTTTCTGTTGTTAGGAATCAAGTACTTTGACTTTTGAGAGATCTTCTCCCCTCATTGGCTCGAATTTTTTTTGAATCCCTGCATACAGAAAGGTACTATGGTTGAGAAGTTGGTAGAGGAAATAGCAACTGATGATCAACACTTGAGACAATTGATCAGTATTTGTGAGGGTAAAATCTTATAACCTTGAGCGCGGTTTGGTTTAGCTTCCTTGTTATTGGTTATGTCTTAGTTGGAATCAAGTGTTTTTCTTTTATTTTGTAGCTCAAAGGCAAGTTGGTGAAACTGCACTTAATGACAACAGCTCTCGGTCACACCAGATAATAAGGCTGGTAAGTCTTGTGTATCTTGATTTCTTCAATACTATTAAGAATTTTCTTCTAACAAATTGCTCATTGGAAATCCATACAGACAATTCAAAGTAGTCTCCGTGAAAATTCTGATTGTGTGAGGTCTTTCGTTGCAAGCCTGGTAAATATAAAACATTCTTACCTTTTTATCTTCTGAATTAAATTGTGTCAATGGTCGCTTCCGATATAAATCATTGATATCTGTAATCTGCAGAATTTTGTTGATCTGGCTGGGAGTGAAAGAGCTTCACAGACACATGCAGATGGTGCTAGGCTCAGGGAAGGATGCCATATTAACCTTAGCTTGATGACACTTACCACAGTAATCAGAAAGCTCAGGTCAGAATCTAAAATAGCATATATCTCTATACGGAGAGTATACGTTTCAAAGCTTTGTTTCATTTCCAACTATGTACTATTTTCTTATTTATTTGATATTTTATTACCGCTTTCCTTCTAATGCAATTTCACATGTCGCTATTGGGTTCTATAAAAAAACATAGATCTTCCTGCCATGTAAAATGTAGAAATGGTCCTTGAAATTTTGACTATAGCAACATGTTTCTTGATTTAGCTGAATCCATATAGTTTTGATGTTTTGTTGGAAGCTTAAGAATAGTATAGATTTCTAGAAAATAGGATCAGGTGCGGAAGATCAGCAGCACAAATTAGACCTAAGGGCATGTTTGGACACTTGGAGTATCTCATAATTTTGGGAATAGTAGTGAAATGGTTTAAGTGAAGATGTTATTGGCTTTTGGGAAAAGAGAGAGAAAAAGTTGAATAAAAATATTACAAAGTTAAAAATTTGTTTGAAAATAATTTTTTAGTATTATTTTTGTTTTAAAGTTTGTAAAAGTTTTATTAATTTTTGGGTTTTGTTTCGAAGTTCGTAAGAATTGCATTAATTTTTGTGTTTGAATAATGATTAAGTAATGATTAGAAATTGAAAAGTGTTTTGTGGTTGAGTGATGTTTGAGAATAAAATTACAAGAACTCTGAAAATTATGAGAATTTTGAGAACAAAGTTTTATTAATTTTTGGGTTTTATTTCGAAGTTTGTAAAAATTGCATTAATTTTTGTGTTTGAATAATGATTAAGTAATGATTAGAAATTGAAAAGTGTTTCGTAGTTGAGTGATGTTTGAGAATAAAATTACAAGAACTCTGAAAATTATGAGAATTTTGAGAAATGAAAAGTTGAACAGTTGGAAATTTGAAATTGAAAAGTGTTTTGTGATTGAGTGATGTTTGAGAATAAAATTACAAGAACTCTGAAAATTTTGAGAATTCTCAGCCCTTAGTATCAAATCTGTTATGCTCTTGACTTCTTGGCCTCCCACTGCAATCGCAATTGTTACTCCCTCTGTAGTTGGATACATCAAGGGGGTGGGCAAAGGAGTTCTTTATAGTATGCTAAAAGAGTTAGTTTAGAATCTTGACCTTCTAAATAAGTGTAGTTTAAATAATTGTTAAGTACCATGTAGGTTTATTAGCTTTTGATTATACTGATATTTAATAATTCTGTACTTAACACTTGAATCATGTAAATGCAGCGTTGGTAAAAGAACTGGTCATATACCCTATAGAGATTCAAAGCTCACCCGCATATTGCAGCACTCACTTGGTGGAAATGCACGCACTGCCATCATATGTACTTTGAGTCCAGCGCTGACTCATGTTGAACAATCTCGTAACACACTCTTCTTTGCCACACGGGCGAAGGAAGTGACAAATAATGCACAAGTAAACATGGTAATTTTGCTTGGTTCTGACTCTGTTAAGTTTCATATCCAATGGGTTAGTAAAACACAAACAGTGACCCTTTTTCCTTGTAACGTTTTATCAGGTTGTTTCAGACAAGCAGCTAGTGAAACATTTGCAGAAGGAAGTAGCCAGGCTGGAAGCAGAACTGCGCACTCCTGATCCATCAAAAGAAAGAGATTTCAAAATTCAGCAGGTAAATACAATACGTTTCTAAATTGACCTTGAAGTGATGGGGAGTAGAATCCACAATATTTATGTCACGTTCTTTGATCACGTCTAGATGGAGATGGAAATTGAAGATTTGAAACGCCAAAGAGATGTTGCACAATCTCAGGTGGATGAATTACGCAAGAAACTTCAGGAGGACCAGCAGGTCTCTCACTCTCTCTCCTACATGCACTCACATACACATGAGATACCTAATTTATTTAACCTTTCTCACAAAGAATAGAAAAGGAGTTCTTTCAACTTACCCTTACATTTATACTGTTCAGAGTTCAAATCCATTTGAATCACCCCGTCCAACAGTGAAGAAGTGTCTCTCCTATACTGGTGCACTATCACCAAAAGTTGAAGGCAAGGACATAGGCTGTGGTGATAAAGTAAGAAGTACGATGTTAAGGCAGTCAATGAGGCAATCATCAACTGCTCCATTCACGCTTATGCATGAAATACGCAAACTAGAACATCTCCAGGAGCAGCTTGGAGAAGAAGCAAATCGTGCACTGGAAGTACTACAAAAGGAAGTGGCTTGTCATAGACAGGGTAACCAGGATGCAGCAGAAACAATTGCCAAGCTGCAAGCAGAAATAAGGGAAATGTGTGCTGTGCGTTCTGCACCAAAAGAAGTTGAAGTCGGAGGCTTAGTTGCTCCTAATAAGAGTGTCAGTGCTAATCTGAAGGAAGAAATCACTAGACTTCATTCGCAGGGCAGCAGCATTGCCAACCTTGAGGAGCAGCTTGAAAGTGTTCAGAAGTCTATAGACAAATTGGTAATGTCACTTCCAAGCAAGTATCAGCAGTATAACAGTGAATCATCACCCAAGACTAAGAAGGAATCAAAAAAGAAGAAGTTACTTCCGTTGGGTTCGAGTAATGTTACCAACCGAAAAAACTTTATAAGATATCCTTGCTCCCCTTTATCTACTACTCCTGAGCAAGTTTTGGATTCTGATATTGAAAATAGAGCTCCTGAGCATGATGATAATGTATCCATTGAGACTCTGACAGAGTCTGAAAAGGGGACACCAACGAAGAGTGAAGAAGGAGGAGATGCCTCATCTAAGGAAAACAACTCAGGCTATAGGCGTTCTAGTTCAGTTAACATGAAGAAAATGCAGAAGATGTTCCAAAATGCAGCAGAAGAGAATGTAAGAAGCATAAGAGCATATGTAACTGAACTGAAAGAACGTGTGGCCAAACTTCAATACCAAAAACAGCTACTAGTTTGCCAGGTATATAATAATATCTACTTATTGTAGTAATTTCTTCCTATTTAGTCCCCTTCATTCGGAAGTTCATGTAACTCACACACTGTCACTTCAGCCTTCCCATCATTTTATTTATACAATTGTTATATGGCCTCTAGGTGCTGGAGCTTGAAGCAAATGAAGCGGCTGGGTACAATGTAGAGGATGAAGAAAACATATTTGAGCCAGTGGTGCCGCAGGTTTCATGGCAAGTAACTTTTAGGGAACAAAGGCAGCAGATAATTGAGTTGTGGGATGTGTGCCATGTGTCCATTATTCATCGGACACAGTTTTATTTGCTATTCAAGGGGGATCCAGCTGATCAAATTTACATGGAAGTGGAGCTTAGGCGCTTGACATGGTTGCAGCAGCACCTAGCAGAACTTGGGAATGCGAGCCCAGCTCACATGGGAGACGATCCTGCAATTTCTCTGTCATCATGGTCTTGTCTTGATCTTGCCTCTCTGTCTATCTCTCTCTCTCCTTCTCTCAGACAGCTTATTGAAATTAAAATTAATCATCACTTTTGGTTTTTCAAGGTTGGGTTGGTCCAAGTGACTGAAAAATTGGATTCCATTCCATGTTTTGTTCTATGTGCAGTATTAAAGCATTGAAGCGTGAAAGGGAGTTCCTGGCAAAGAGGTTGACTTCGCGTTTGACATTTGATGAGAGAGATGCATTGTACATTAAATGGGATGTCCCACTGGATGGGAAGCATAGGAGGATACAATTCCTAAACAAGCTTTGGACAGATCCCCATGATGCTGAGCATGTACAGGAGAGTGCTGAAATAGTGGCAAAGCTTGTAGGCTTCTGTGAAGGTGGCAACATTTCAAAGGAGATGTTCGCGCTTAATTTTGTGCATCCATCTGATAAGAGGTCATGGCTTATGGGCTGGGATCAAATCTCAAACCTTCTTCATTTGTGAGAAATTAAATTTTGTTTGCAAGCAACTTTAGATTCTTAATCTCTCTTGTAAATGAATTTTGGAGCTTTCCTCCAAAATGTCTTGTTATCTCTCTTTATCCGACTGATTTTCCATGCTGAGAGATATATTTTTTTAAATGTTCATATATGAGTAAAAGAATAAATTCCTAAGGCTTGCATGTGTTGAACTTTTCAATATAGAGGTCCTCTGGGTTTGGAATGCCATTATCTTAATTTTTCTAGTACAATTCCACAACCAAAATTTAGTCACTAGTACACTCAAAACTGTTACTTTGCAGCATGTCAGTTTTACGGAATATCGTTTCCAACCTGCAGACCGATGTGCAAAATAACACAAGATGCATGTTAGTATCTTGTTCATGGCTTGCCTTTCGTCAGCAAAGGCAAACAATTTATGTTCCTTTAGTTTCTCTACGGTCTAAGAATTCAGAAGAAGCAAATGAACTGGTATAGTGAATGTATTTACCTACTTTTTTGGTGCTTTTTTTAAAGATTAAAGAAAAACTAGATCTACTGAAAGATTCACATTGTATATCCTTTATCTTTAAAAATCAATTGAATCTGTCTCATATCCCACCAGTGATCTTATTTTTATAACTAATTTTTTTAGTAAGTAGTTGTGTGATTAGTAATGTTTTTTCTTTGGCGAAAATTGGAAAGGCAGGCCTCAAAAAGATTTTTTATGGAAAGCATTGTTCTAAATTTACTGGACAACATTTGATTTCTGAGCCGTTCTCTTGGATTTGTCCTACTTCTCAGCTACTTGCATTCTGTAGCCAAGTCGATAGCAGTTTTTTTTTTAACGCATTATTGTGATTTATGATATCTCTAGTTATAAATCCTCGTACTTTGAGGGTCAATCATGATGTCTGAATATTGTAGTTAAAAATATTCTCTCTTTACTTGTTTAGCTAAGAAAATTATCTTTTGCATAGCATGAAATGTTCCTTTCCTAAATAAATGTGTTTGTTGTGAAGATATCATGGACCCTTTTCAATTTCAGATATTTTTATTTGTACGTTTATACTCGAGGCTTGATTGCATATTCTTGCACTTTGTCTATGGTGGGAAATGCTCCTGCATGCTTAATGCTGCTCTGTGTGCCTACCTCTGTGTGTGTGTGAGAGAGAGAGAGAGAGAGAGAGAGAGAGAGAGAGAGTGAGAGGGAGGGAAAGTGAGTAAAGGCTTAAGGACAAGTAGCTTAGATTCACCATTGATGTTGATAATGCATAAATTAGTGGCCTTGAAACAACTATGTCTAAAGGATATATAAACCAAGCCAACAGGACTCACTGTGGGAACATGAGCGCATGACCCAACATTATTCCACCACAACCAGTACTGCTTCTAATAGCATATGACATATAGGACAGACCACACCAACTTTAAAACATAAACTTAAACTCTCTACTAATCTCCACCCTTCACATAATGCACCAAAGAAGCATGATGCATATTAGGACGGAGTAGTGGTACTTCCTTGAGAATGTTTTTAACCGATCTAGCACTTGGGGAAGGGAGTTCCACAAGTGCTTGCAACTTTCCTTGCATTTGGGGAGTCTACAAACTTTTTGAGGTTAGGGTTCTTGACATACTGGCAAAGGCAGGGTTTCTGTTCCTTGATCTTACTGCAGCACAGAGAAGATGGCGGACTTGAAGTTGTCATTGCACCCACACAAGGGCTTAGCTGTGTTGGGTTGCATGTTGCTGCCATAGTTACTTCTGCTTCAGCCAGGAGCAGCACCACCAGCAGAGTGCACACTGCTGCAATGTTTGATGCCTTCATTTTCACTCACTTGAGGAGAGAGAGAGAGAGATTGGAAAGATGTGCTGGGGATTGTGTTGCCATTGGCTGGGGTTCCATTCAATTTATAGAGGAGAGATGGGTAAAAAGAAACTTGGAAATGAATAGCAAACGTGAAAGGATTTCACACCATGCAGTTACCTCTGATCTGAGATCTGAGATCTGAAATAGTTACCAACAAAATTGTACTTACAAATTACAATAAAAAAGAAAAGAGGGAGTCCTAGTGTTGGGGCCTGCTACTTTAAAGTTGATTCATTATATAAAGAAGGAAATCATTTCACTCCAAAGATCTAGCATGCGAAACAACTGTTTGATCCAATGATTACAGCCGAATTTAATCATTTCTTAGAGGGCAGCTGTCCTCATGATTCTATTCTTGGATTATTTCTGACTGCCAAACTGAGATTTTGAGGCCATTGTACAGTCCAATTCACAAAAAGCCTATAACATTTTATTGACACAGCTATGAGAATGAATGTAATACCTACACGGTAATAGAAAAGGTGAATACTATACACCAGTCATTATTCACTCCCACACTTCATATTTAAGTTGTAAGAGTATTTTTCATAAGATGTCGGGGTGTTTTTCATAGGATAAGATAGAGACGGTGAATAGCGACTGATAAAAAGAATTTTTCAAGTTTCCTTGGGGTTATTCAAAATAACAAAATAAAGTGAATCAGCCGAATAACACATTAAGTCAATTAGGAAGGTTTCTTTGTCAGAAGCTTTTGTAATAAAAAGAAACAAAAAAGTCAGTATATTTGTATGCTTTATCAAGTAGCATGATCTATCATCTTTCGGTGGAGCTCAAAGTATAATGCCATATCAGTTTGCATGTTCATATATATATATATGGGATATATACTCTAAAACGTCACCTTGGAATCTTAGCATATATATAGCAAATGATGCATATCGTTCCAAAAGGCAGACTGCCATTATTGTAAGAAAATTATGAAGCATACATCTCATATATATCCAGATTCCAAGCCAGCTCTAGTGACATGCATAAATACGTCTCTCCTACTTACATTTTTTTCAGTTATCTTCAAAAACCAATACCACACGTATGGCTAGCTCTGTAGCTGATGCTTTCTTCCTTTTTCTTTTCTTTTCTTTTCTTTTCTTATTCTTCTGGAATAACCACTTCAGAAAATTAGGCAGTATCAGGTTTTAAGAAGACTAGACCTCTCCCCACTTAGCAACAAACACGTATATAAATATATATATATACATGACACACATATACATATAATATATGTATGTGTGTGTGTGCACACGAAAGTGTAGTGTCCCACCCGTGTTAATGCATGCATGCGACAGTGGTGTCTTTCGGTGATACTGATGTCAGTAATTGATCAAGCATTTATTTGTAATGGTTGATCTTATTGTGGAGCCACATGCATGCATGCTCTCATCATTGTTTGACCTACATATGAGTTTGATGTAATCATGATTGATTTAAATCACTAACCATGAAATTCAAAATTTCATAGATGTAAACAATCTTTTAGGACCATATGTCATAATAAAACTAATGATTTTACTAGTTTCGTATAAGAAAATTATGAAAATACGATAAACGAGATCGGAATTTACTCTACAAGAATAGATCCGAAGGGCCTGTTACCGCCATAAATAAAAATATAAAAAAAACACTTATAACCATCATGAGCTTAATTCTCATGTTATGAGTATTGCCATTCTATATTGTAGTAGTAATGGATCGAAGATGGACTGCTTCTACTGGTGGAATAACAAGCACTTATGCTGCATATGTACACTGCACATAATGTACCCGGCTGGGTTTTGCCTTCTCAATAAATTAACTTCTTTTGTCGGAAAAGACAAAAAGAAAAAGAAATGTACGTGCATGCAGATCATACTTTGCTTTAGAAAAGTTCTCACATTTTAAACATTTCACTCCAGTCGTTCCTGGTTCAGGC
The DNA here is from genome assembly GCA_029856935.1 of Cyclocarya paliurus. Taxonomy (NCBI): domain Eukaryota; kingdom Viridiplantae; phylum Streptophyta; class Magnoliopsida; order Fagales; family Juglandaceae; genus Cyclocarya; species Cyclocarya paliurus. The sequence goes on from CM056947.1 coordinate 30,290,529, forward strand.
TGATCAAAATTGTGCCTGGATGATGGGAATACATATGGACCTAAAGCGCGCAAAGTGTTCTTGAAACACTAAACATACCGGTGATGATAGACCCTATCACGTCAACTAGCATAAAAAGGTACAAAAAATACTATTTATCGTCCTTTTAAATTGCGTTTAAATAGTAAGATATTAAGAAGTATTCTATAAAGAGTAATGAAAATATAATAAAAAAATAATAATAAAATATTAAATAATATTAATAGTAATAAAAAGTAGATAAAAAATAATAATAAAATAATTAATATTAATGAGATATTATCAAAATATCTCAAAATACCTTGACACCTCATCCAGTAAAAAAATGTGTCATCAAATGTTTCACATGTTAACGTAGCAAATTAGAGTTTTTCAATCAATTAATACCACCTTATGAGATGAGACGATGACATATGCTGGGTTACTTTATTTTTTATAATTGTAATTGGTCTTCTAATAAGTGAGGTGTTCATACGCTGGCTGTAAATTATAGTCGAACTATATTTGTGAATAACTTCAGATCATGGTTTCTCAAGAAACCCTCTGGCTGCATTCCTAATTAACAGACTCGTATATGCCACATGAACCAGGTTTGGAAATAGCCATAATTATAGTGACTCCTTCAACTTGATATGTGTCGTGTAAAATTTTTCTTTGCTACTTAATATATATATATACATGCTTACAGATCTTGTTCTAATAAATTAGAAATGTGTTTTGGCTAAGAGCTAAAATAACACTAACTTGTTTCGTTTGGTTATACAGTTCAGATGAGATGAGATGAGATATTTTTGTTAAAAAATAAATAAAATATTATTATAATATAATTTTTAATAATAATATTTTTTTAAAATTTGAAAAAATTGAATTATTAATTATATTTTATATAGAAGTTTAAAAAAATTATAATGATAAGATAAGAAAATGGAGATAGATTTGCGAATCTTACTGTTGTCAATTTGCAATGTACTGATCATATTCATACATAAGTTGTGCATGCATGCTCGATAAAAGAAATAATGAATTGGACCCACGAGACTCAAATTTCATTCTTAGTCAAAAGCTAATTAAGAAAGTGGTAGACGACTTTGTTAAGAGGGAAACTTGTTGGGATGGACATGCGAGAGGAAGTACTGGTAGGCTAGTTTTGTAAGCATTTGGCCATTTTGCCTTTGTATGTAGGCAGGCAACTGTACGTTAGGTGAGCTTTCATTGTACTTGACATTTGCAACAATTATCTCTACTTTTTTCTTGGGATTGCATAAAGGATCTCCAGGGATTTTAATACATACAAAAGCTAAATCCAGGAGCTCTAATAATTAATGGCAAATCTCAATCTCATTGGATTCATCCTGTGTTAATGATGTGCACAATGTTTAATGAAGCTAGTCTAGCTAGGGAGTTTAGAGTTATAAGTGTCCGCTTGGTAGGGAGGACTTCGCGCGGGGACATGAGAAACAAAGGAACGGGAGAAATATTAGATTTTCAATACAAATTGATCGTAGTAGTTTGACGTGGTAGTACCACATGTTATAATTTTTTTTTAATTTTTACTTTAAAGTAGATTTACTGAATTGAAAGATAAAATGAGATGAATTCAGATGATTTATAAATAATAATAAGATTTGTGAATTAAGATAAATTGAGATAGATTTTAAAAATTTTATATGTTTAGATTAGAAGTGAGATGAGCTGGTTTTAAATTGTTGAAGAAGAGATAGATGTGAATCCCACAAATGATTGCATAATATTTTTAATGATTTTGTTTCATTTATATATTTGTTGGAAAAGCTGAAGACATGAGCTGTGTTTTTATCGTGTTGCTGATTTGAAGGAAAAGTTGAATGTTTTTTACCTTTTCCACTTGTCTTATGAAAAGCTACTATTTGAAACTTTGTCGTCTTGCAAAGACATCAAAAACTGTTTTCAAATTAACATGCGATAACCATTTGGATAAGAATTAGTTTTTTTCATACAGAGTGAGATGAGATGAAACCATCTCACTTCTCAATCCAAACCACCTAACTATGACATTAAGATAAGTCAGCATGTAAATTTATTTTTGTGAGATTTCTTCATATATGGATCTAGCAGCTTCAAAAAAGAAATAAAAGAAAAAGAGATAACTTAACATGATACAATACTTTTCATTTCATTTCCCCTTCTTGCATTTTTTCTTTGTTCCTTCTTTCCTTTTCTCTCTTCTTAATTTTCATCCCTTCCAACAAGCTAGTACTAAAGTTTGCAGTTCAATACAGTGTTAATCCACATGGCACATTCACCATGTGATAGCTCATGTGCATATCATTTGCAGTAGCTTTTGCAAGATGTATATACTAAAAGTATACATTTTGATCATGGCATTCTCAAGAACTGAGAATCCCATTCACTTTTCTAATCCATTTTTCACTTTTACATTGTTGTTTGGTGCTAATTATTTATATTGAAAGAAAAAAAAAATCGAATCAGGATGAAATAACATCATTTGAGCGTGGAAATGGATCATTATTATTGGAATTTCTTGGTGCAAGTGTGGTCCACTCGGTCAAAATTAGAGTGCTTCACATCATTATGTGGGCCCTTGAAATCATGGGACTTAAAACTTTTAATCTTCATGCTTATTTGACTGGAAATCTTGGTTCTATCATTAATAACTGAGGTCAGATTTTGTCCTTGCTAGCAGTGAGTGGTAACACACTGAAAAGCTCACTGTAAATTAAAGATCCAATCACACTTTCACTGTCATAACCACCTGGCCACCACTGGCCTCTCTTGTTGAGAAAGCCACCAACAGCTCCTTCATAGTTCACTAAGAACAGTAAGATTTGTAGTAACAATAATAGTAATCTGCATGCTACCATCCAATCTGATAGATTGAGATGCTTAATTTACTGTGATTTGAATTTCTGCAGTCTCTTCTGCAACAGTCATGACATGGGCTGTGCTTGTCCTATATTCAATCAAATTGGATCCAATAAAGTGTATGTATTGATCTTGAAGGGTCAAGCATGTGTAATAATAGAACTAATTATAGTGTGCTGGATAAATTTAAGGTACAGAATTATCATTTAGGCATGCATGCCTATGCAGAAACTTTTTGCAGAAAATGGTGTCGCAGAGAGTAAAGAGAAGCCACTTGATTAGTTTTAAGAAGCTTTGTACTGAAAGAGAGAGATTCACAGCACATTTATTAACCTTTTATTTCTAGTCCAGGAATACACCCTGTAAAAGATCTGTTTCACACCACTAACTGCACGGATGAATGGCACTAGTTCATGATCATTCGTGCGGTTTGTAGTGTGAAACACGTCCTTTACACACCCTTCTAAGCAATAAATTTAAACATTTTAATTTTTTTAACATGCTAGGTGTTAATGCATCTTTCCGATAAATGGAGGGCAACAGTTGATTGGATGACCCACCTTTTGGTGTGACAGTGGCTATGCTTGTGGTGTACATCCATGGTTGCACAGTAAATAAAAAATAGTAGAAAGAAATACAAAAAACACACAGATTTAACATAGTTTGGCACTAAGTCTGACGTCCACAAGTCTTGAGGAGATGAAATCCAATATGAATAAGTTTCATACAAGCTCTATTCCTTTCTAAGCTCTCCGTTATAGTTGTTTCGTTGGGAGGCTATAGTGCTAATCCTGATTTTATTCTTGCCTTGGCGTTGATGCTCGTTAACTTTTTGACAAGATCCTCATCACCAATGTACACAATTTTGGTAATTTGAAAACAAAAGGAGAAGCATCACCACCTAATAGAAAAAGTCTTACCCATCGAGGAATGTTGAAAGTTTTCTAAGAGAACTACTCTTCAGCCCAATAATATTCCATACACTTACAATTTCTTTACAATTATTTTATAACTTATTTTAAATTAACCGATGTAATTGTGACACTTCATTAAAAAATAACTTCAATTTTATGTACATAACTACTCTTCGTTTTAAATAGAGTAGTAAAATAGTTATAGATTAATTGTAAGTTCACCATTTTCCATTCATAAGTTTGTCTCAAATAAGCACTTCACTGAATGTGAAATTTGTGGCTGATAGTAAAACCTGTTTAGACCTAATTGGTTGTTCATAGATAGTTTTTTTTAATGAAGTTTTGTTATAGCATCTATAGTGTTGCAAGTTCTTGAGCTTTTCATTTCATTTCATCTTTATTTTTATGAATCTTCTAATGATCATCAATTAATAGAATAACTTTACATACCGACTTGAGAATATAATAATTCTTATGTGATAATCATGCTATCTTAAAGAATTTCGTAAAATCTTAATGAATCTTTATCGAGAAACGTACAAATTCAATGTTTGTCAAGTGAAAATCTTGTGTGGAGTCTAATGAATGCTTTTCTTTCCCTACTGTAAATTTGGGAAATTGATATATTGACATACAACCATTTTCACAACCTTCTATTTTAAATGAGAGGCATTTTTATAAAATAATTTGGGTGGTGCTAGTGTGTCGCCCAGTTTTGACCGTTAGAGGTGCCCACTAGTACAAATTCTACATTTTATTTTATTTTCTATATTTGTTAACAATTCTGTTAGGGACAGTCGCCACTTGCAAACGGCGCACAGTCGGCGCTTAGAATAATATTTTTTAATTACCACATCAATTAAAAAAAAAAGGAAGGAGAAGAAATGCGGGAAAGATCAAAGAAAAAAAAAACAGCAGTCGAGAAAACACCCAAAGCTAAGTGTCTTCATCTGCGTTTGAAGAACTGCAGATCTCGTTTTTGCCTCGTCTTCGTCTTCGTGTGGAAGTGGTGCCATTTGTTTTGTTTCTTCGTCGGTCTTCGTGTGAGAGTAAGTCGAAGGATAAAGTCTTCGTCTGGTCCTTCATCTGGTCTTCGTGTGGGAACTGCAACAGCATTGTAGTAACATGAGTTTCCAGAAAATCAGTAAGTAACATTTATCGATCCAATACAGGCGATTAAAAGTCTAATAGAATTTTCTTCGCTTCACTCCTTAAGAAAATGGAAGATCTATATTCCCAAAAATATGGTTTCTTTCATAAAAAAGCGTATAAAAAAAAAAAAAAAAAAGAAGAAGAAAAACACCAAAAGCCCTAAATCCTATATATCATCATGTCTGATCAGATAAGCCCAAAATCAAAAAAATTAAATAAATCAAGGTGATGCCATAGGAAGTGGTAGGACGAAGAAGCGTAGCAACAAGCAAATAGAGATCACCAAAAAAGTTTTTAAGTCCAAAGAAATCGGAGAAGGGGGGAAGAAAGGTGACAAAAACACTAAGTCAACAGATCTATGCGTGAGGAAGGGTGAACGCCGAGATCTTGGGTAGACGATCGTGGGAAGAAAAAGGAAGGTAGAGGCAGACTTGTCATGCGAAGAAGAAGACTTGTTAGAGGCAGAGGAAGGGAGGGAAGGTTCGAGGGTGGCTTCAGTAGGAGATCAGACTGAGGGAGGGAGAGTAAACTTGGCTTAAATGAATCATTTTGACTTTATTTTCCACGTAGGATGCGGTTCCCCCGCGGTTGCACGAGACGACTGTATTAAGCATTTTTTATTTGCTAAACATCTTTAAATATTTTCAAATAATAAAAAAAATATATCAATACACTAAAAGTCACTTCCTTAACCATCAAGTAAAAAAAATTAATTACAAGAAGAGTCAAAATAAGGGGGCAAACTCATGGGGACATACTAGCATTTTTCAAATAATTTATAAAATGAACATCGTTTTACATGAGAGCAGTGCTACGTACACAAAGATATTATACCAAAGTATTGCCTCAATTGTAATTTTTTGATAGGTAATCAACAAATTTTATTCATAGAAAATGAGGCATAGCCCAATTACACAAAATGTATACATGAAAAGTACCTAACTAGGGTTTACAATTGAAAGTAGAAAATCATGGACATTAAGTCCATTAAAATCAATGACCCCCACTCATACAAACAAGGTTTTAAGGAAGAAAACTTCAAGGTTTTAAGGAAGAAAACTTTAAGCTCTTCCAGTGTCCTCTCGTGATCCTTGAAGCTCCTATCATTTCTAATCTCTTGCCAAATGCACCAACACGTACATACATAAGCCATTTTCCATATTGTTGCCACTTGTGGATTGCCTTGGAATCCTCTCCAACTTTCTAGAAAATCCACTAGCTTATGAGGCATGACCCATGATAGTCCCATTCTCGCAAGTCTCATCCCACAAGGTCCTAGCCACCTCAAAATGTAGAAGCAGGTGATCCATACATTTTCCATCATTTTTGCACATGCAACACCAATCAACACAATTAAATGACGTTTTCTCATATTGTATGTATAAGAATCTTGTCTAGGGAAGCTTTCCAAATGAAGAAAGTTTCTTTTGTCTTCCATAAATTCCTCCATGGAAAAGAGATCATGCCTTGATTTGTTAGAACCTGGTAAAATGATCTAACTGTGAATTTACCTTTCTTGGAAGGGCTCCAACTGAACTTATCTGAGGTGCCCTTAGTTACCCGGATGGAATATAGCAAGGCAAAAAACTCAGAAATAACTCCCAACTCCCAATCTTGTGCCACCTTGATGAGATCTATATTCCATTAAGGGGAACCACAAAGCAGGCCAAGAGATTAGCTACTTAAACATCCTTTGCACCTACAAACTCAAAAATGTCAGGAAATGTTCCTCCGAGGCTTTGTTGACTGCACCATTTGTCATGCCAGAACTTGACTTGAGAACCATTACCTACCTCAATACATGCATGGCTTAGGAAAGTCTCCCATCATTTTCTAATGTGTTTCCACAAACATACCCAATATGGTCTACAAATCTCATTTGAGTACCATCCTCCCCAAGGCTCCCCAACTTCAAACTTCCCTAGACTCCCCAAACTTTGAAACTAGTACCGACTTCCATAGGGCCCCCATTTTCAAAAGAGCTTGATTGAACTTCATCAAATTACGGATCCCAAATCCACCCCCCGCCCCCCCCCCTCCGATATTGGTGTGCAAACAGTTCACTAGTTCACCAAATGAAATATGAACTCGTGCCCGATCCCACTCTAAAAGTAATCCCACAAAATGATATGACTTCATAAAATCCGTTAGTTCTGCTTTACGATAAAAGTAACTTTACAGTCTAACGTATCACATCAAGTTACGTCATTTTGTGAGTTTATTTTTGTGTAATTCATTTGTATCTAAAGTATTTCTCTTTACATAAATACACTCAATTTAAAATATAGTTGTATAAATAGTTGTAAAAAGCATTATACATGTATCATTCAACTCTAGTTTAAGATGGGTTCCTCATTCTCAACATATGCCGCAACTTTTCTTTAAGATGATCAGTAAAATCTCTTATGGGTGCCCATATTAACGCAAGCCAAGAATTTAGCTTATATTATATCAAGTTGTATGGTATTCTTAAATTATTCTTAAGACTAATGTTAAAGTCGCATTATCACATTATTTAGTTGTAAAAAAGGTTGTACAAAAATATGAATATCGTTATTCTTTAATAGAATCATATATTGATATTGAAAGAGTGCAAAAAATTATAGATGAAAGGAAACTAATTAGTATTCTAAACCTTTAAAATTTGATGACCTTTTAAATTATTTTAAATTTATAATCATTTAACACAGAAAATAGATTATCGTGAATTAATAGAAGCAAAACCCTTTTATTCAAAATTATATATGCTATAGATACTTATGAATTGTCGACTTAAAATTTTTGAGCTGAATAAGTAATGCTCTTGCAATTGCCCCTTGGGTTTTGAACGCTCTTGTATATCAATCTTTTTTTTTTAATGGTTAAGAAAGCAACTACGAGCGAATTTATGTATTTTTTTAAAAATGTTTAAAGATGTTTAAAAATATATTTGAAATTAAAAAAAAAAAAGAAAAAAAAAAGAAAAAAGAAAAAACAATTGCATTAGAGAGCACACCCAACAGTATATGCTGGATCACAGATCGAGTAGCATGAGCCTTTCATATGATTTATTGTCATGGATGCAGGCCCGCAAATTAGAAATCCAAATTCCAAAAGATCGAAAATCAATATATATATATATATACACACACACACATACACACACACACACCACAATATTGCTATCATGCATCTAGCTATAGCTAGGGATATCATGTATGTCTTAAACCTGGCTGGCCTGAAACAAGAAAGGATTGTGCATTTATCATTACTCCATTATTATTATCTGTTGACCAGCGTCTTACAAATTATGCTGATCAGTTCCTGACTAAAGCTGGAAGAAGCCAATTTCTGCATCTGCATATAAGTCGGTATTGTTAGCATAGACAAACTGAAAATAAGAACCCTGTATTAATGAATTATATCTGAAAAAAAAAAAAAAATCATATCTCAGTTGTATGTATATGCTATACAGCATAGAAAATCGATGATAGCAAATTTTCTGCCAATGTTTTAAAATTCTCTTTTAAATTTTGGAATCAGTTCTTTCATCAATATTGGTCCTCTCTTTTCTTTTTCCACCATCTAATACCAGCAGTTCTCTTTTAATTTCTACCGGCCTCAGAAGTCAGAAGATTCAGGAAAATTTCATCCATGGTTCAGTGTTGTGATTTAAAGCTTCAAAGTTATAGAGGAGTATGATTTCTGCAATAGCATTGTTCTATTGTTTGTAACCTTTATACGGTAAAAGAATCGAGGTGATAAAGAAACTCATGAGAATTTGATCTCAAAGATAGGGATATGAATGCTGACAAACAATGACTTGAGCAGATGCTTGAACCAAATGGCAATGCTAGGAATTTCAAGAACAAAAAGTTCATCAAGGAATTCTTCCCATGGAATGCTAGAGTTTCATACTAAATTTCAGTTTCCAATTTTGAATTCTTTTTATGAAGATCAGGGCTAAATAGGTTGGTCACACACTTTGATATGAATGAACAAAAACCTTGACACTCTTCAAGTACTTCAAAACTCAAAGTCAATTGCACGGGACACAGCCAAACTAGTCTAATGATTACTGATAGAGAAACACTTTAGTCACAAAATAAGCATTGGTAGTGGTTTCCTCATCTTCATATACAAAATCATCTCTTTTGAATAATGATTTTGTATTTGAAGAATGATTCTCACATTGATTTATGTATATTTGAACCAAATAATAATAAAATATTATTATTTTTTTATTTGTTTTCTAAAATTATTTTATATATATATTTTACAATTAGTATCCACTTTGTATTATCAACTTAATAAAAATTTTATGTATCCAAATTATTTTAATATAAATTTTACAAAGTTAATTTTAATGTGTATGAGAGAGAAAAAAATAGTAAAATAATGTTTGAAGAATGAACAGTGCTTCTTCATATTTGAAGAATGACTATTTATAGTTATGTAAGAATATAAAGATGAAGAAGCCAATGCAGACCTTTTTAAAGACAGATTCTTCAAATTTGAAGATGAAGATGAAGATAGAGAAGCCACTGCCAGTGCTCTTACACAAAATTAGTAAATCCACAAAGTGACGTGACTAGATGTGGTATATCAGATTTAAAGTTACTTTTATCGTAAAGTAGATATAACGGATCACATAGAATTACGTTAGTTAGTGAGTTTATTTTAATTTGTGTAACCTCCTTATGTTTGTAGCATTTATGAAAGACTAAGATGGTTTTACGAAGACATACCAAGCAATATTGTCCCAATGAAGAAAACCACCGTGGCCTCTTGCATTTGTGAACCTGTATACTGCACCAGAGACTAGCCAAAAAATTGGTTGAAAGTCAATAAAATAGCCAAATTTGACAATCCTATTTAGTTTTAAATTTCCGGGAGAAAAAATAGAAAACAAAAAGGTAGACATTATAAGGTTCGAGACAGGCTGAGATCACCTTCATAACCCTCATGAACTGGATCTTCTGATAGCAAAAGTGGTGTATCTAGGTCAATGAACCTGTTACAGCAGATTAATTACTACCGAGACCTCAATACACCAATCCAAATGGAAACTAACGTACATGTAAATTATCATTTGTGACTCATCATTTTGAAAAGAGATAAATAAAATTTGCATTTTTAGGATATGCAGGTCCCGCACACTCATTTTGAAAAAAATCAATAAATCTGACATTCACATAAAAAATGATCTTTGAAAAAAGTGAATAAATTTGGAATCTATATAAAAAAATAATTTTTCACGTGGGTCTCAAATTATCTATTTTTTTTAAAAAGAGTGTACGAAACTTGCATACTGTAAAATTATCTCTAATATTACTCTTGAAAATATGTATGTGATACCTACTTGAAACAGCCCATGCCAGCAGCAAGATGGCCAGCAAAGCCCATGGCAAGTCGAGTCTCAACCATACCACCAATCATCATATGTATCCCAGATGCCCTTGCCACCTCAATAATCTCAAGGGCTCCCACAACCCCAACTTTAGCAAGCTTAATGTTAATGACATCTGCAAGTTTTTCTTGGACTATTCTCTTGACATCAACTAAACTCCGACAGCTTTCATCAGCTGCAGTAGAAACCCCATATTTGTCCTTAGCAATTTGAGTGACATGACCGAGACCTTCCCAATCATCTCTATGAACAGGTTGTTCGAATAGAACAGGAGTGACCCCCATTCCTGCAGGAAAAGTAATAGTCCTAATTTTCACTCACCAATGGAGCAGAAATGTTCAATTTATATATATAAGAAAAAGAAGAAAATATGCTCTGTATTTGCCTCAACCCCACATGCACATGCTAGTATACAGAACAATAACTGCAAGTCTTTTGAAAGTTCCACACAAATATATACCATGTAATTGCTCAAGAACTTCAATTGCTTCCTTTGCTTTGTATCCCTCATTAGCATCCAAGATAAACAAGCATTCAGGATGTGCCCCACGAATGGCCTGAAGAACTTCTATATCTGCTTTCAGATTCTTTCCTACCTTAAGCTTCAAAGTCTTGAATCCTTGCTTGCAATACTTGGCAGCCAATTCAGCAGCTTCAGCTGGAGAAACAATAGGAATCTGCAAGTATAAAATGGCTAGAACTTCATTGATAATTGGAAAAGTCTTCTTGCAAGCAAGTTCGCGCAACAAACCACGCACCGATACTGACATGAAAGGCATTCGTTTAATGAAACGGTAGGAATTGAAGATGGAAATGATTTTTGTGAGACAGAAGACCTTTTTCTACTCTCAAAAAATTTTTTCTTTTATTTTTATTTTCAATAAAAAAATTCACGTCAGCGTCGGTACGCAGTTTAGTGCACCAAACCGCTTGTACCTAGCTAGCAAGGCTCTTGATAATTACATAAATCTATAAATTACATGAGCAGCAGTAATGGACCCAAAAGTCCAACTGGATGGTTTCTCCCAGAAAATGAGTATACAACAACGCAAGAGATAATAAAACAACATCCCTTGCAGTGACAATTAAGCAAAAGAGTAGACGATCTTTTTCATTGCCAGAGATGTTAACGTAACTGTTATGTCAGTTGTTATGGTATTTGAAACTCCCCCAAATAGTCTCCACAAGGGTACGCCTATGCTGGTTGCAACAGCATCTATCACTGCCATTTCGACTCCTGCCCTAACCTTCAATTGCAAGAAGAAGAGACTTGATGAGATATTAAAATACTTTGAAGTTGCAAAACATCACAGGGAAGCCATAAACATAGAAATCATTACAAGAAACGCACTTGAAAACACAGATAATTTTGTCTATTTACTATTATTAATCTTCAATGTAACCGTGCATAAAGCTTCAAGATAAGTAAAGATGAATATGACTCTTTCTATCAGTTTAAGCTTTTGGGACAAACAGTAATTTCACATGGTATCAACTTGAATTTGCCTCTTTCTATCAATTTAAACTTTTGGAAAAAAATGATGATTTTATAGTATCAATAAACCATACCAATATAGCTCTCATCGCAAAGATCCAAAGCCCGAATACCCCAAGCCAATATCGTCCAATGAGTCTTACAAATGTTAGCTACAAAATAATGACAAAAATAATGGCCAACCGTCTCAAAGGCACTCTTGCAAAAATCATCTCTCCTCTTTCGTCCCAGATAGGAACATAAAAGAAAGTACCATTGTTGCCCATGAACTATTCCATCACCTCAAAGGGAAGACAAAAAAAAGGAGGTTAATGGCCATTAAGCTGGACATAGAAAAGGCTTTTGATCTTGTTGAATGAGATTTCCTTTTTGCAGTAATGAAAGCTTTGGGATTCAATCAAAGTTGGATAAATCTGATAAAAGAGTGTGTAACAACGACGACATTCTCCATCATCATCAATGGCTCGCCAAGAGGCTTCTTCAAATCACAACAATGAATCAGGCAATGTGATCTGATATCGCCATTTCTCTTTATATTAGTCATTGAAGCTCTATCAAGAATATTGTTAAAAGCTGAAGCACAAAGAAAGCTCGATGGGATGAAAATCAGTAGAAATAGCCCATCCATATCACACCTACTCTTCGCAGACGACACAATCATTTTTTGCAAAAGCTACAGAAAAAAAATGCACAAGTCATATTAGAATGCTTGGAAAAATACCAGAGATGGTCGGGATACTAGTTAAGCTATTAAATCCTCCATGTTCATCACAAGGAATACTAGTTAAGCTATTAAATCAACCATATCTCAGAAGCTGCCTTACAAAGAATCTTCGGTAAGAATGAAATATTTGGGTTTGTCCACTTCTTTTAATAGAAACAAAAGAGAAAACTACAATAATATGTTGAGCAAAGTGGGGATAAAACTGGAAGGTTGGAAATCAAAGCTACTAGCACAAGCAGGAAGAACTATGTTGATTAGATCAGTAGTAAGTACGATCCCATCATACCACATGAGCTCCTTTCAACTACCAACATCAGTATGCAAGGTACTCGACACAATTTTGTTGGGGCTTTCCAAAAGACAAATCTCATAATCTAACACTCAAATCTTGGAAGTCCATTTGCCAACCAAAAAAATTAGAAGGCTTTGAAATTAGACTGATGGAAAAAATGAACAAGCATTGTTAGCAAAGACTGGTTGGGAAATAAGCGAAAGTAGTAATGGCCTGTGGCATTCAATCCTATCATCAAAATACCTTTAGAGCTCAAATTTTTGGGAGATATTACCAAAGGCATTAGATTCAAGCATGTGGAAAGGCATACTCCATACAAGAGATCTACTCAATAAATATCTGGTCAGATTAGTGGATTCCTTCCTTGGGAAATTTTAAGCCAAACCGATTCAAGGTATGGACACAACTCACCCTTCTCTTACAGTTTCAAACCTCATAAAAGATAATCCACGGACATGGGACATGCCAAAAATGCATGACCTCTTTGATCAGGAAAGTACATCAGAAATTCAAAAAATACTGCTGTTAGCAACTACACAAGAGCAGGATAGGGTCATTTGGGCTCCTAATCTCAATGGAAAACTTACGGTTAAAACCGCTTATCATGCTCCAATAAGCTCCCAAGATCCGATGCAGCAAAATTCCATGATACCACTCTTCAAGCCTCTATGGAGTTTAAAAATTAATGATCGCCACATATTACTACTTTGGAAGATACTCTGGAACATCATCCCAACCAAATCATGGATTAGTGAGGTAGTCCCTCAACTAGAATCTGAAGAATTTCCATTATGCAACCAAGCAAAAGAGACCCTACTACACCTTTACATAGAATGTCCAATCAATTGAATATTATGGCAGCGGAGCAGTTGGCCCTTAAATCTAGCAAACTTGCCCATCAACTCCATTACGGATTGGATTAGAATGATCATACATCCTAAAAAGGAATTGGGTTTACGGGATAGGGAGAAACACCACTTCTAATTATTTGCAGTTATCTTGTCGGACTTTTTTGGAGAAAGCGGAATTATATTATTCACAACCACACCTCCTTTTCACTTGACCAAGCAAAGATCCAACTAAGCCACATTTATGAGGAATATAAGGAAGCCTAGGAAGAAAAACAATATAGGAGAGAAGAAAAATGGAACACCCCCGCCCCGGGCCCAAAAAAAATTAAAAAAATCATAAAAACTTTTAAACCTTCTCTTTTGACGCTGTAGTAAGAGATCATTTTTCAGTAGCTTCAGCGATTTGCAGGAACCAAAGTGGAGATATTCTAGAAATCAGGACGAAAAGCTTCAAATCTCAAATCCTCTAGTAGCAGAAGCCAGTGCGACATTGTTAGCTTCCAATATGGCTAATAATCAAGATTTCATGATAATAGAAGTATATGCTCAATCGGTATTTACAGCCATTGAATGCCAATGCTCATCTCCATTTTGGCAAATCTCACCTATCATCATGAATCTTCAACAAATCTTCTATCACCGCCAATGATGGAAATTTACAAAAAATTCATTGATCCCAAATCAATGTGCGCATTCAGTGGCGCAATGGTCAGCAACTAATCATATTTTTGGAAGCTTATCCTTAAATAATCTACCTAGTTGTTTCTTGTATAGCGATAGTGGAAAAGACCCACCTTAAACATTCTGTAGCTACATTTCATTATTCTATAATATGCTTGATTAGAAAAAAAGTAAAAAGTAAAAAAAATAAAGAAAGAGTAATTTATGAATGTATACTGCCTACAACTACCATCATCTGCAGCTCAATTCCCATATGATATGGGAATAAACCTAGAATGTATAATGAAATCCATGAAACTGCATATTGTATCACTTCAACTGTTTCGATCAGCCAAGCAGAATGGATGATTGGCATATAGAAGGTACGCATCAAGGTTGCCAAGAAAAAAGTTAAAAAAAAGAAGGGAAACTAGATTTCAAAGTTCTTGCTTTCACTCTCGGATTCCTGAAAATTAAAAAAGTCAACTAGACTAAGCAAGGTTCTTGTATTAGACCCTTGCAGGTTTCCTTCCATTTGGTTGCTAAAAATTAAAACAAGTGAAAGCTAGGTTTCAAAGTTCTTGTTTTCTTGAAGCCAACTTGACCAAAAAAAATTGTTGTATTAGACCCAAAATATTGTGTGTTTGTCATGCCTTCTTCAATAGACAATTTGCCTTTAAGCGACCTCTTTCATGATCTTGAGTAGAGAAAATATGGAAGTTCTCTTTCATGCTTATTTTCTATTTGGGAAATACATTAGCCATCAGGAATTACACAAAAATAATCTCACAAACTGACGTGGGTTGATATAGCTCGTTAAATAAATATAACAGATCAAATGAAGTCACGTCAGCTTATAAGATTATTTTATATAATTTTTTTGTGGATGTAGCAGTATTCTTTCTTATTTTGGAATGTTTGGGAGGTCTCCAATCAGATTGCAGTCGGGCATGTTTGGCAATCAAGGTGTTTCCAAAATTTTTCAAAATTTCTCAACTTCTTTCGTAACTAATTTATTTCTAATCATTACTTAAACATAAAACTTTTCTATTTCAAATTTTCAACCTTTCATCTCTATACCAAACAAATTTTTAACTTTAACTATCAACTTTCACAATCTCTAATAATACAATTGTTTTAAAAAATATTTTTGTTCAAATTTTTCTCTATCATTCCTAAAATCTAATCTCAAACAAATTTAAAAAATTCTCATATATTTCTAAACATTTTATCCTCCAAACATGCCAAAATCCATAGTTTTAACTTTTAGTTAATTTTTACTTTGTCAAAAAAAAAAAAAAAATAAAAAACACACACACACACACAATGTTATTCTCCAAATAAAATCAATCAAGAATCAATAAATTCATCTTTACCGATCCCTAAAACCACAAGAAACGTGCTCTAATTAGTACAAAAAGTTTCATCAACAAATGCAATTACCAACTCAATCACAAGAAAATCAAAACCTACAGAAAAGCTAGAGTTTTTTTTTTTTAAAGAAAGACTATAAAACTTCAATCTTACTCACAGACGCACTCTCATATCCAGAAAGAATCCCACCAATCTCCGCCAACACACAGCCCATGGTCATCGCCGGACTCCGCTTTAGAAATTCACAAGCCTCCGCCGCCTTTGACATGGCCATGCTCTGATCCTCTGCAGTCACAAAAGGCAAAATCGGAGCCTCACCCCAGCCGGCACACCCATTTCTCAGCTCTATTCTAATTGCCACATTCTCAACTCTCTCGAGCCTGGACGACGCAATCGTGAATGGCGAAATCAAAGGAACATTCAGTAACCTATTCTCGGCTCTGTGCACATCAACTGTGAATGTATCCATCAAATTCTTGAATCCGAAGCTTGTCGTTGTCGCCGCAGCCGTTATCGCCGCCAATTTCTTGGTGGGATTAGACGAAACCTGGGAAGAGGGACGAGTTTTTTGCGGGTTTTTGTTGGGATGCAGGGGAGAACAGAGGATGGGAGGGAGGGCCGGTAAAAACAGAAAGTGCCCAGTTGAGAGCATCGTCTCTGTCCGATTTAGGTGGAGAATCGGGGAGATGGGACTGGAGAGCTTTTTTGGGCTTTGAAGGTTGTGATTGGGGGGTAGAAAGCGATGTGAAGAACAACCATTGTGGTTGGCTTTGTAATTAAATAAGCGCAGGAACAAAGTGGTTCGATGAATTTTTTAATGCAGAAGACAATAATTTAACGTACTCTCAGTCTGTCTGTCCTGATGCTTCTTTTGTTGTTTGTTGATGTGTTTCTCGTACTTCGCTTTCCACTCCCTACCGGGACCACTTCCATTTCTTGCCATGCTGATATTGGGTTGGGATGCACCAACTTCAGGTTCTGCTCCAAATATTTAGATAAATTCTTTAAGGAGGATGCATGAGATCAAGAGAGCCTTCATTGCAAAACTTGATGATTCATGAAGCTTCTATTATATCACAAATCAACTTGAGGCGAAAGAAATGAGAAAAATATTTGAGAAATTCATGAGGTTTTAACACCCCAACTTCCAGTAAAACCTCATGAATTTGTAACGGGATTCTGAAATCCAGAGATATCATCAGAGTGTCCATATCATGATGATCCCTACTCTTTCAAGTATCAGAACCTATTATCATGACATTGGTTCGAAAATAAGGATAACGTATATTGCAGTGCTGTTTATACAAATTGGTTACAGAGTTATATACAATTACAGCGAAGACAAAGTCCCATAATTGGTGGGACTACAGGTGGGAAGGAGAAATTGCAGTTATTCTGCTGAAGGAAATGAGTAACTGCAGTAAGAGGATTTTCCTTGGGTGGTGCTCTGTTTTGGACGCCAGCTATAGTACTTCCTTTGAAGGAAAGAAGAGAGCTTGCCTTGTACATGTCTGCATGATTAGAATCCTTACCTGCCTTGCTTGTCTGCATGATCAGTTTCGGAAACATGGTCTGCATCTGTACTAGTACGGTTAAAAAGTGAGATGATTTTTAGTCCTGTCAGCTTGTCAGCATGATCAGTGTGGTTTTGTGGGTTTAAAAAAAAAAAAAATCTATTCATAAATCTACATACCACACACTATAATTTTTTTTTTTCTTATTAAATGTGTATTATATAGATGATGAATAAAAAAATATAAATGTCTTAAGAAGAATAAAAAAAAATGAAAAAAAAAAAAAAAAAAGTTTGGTGTGTGGTGTGTGGGCCTATGAATAACAATGCTCTTAAAAAAAAAGCAAACAAATTTAAAATTCATAAAAAATAAAAATCTACTTTTTATGGAATTTTTTAAGTTTAAAAAAAATTGTTATGATTTCAGATAAATTAAATAAAATATTATTAAAATATTATTTTTTAATAATATTATTATTTTAAAATTTGAAAAAGTTAAATTATTTATTATATTTTGTATGAAAATTTAAAAAAGTTATAATGATGAATTGAGATAAATTTTCAATCCAAACGGAAGCTTAATTGTATTTTTCTTTTAAATAAACGGGTATGACCGGCACACTTTATAACTAAAGTTATTCTATTCTCAATCTTTTATGTAGACCATATCATTTAAATAGTAAAATTTAAATTTTAACGTTTATCTTTCAAATCAAATCATATTACATAAATAGTGTGTGGTGTAGAGGCTTTAAAATAATATTACTCTAAACTCACTTCAACTCCCACTTTGCCGGAGTTGAAATCCTAACTCTCACTTGTCGGAGTCGCAGTCAGATTTGAGCTTTCAGTTTTGGGCTTTTCTTTTTAACTTCATATTTAGTCCATCTAAAAAAAAAAAAATCTGTGCCCTTTCAAATTTCAAAATTTTCAAAAAGTTTAAAACTAAAACTAAATCATTTACTGTTAATTTCCTTCTATACTAATATCTAACTTATTTTTATATTAGATTTATACTTAATTACATATAATCATACTATATTATTACATATTATTTTTAGTATATAATTACATGTTATTATACTAATGTCTAACTTATTTCTTGCTTAATTATATACTAGACTTTCTAGTGTCTAATTACATGTTACTATACTTCAGTAAATTAAAATACGTGTTATAATTTATTGTACTAAACTTATTTAAATACTAATGTCTAATTTATCTATATACTTGATTATGCATGGTAGTAATACTATAATCTTTACATATACTAAACTATCATTAGTCTATTTATATTATAGTATAAATATATTATTTTATAATAATTAGCTCATATTAGTATATTATTGAATTTAACTATATGAGTTCTAGTTATATATATAACTATACTAGTGTATATGATAAATACATGGATAAATATATATTTTTATAACATATGTTCAATATCGGAGTCCGAAAGCAAAGTTGGAGTCGGATCTGATCCAAGTCGAAGCCCGTCCAGCGACACCTCCGACTCAGAATGAAAAGTTAAAAAATAAATCCGACTCCGACTCCATTTTGTCGGAGTCGGAGTAAAGCCGGATTTGGAGTCGGACTTTTAGGAGAGGTTTGGGGAGTGAGATGAGAATTTTGTGTTTTGTTTTAGAGTTTAAAATATTATTTTTTAGTTTTGGAATTTGAAAAAATTGAATTGAGATTTGAAAAAGGTGTATTGGGATTTGAAAAAGTTGAATTATTTATTATATTTTGTATGGAGATTTGTAAAATGTGTAATAATGAGTTGAGATGAGATGAGAATTTTTGAGAATTCTCATGCCCAAAACCAGCCCTTAGATTTTTTCTTAGCCCTATGTCTCAGGCTCTCGTTTTCTCGCTGGAGAACCTCCATTGCTATAGTCATCTTCCTCAATTGTTCTTCCATCACTAAAAGTTGTGCTTCCATATTTCTGGAAGAAGTTTCGGTCATGGGTTGTGTGGGAGCATGTTGTAGTAATCATGTGAAAACCACTTTGAGATGTCTCTTGGAATTTTGCACAGATCTCACAGATGATGCCACTGTTTTGAACATGTTTCACCACCACCTGATCTCAACTACTAACTTGTGATAAGAAAAGATGGTGGACTGGTGTGCCTCCAATGCCTAAGTTAGAAATATATGCATATTGCCTTGCAATGAAGGATCAAGAAGTTACCTTGGATTGCTAAGGTTAGCGCTTTATATAGATGTGGATTATTGCTAATAAGGATAGTTTAATTATTTTTCCAAATTTGGGGGACTCAATTATTAAAATTTTGGAATTTACTTTAAAGAGGAAATGATTAACATATCGAGAGCAAATATCGCAAATATCTAGCTATTTCCTTAGGAGTAGGTACCTTTGATTGATGACGGTTATCATATTAATCCTATTTGGCGGTGCGATCTCATGGTGGTAAGCGTATTGTACGCCTAGGCTTTTTAAACTCATTGGGCCTCCCGTATGGGCCTTACTCAGTTGGGTCTATCTGTTGAAGATAAAAGAGTCTTTCCATACAATATTGTCAAGCATCACAGTTGTAATTACAAGAGAAGTGTTACAGACATAAAGAGATCCTATAAAAATAAACTTACAAACTGACATAACTTCATATGATACATTACATCTATCTTAAAATAAAAATGACTTTACAATTTAAAGTACCATGAATGTCAGACCATGTTAATTTATTAATTATTTTTATGAAATATTTTTGTAGTTAAAGCATTTCTCTAATTACAATTTGGAATAGATTGCTTGTACAGGTTATGAAACGCTTGGTTAACTAATCGGTGAATTAATTTAGAACGTACCTAAAAGATGTGGCGGGCATGCAAAGTAATTCCCTGAGAGCGAAGTCCCAAGCCATTCCTTGCTTTATGGTAGGTTTACTTTAGTATCAAGCTTAGAACCCCTCCCTAGGTTCCATATATATATATATAGTAGCTTAAATGGAGAAAATTAATATTGGCAGCGGTGCTTACACACTAACTTTATGTGAAAAAACCATGGCACATGTACGACATTCAAATCTTTTTCTAGGTGGAAGGTCTGTACATGAAGCGCTCGGAGGAGGAAAAGGTGCTGTCTCTATATATATCCATTCTAGTTCCATGAAAAAATTACCTCTGAAAAATTGCAGTATTTTTCTAATTTCACTGATCATATTAATGCATTTCTTGTGGAGAAAAACATAAAAAAACACAATCTATATCATGTTCATCTGTTTGACAAATGTTGATTAATGCATAGCAATTAAAATAATGCATGGAAGCAGTCAGGCTCGACGACAATGGATCGATGAGATTATGAAACATAATACTATCAAAATTTCATTGCTGTTTCATTTTAGTTTTGTCTTTATGAGTTAAGAACATAATATTCGATCATATTTAAGAATGTACAAAAGAATATGAAGATGGAAAGCTTAATAATTTCCAGTCTATCAAAGTTGAAATATCAGCTTCCAACTCATTTGTGTTTGGAAATTATGAGTGCAATAATGGGCCATCGATCAAAGACCCTCATAATTAAATTAGAACATCCATTTTGCAGTGGCAGATGTGTTGTTGTGGAGCAACGAATCTTCTAGAACTGTATCAGCTGCACTTTTGATTGGGATGACAGTCTTATGGTTTCTTTTCGAAGTTGCTGAGTACAATCTGGTTACTTTCCTCTGTCACATCATCATCACCACCATGCTTGTTTTCTTCATATGGACCTCCATTCAAGATAATTTCAACTGGTACGTACGGACTTCTTAATTTCTTGCTGATTTCATATACAAAGGGACTTTTGCTTTCTTTTTATCCTCAATCATACATACTGATCTGAGATATTCAACTCATCTTGCGAGAGAGAGAGAGATGTATGATGAATGAATACATATATATATATATATATATATATATATATATATATATATATCTTTAAAAAAAATAACTTTACAATCTGATATACTCCATCAAATCATGTTAATTTATAAATTTACTTTTGTGTAATTCTTTTACAGTATTTCTCTTTCTCGTGCATCTTTCTCAAATACATATTCAACGCATTAAATTTCTACAGGAAGATTCCTCCCAATATCCATGATCCTATGCTGCGGTCGTACTCCGAATTCAGAGAAGTAGCTTCCACCTTGTTCACAGCGTTGAACCAGTTTGTGCCAAATCTCCTGAACATTGCATATGAAAGAGATCTACGACGTTTCCTTTCGGTACAAAGATTAAACACAGCTAGCAGTACTTCTTCTCCATTAATTCACTGCTAGTTAGTACTACACTAAAATATATTTAAGGTCGTTTCCCTTTACTGGTCTTTCAGACAATTCTCTCTCTTTATATATTATCAGCCGTTGGGTCATATTTCAGCTTTCTGAATCTCATTTATTTTGGTAAGAACTTTGTCTCCTTTACTTTGAGCATGAACCGACTAAGTTGGTGATCTTCTAATTCTTGGCTGCATATCGTCATGTTCATTTGCAGGCTTTCTTTGCATGGAAACACTGCCATTCCTGTACGATAAATTTCGGTACCATGTAGATAATTTTGTTGAAGAAGCTATGGGAAACGTGAAAGCAAAATACAATGCGTTCGACTCAAAGTTCCTGAACAGGATTCCCAGAGGCCATGTAAAGGAAAAGTAAAAATGATTATAACAGCAGCAGAAGCCATCGTGCATGACCTCTCTCCTTATACGAATAACATATTCTTATGGAGATGGAAAGCTTTGTGTAATTACATGTATATAAGACAGTAGTTAATTATGGACATATATGGAAGATGAAACCAAAAGAAAGGAATATCCCATTACTTGTATATATATAATCCAATAAGAAAGGATGAAAATATATACCCTCAAGACCTTTAACACTGTTAGCTATATTCCCTTTTATGAGCTTGAAGTTTTTGTGATTAGGCATGGATATGTCTCATTACAGCCAGGTTGAACTTGGAGCAGGCATGGAGATCGTGAAAAGATCTACTTTAATTTCCTTCCAAATGAAAAGATCATGATCAGAGAGAATCATTAGCAAATCCATGGAGATTGTTCACTTTATATACGAAAGCTTCAGAGAATTAAAATGGGTCTTGAATGAAGTGGAATCATTCATGGCATGCTATTTCAACAGTACTTCACAAGATAGAGCAATCAAGTAGCACGCACGCACCCATAAAATTAATATTCGGGCAGTGAAAAATCTGCTCAAAATGGGGGTAAAATCTTGAGCCTGTTTTGTGTAAGTGAAACAAGTCAACACGATATTTTGGAAGAAGCAACGTGATTGCAGGTTGCCTTATCTATCGAGATTCTCTGCTCTTGACTTCGGTGCACTGATTCAGTGCCTTCTGATTTGCACATAGCTGGCCTTCCTCTCTTCTTTATTTCTTTTCCTTTTTAAGTTGTAATCTTTCCTTTCTTGTCTATATTCATTCCTTGTATAGATTACAATGTGATCAAAATCTAATACAACATGCAGTGGTAGAGTGCCCAAACGTCATGCAGTCATTTCTCTATCTATGGTACAGCCAATAAATTCATTATATGGCACCAATTTTAAGACCTACAAAGCAACTTTTAAAATTGGTCCAATAAATTAAACTCATTATCTAAATGAGTGCACGGTACTTACGCACTTATGACTACAACTATTATTTCTATTTTACAAAATCTGAATAAAAGCAGGCCAGGAGACTCTTAGGCCTCAGAAGTGACCATCAACGAGTACACATAAAATTAGCAGCACATGATAATATTCATGTACAAATGTTGATCACCATGAGCATATGCAGCAAAAGACCATGGATGCACCTGATGTGGTGCTCCAATAATAATTCAATAGCTTAATAATCCTTTCTTAATTTGCACTTGGGAATCACAGACTTGGTCAGTCTTCAACTGTTCCACTAAGATTGTGTGCTGCATGCGTGGATCAGTTCAAAAGCACCAACAGTACGAACTCCAACAACTAATGAAGAATTCCTTTTTTTTTTTTTTTTGCTGTTATTTTTCAATTATGCTCTTGGCAATCTTGGGTGAACTGAACCCTAGAGCTATTAATAAATATAGAATCAATAGGTTAGCTATTAAAAACTTAAGTACCATTGATCTAAAAGTTTCTAAAAGTTTTCAAACTGTTGGATATTAATTTGGTTAAACCTACATTCCACCACGCTTTTGAATCCGACATCCATAAAGGTCCACTCTATGGATACTGACTTGTGGTAGCTCTTTTCCTTTTGGCAGATTCACTCATCTATTAGTAGTCAATGACTTAACACTATGCCCATACATAGTATTAATTAAGACATTTTAATCCAGCTTATAAGTTGCTCCTTCCGTAACTCAAACTTGTGTCGTGGTCCTTGCTTTAATACTAATTGTTAAAAGCCCAACCATTGATTCAAAAGTCAAACTATTGGATACTAGCTTGCAAAATTAATAATGAATTGAATTTTACATTTAAGGTCTTATAATCATCACGGATGATGCAAAAAATTAAAGATATTGCAGTAGTCCTGAATGCGATCGACATATTTTATTTTGTTTTATGTAAGAAAAGTGCATACACGAAGTCTAACATGACCAATTCCTTATTGGTTTCCACAAACTTGCAACCGGGCCTAATAATGTTACTTTATTGCTATTATTGTTCTCTTTTTCAGAAAGATGCAGGCTTCAAGAGAACTCCACTTTGCCAATAACTTTATATATATTTTAAATCCCTGACATATGGAACAGTACTACTATTCGAGAGATTCTATCGGACCAGTTCCAGCCTCCCCCGGGGATGAAGATCTAGATCGATCATGGAAGTTTGACTTGAATTCTGATTTGAGATGATTTTAAATAAGTGGAATAAAATATTATTAGAATATTATTTTTAAATATTATTATTATTATTTTGAGATTTGAAAAAATTGATTATTTATTATATTTTGTGTGAAAATTTAAAATTTTTTTTATAATGATAATATGAGATGAGTTAAGATGAGTTTTGATCAATTATTGTTGTTGTAAAACATGAGGGTTATTCTGATATAATTGCTAACTAGTGCTGAGTCGATCAGTATATATATATAGACGGATCTATAACAAAGACCACCACCACCACGATATTCCTGATTTCATCGATCGGCTGCTCATGAATGGATCTAAAAGACAAATTCTATGTAATAATGGAGGTTTCCACCCACACATACATCCATTTTATGACAAGAAAGAGTGGGATATAAAAATGCGTATTCCCAGAGGCCATTATAGTTTATTTAGTGGCAAATATTGACCCACTGTTCTTCATGTCAAATTCGTGGCTTTGCCTGCCAATTCTGGTGCAAGAAACTCAAGAGAATCACAGAAAGTACTCTTGAGCATAAAAGTTAAAGGAAGATATATATAGGGAGGAGTCGAAAGATGGGAATTAAAGAGATTTGGAAATATCTAAACTTGTATAAGTACTACTGATCATTATAATATAGTACGTATATTAATGTACGTTGTACGTACACATAAAGATAAGCTTCAATTACCACTAGCTAGAAGAAGAGCTAGAAAAATAAAAACAACCTCCCTAATCTTTTAATTTCTTCATGACACATTAGAAAACTTTAAAAGAATGTACGTATCTACATGTTAATTATGAACAATATTCCCTTCTCCCAAATTAGCTCAATTACGATAATCTTGATTTCATTCGTCATGTGTAGTACTTGATCATGATCTCTGAGGTGACAAAATTAGCTCGGTTTAATTTCCCACATTTTAAGTTGGCTCTCTTAATCGAATTTTTATAAAAGATGCAAATGACAAATTAATTTAACTAATCTGATGATTAGTTGCAACGATCTTCAAAGCAATCTTCCATACTAACTACTTCCACCATCAGCTGTAATTTGAATATGTTGCTTATATATGATATCGGTGTGTCTATATATAAATATATACAATCTCAGAGCAAGTAATGATTTGTACAAACTCCAGATAGACAAGTATCGAACAATTATTTTGTAAAAAAAAATAAACCCCATCATAAAAATGAATAGTAAAAATTACTTTTTTTTTTTTTTTTTTTGTAGTATAGCAAGGACATATATATATATATATATATACAAAAACTTGCACGAGACTTGTATATTTTAGACTCGTAACTAGCATTACTCTATTTGTAGCATTACTAGTCATCTCGAGCTATCTTATTCATCCATATTATAAAAACCCCCTAATTCTTTTCTATGACAGATACCAGATTACAAGAAATTTTAGTTTTAGGGATGAAATAAATTTCGTTCCTAAAAGTAATTATTAGAGACGCAAAAAAGGAGACTTTGTAAATATGTTCGAAAGCTTAAAAGATGTTTGAACCACATTTTTTGTGACGAATGGTTCGAATGATAATATTGACGGGGAAGTAATTTATTTTGGCGGAAAAAGTTTAAATTAATCTGTTTAAACATAAAATTGGTTCATTTGAACGGTAAATATTTGGTGGGAAACTTTGTTCAAACACAACATTTATGTATTTGAACGGAAAATTTGGTATGTATTAATTAAATTAAAATTTGTGGGAATTTTTTTAAACCTTGTTTGAATCGAACATAAAATATTTACGAAGTACGTCATAATCCCTATATATGCTTACAACACTAGTGATCCAATACATTACATTTTTGGAATGAAATAAACTCCACCTACTAAAAGACAAAAATAAAAAAGTAACTGCAGATTGTATATTAAAGTTTTTATATTTTTCTTTTTCTAAATAAGAATTTGGAGAGAGAGAGAGAGAGAGAGAGATCAGACGATTCCACTTAATTGTTGATGGAGGATGGGTAATGGCTTGACCTTGTAGCTTATATAAGAAGCCTAGCAAAGTGGTGAAGGATGCTCACTTCCTTAAAAGCAAACCCTTTAACCCCAGACCAGAGAAGGAGGTGAAGAAGTAGATGGTGAGGGAACTAAGAGAGGTTATCAACTTCTTGGATGGAGGCCGTGTACTCGCTGATAATAGTAATAACGCTGTCGGTGCTGTCCTAGTTTTCTGGGCAGCTTTGGTAATTACCCTTTCTATAATCTCCATCATAATCTTCTCTTGTGCTGATGGTGTTTCCAAGGAAAAAGCTTCTGCATCTGATACCCAGTACTATTATGGAGGTGGTTGCGCTACCGAATGCGGTGCAGCCTGTGGTGGATGAGTTTCTTAAATATTTCTACCATTATTCTTACACAACGGCCTCCCCGAAAGATCAAAGAGAGAAAAAGCCATAGGATGCCAATTACTGATCTATTTAACTGCTATTATATAAATATATATATTTATATAATCTCTGTAATAGTTGTTCTGATTGCATGAAGCTTGTTTCTCATGGACATGCATGCTGTTTCAAGCCTTCAACCATGCACTCACTGTTGTTACTCTTGTTCTTCTCTATACTTTTTGTAGCCAAGAGCACAACTGCTTGGCTTCTGCATAATCTGTGATCTAGAACATATGTGCAATTACCTATTTTTCAGTCGCAAAAGGCAGAGGTTGTGAAAAAGAATATTGCGGACGGCTCATTTGAATACAGAAACTATTTCACCTCATCTCATCTCATTATTATAATTTTATCAAATTTTCATACAAAATTTAATAAACAATTCAACCTTTTCAAATTTCAAAACAATAATAATATTAAAAAAATAACATTCTAACAATATTTTATTCAATTCAATTAAACCATCTCATCTCATCTCACTATCCAAACAAATACTTAATGTCTAAATGAAAAAAAAGAGATGATTGCCCTGTACAAATGTAGCAATAGCACCGGTAGAGATTGTAAGTTAGTTGAAGCTCCATCAAGTACCCAGAAGGATGCCTTTTCCTAATGCAACACTTTTGTACTAATGGAGATGTATTAAATATAAGTATTTTCTATCCATTCAGGCTAGGCATCTCTTTTGAAGACAATTGTCAATTATTAATGGGGATTATAAATTAAATATAAACTTGCATGTTTGATCATTTCATCCCCCAAAATGGTTTTCAGAACTAGCTAAGCGCATTTTGCTACTGTGCCTGAGAGAAAAAAAAAAAAAGGCATTAAAATCCATCCAACACATCCTGTTGTGACTGTCTCTGATGCAATATTCCTGACTTCATGAGTTCAGTTGGGACTGACGCTTCACACCCACCAAATTCAATATAATATAATGGTGGGTGCCAATATTCAACTAGCACTTCAATTAACTAATTATATTTTTTGTGGTTTAATACAACTTTCTTAAATTTAAAAAAAAAATTATATTAAAAAATTATATTCAAATAATTTTTTAACTGTTAAATATTTTTATTCAATTTTTTTTTCTCTCATTTCTCAAAACTCAATAAAATATCTTAACTAAAACTATATTAATATTATTCATGAAATTATTAAACACTCTAATTTAAAACATGAATTGGACCCCAATATATTATATATATATATATATATATATATATTTAAATGAAATGCTGCAAAGGTTGGATTTTGTCCTCAAGTAAATGGTAGCCTAAACAGCTAGGCATTTTTCAAGTCAACCCGAATCCAGCCCACGATGAGCTCTAGATTTAAATCCTGGGAATGTTGTACTTTTAACGCACAAAATATCATTTATTTTTTCTTATTAAAAATTTGAATAGTTCTTTGATTAAAAATATTAGCTAAATATAAAATTATGAGGCAAGACTTATACAAGTCAAGATGGCCGAGTTGGTCTAAGGCGCCAGTTTCAGGTACTGGTCCGAAAGGGCATGGGTTCGAATCCCATTCTTGACAACATTTTATTCTTTCCTCTCTTCAGTTTTTTTCTTGCAACGTCTCGACTGTTCAGAACATTTACCAGTATTATTTTACCTTTCAATTTCAATCTTTCAAGCAGTAGAAGAGAACTTTAAGAAGCACTTATTTAACTTACAAGAAAAAAGTAAAAAAAATAAATTAGTAACAAATCGTAGATGATTATGAGCAGGCAGGGATCATCCATTTTTCGATACAAAAAAACCAGCAATAATATATATAAATATATATATATATACACAATGAGAAATCAGGTAGCATATGAAATATCAGAAAATTGAAAGAAAAAAGTTGCTGGATTTAATTTCCTGGAGAACTTTGGAGGAATCATATATAATGTGGGCACATTCTTCCCTCCCAGAATCTCTATTCCAACGTCCCTTTAGCTGTCTGCGTCATGAGTCTCTCTTCTTTGGCTCGATCATCCAAAGTGTTAGAGCATGATGTCTGCGTATTTCTTGATTGGGTAGTATCAGAATCAATGTCAGAAAATGAAGAATATCCTCCAAAATCCATCGTCTTTGAACCACAACAAGCCCATTGCTTTGGAATATGCTTCACAGCATGCCATGCTATTTTGAATGGGAGTTTGATGCAACCCCACAAAACGGCTAGAGGGCAGCAAAAACACAGTAAGCAGGCACTGCAGATACACTCTATGGTTTTATCTCGCAATTTATAATCTGTAGAAGAAGAAGAACATGAAGAGGACTTGGAAGCCCTCCTCCTGGTGACCATGATGTCTTGTGTTCTTATCGAAGTATAATCGTCCCTTTGCTTTATCCCTAAGGAAGAATTTGCTTTCCATTCTACTGAGGGCACGACTTTACGTGTGGTTTATGCTATACACGAGATTAATGAGCCAAGTTCCAAGAAAACCAAAGCTTTTCACGGAAAACAAACTTCCTAAGACAGCTCTCTCTCTCTCTCTCTCTCTCTCTCAAAGCTTTAATAAAACGTCGCTGGACTCCATCCCTAGACCCTCATGACAGATAACAAATTGGATAAACATAGTAATACTATCATCGGTTACCTTAAAGCTTTCAACCTTAAATCTGTGCTGATCTAACCCCTTTTTGTTAATATAAGAACAAAAACAATCAAACACATCTGTTCGGGACTAGTTCCACACATCTCCAACCACACACATGGCCTACAACAAAGAAGATGGCGGCATGGCATGCCTAGAGGATCTCCGATGCCTAAGTTAGAAAAATGATAATGAACTGTATCTATCCGTTATGCATTACCTTTGGTTGTTATTTATAAACACATTAATTCGGTGATGAGTATTAGGAACAGACTAACCACCAAGTTGATCCCTTGTAATTTCAAATGATCCGATAAGATAACCTTCCTAGTAACGATGAGGGCATTATCTCTTTATCACCATATCCCTCATGTGCCTGCTGGTTGAATACTGGGCCTTGCAGCCTTACTAGATTATTGGACTTGATTCGTTAAGCCTCGGGCTTAGGCTTACTTCTTCTGGGGCACAAATAACCCTTCCAGTTATCCCGCTAATTTCCTTCGTGCTAGCACGTGGGAAATTTATTGATTTGTTTTCTCCTTATCCCACTGTTTGGGAGCACATGGAGAATTCCTAGGATGATTCTCCCAGATTCTCCCCTTTTACCCAGCTGGGTGTTTTTCCTATTTGAGGTGTGGGATTTTGAAAGTTCCCGATCGTGTGGCCCATGTTAATTTTAACTGTTCCCACGTTCTTTACTCCATTGTTTTGAAGTCGAGCGTTGACTAAGCTATCACCCTTTTGTATTCCCAAGAAATGATTCATCATTACCTTCCTTTTCAACCCAGCCGATATCCTTCTTCTTCACAAGAAATCTCTCAACATTACCTTCCCTTTCCTTCCTTGCGTCCGTCTCTTCCTTTGCCCACATTTCACTAGACTCACTTTGTCCAACTTCCTTTCCCGCGACCTTTATCTATCTCTAATCTTTTCCCTTTCAAGACTCGCTGCCATGGCTCAACGCAATTCTTGTCACACTCCTAATCGAGCTCCTTCCCAAACACCACCTAGGGTTTCTTCCTCCTCCCTGCTAGAGTCCTTCGCTGGAAAAAACCATTCCTTTCTTCAAAGGCTTCAACTGGCATTCCTCCCTCACCACTAGGGATTTAACGAGACTGAGGGTTTCTTATAGCATTCCGGATCCTGTGGTTCTTGACCCCTGACGCATGGTTTACGCCTCCTTTTTCTATCGCCCTATGCACGATGTTCTCGATCTGTTGGGATTTGCTCCTACT